>JAZHYW010000246.1:0-417898 GCA_037355805.1 Ixodes ricinus
TGGTTGCGACTCTTCACGAAAGCTCGCGCTCAGCAACCTCGGCAGTAGCGAAATGTAGCCGTCCACGCCAGTAAACCGCAGACGAACTAAAGAAGCGGAAGAACGGCATTCATTCTATCGCATTCACAATAGACCTTTTCCGAAATTCAGTCTGGCAACTTTGATCGCTATCATCATCTGTGGAACGGTATCTGTGCCATACCAATGGCGGCCTTCTAGTGACTCATAAAGGAAGACGTTGAAGATGCTTCTAAGCGGATGATGCGAGGCCTGTACACTCGGGGGTCCGTACGACGCGACGTAGGAATGAAACACAAGAGCTACGTAAGCGTTCGTTTCTAATAACTCAGATTCAGTCAATCTGCGGGCGGTACACAATCGGCTTTAAAGCACTTTTGTGCATAGAATTTTCTCGAGGCATCTAACTGGGTTGGAGCTTTGTTCTGAAAGCAGGTTCTTGGTCACCATCGAACTGGAAGTGATCGAGAAAGAACTCACACTGATGAATTTCTTGCGTGCCGTTGACTTGCAAAAGTGACGGTGCCGATACAAGTTCATTTCCGCCATTGATATGGCAAAACCTAAACTGCTTTACGAACCACCAGACGGCACTGAATTTCAGAAAGGGTCTATTCATAAGAAGTGCCTAGGTGTCCTCCGAATTTTTTTTCTAAGTAGTGACTATTGCAGACGTAGGCTACCAAAAGCGTCGGTGTGGCCGGCTTGACAAGATTAGCCAAAACGGATTAATTCTGCTTTCATAAAGAGAAAAAATTCACAGGGTCTCTTATGATATCCTTAAGATGACTTGAAGCCGAAAGCCCAAGCGCCAATCCCGGTGATAGTGAACCTCCGAAGACAGCGCGCTCTCTGACGACGCACTTTTGGCGCCGTTAATAGGGGTTTTTAGTAGACCGTGTTTCCCCCTTTGCTAATCCTCCGCTACGAAGAAACCGCCACTGCGCCTGCGTGCCGATGGCCTTGACTGTAGAGTTCCGGGTAGCGGAGGGGCTCAGTGGAGGGGGAAACACGGTCTACTAAAACTCGCTAATCACACGGCATTTCGCACTCCCGCTCTTCACCGCTGCCCGAGCGAGGCTGTCCTCTTCCGCTGGGCTTGGAGTCGCGCGCGCGCCTCCGCCGATTCTGGCAGTAGTAACGCCATCTCGTGGTCCAGTGGCGAACCGTGGGTTTTGGTACCTTTCGTGTCGCCGACGGGTTTTTGTACCTTTCGTGTCGCCGACGGGTTTTCGTACATTTCATGTCGTCGACGTGTTTTCGCTCAAGGACTCTGAAGGTTGACTGAACGATGACACATATAAGGCTTTCGCCTTAATAAGAGTAAAAGGAGTAGCCGGCGCTGCTATAGCAGGCAGTCAATGTCTCCTTTTATTTATTTTTTATCAGTTATTAAAGAAAAGTAATGTCTGGTTGTCATTATTGACAGTGATGTTTTAATAACGTGATGGCTTTAGCTTCCATCGTACAAAATCAAACTTGTCACCATCAATTCGAACACGCACCGTCATATTTGTCGTTCACAACTGATAACCCTGACCCTGGCGTCGAAGGTAGGAACTATTGAAGAACGTCACTGAACGCGCTGCACACTATGAACCCAATAGCACTAGCCTTTTGCTTAAAAGTCTGTCATTGCCGCTCGTGAGTTCATGTAACGCGAACCGTTTTGACTCCAGAACCTCTAGTACCTCGTCGTCACTCAGTTGGAGCGCCTCTAAGCAGGGACGTCGAAAATAGAGGACCGAGGGGAGCAGGGTGGGAGCGATTTATCCCCCCCCCCCCCGTGGCGTCGAAAGAGAGAACAAGGGGCATAAAGGGGTAATGGGGGAGGCGGTCGCCCCAGCTCCAGACCATAGCATCCTTTACAGTGCCCAGATATTTCGATCAGAAAGCTATAGTAGGTATCGTAATAAAACAAATTACACCATCTTCGCCGAGGGGAACCATGGGGTGATGCAGAGCATCGCGGATCGTAATTAATTTATTCCCTTCTTGACTGATTTCTTTTGGCCGGCCGGATTTGGGCTGCGGCGGACGCGAGCGGCCGAGAAACGCTAGCAGACGACAGCCGCAGAGTTGCGGGGAAAGCCCACCCCACTGGAAAGCCCTGGAGTGGCGCTGCGACCCGCGCGCCCAAAACTATCCTCCTTTCACACCTCCGGGGAACGCGCGCTACCGCTGCTTATATTCACACTTGAAGGAGAGGAGACTAGAGGAGGAGAGTTGCGCGTGCGCGCGCGGTGTGAGTAGAAGCGAACGAACGCGCAGTGCACGCAGCTGGTAGAGCGAGAGAGTGGAGAGAGTAACGCGCAGCTGTTGGAGAGAGGGAAGGAGAGTTGCGCGTGCGTAGTGCGAGTGCGGACTACGACGCCGCGGGACATAGCCCCGAGCAAGAGATGCTCCGCATCCAAAAAATTCGGGGGAAGGAATATCCCTATAGGGGAAGGTATATACCCCCTACATGGAGAATTCACTGGCGGCCATAGCAGTGTGCGCGAGTGCTGAGCGCGTGTTGATGGCGAGGTTCCAGAGTTCCTCTGCAACGTGCCGTTCGCACCATATAAATTGCTGGTCTTAGCAGCCTATTGGTCTGAGCTCGTTCTGAGCATGCGCCCTGAGCATCATCCTCAGATATGGCGTCCAGTTAATAACCTCTTATGGGGAGAAGTCACTGGCGGTCATAGCTGTGTGCGGAACTGCGGAGCGCGTGCTGATGGCGAGCTTCCAGAGTTCCTCTGCACCATCGAGATTGCCAGTCTTAGCAACCTATTAATGCAAGCGCTTTTTGAGCAGGCGTTTTAAACATCGCTCTTCAAATATGCCGTCCAGTGAACATCCCCTATAGGATAGAATTCACTGGAGGCCACAGTTGTGTAGAGGACTTCTGAGCTCATGCTGACGGCGAACTTCAACAGGCCTTTCGCAACGTGCATTCCGCACCACCAAGGTTGCCGGTCTTAGCATCATATTAATGTGAGCTCGTTTTGAGCATGCGCTCTAAACATCACTCTCGAATATGACCATACATGGGTTGCACGTGACGTCATATCCTTCCTCCTTTCTGGTGGCCAAAACCTGCTGTTATACTTCGTTTCACCTTATGTGCGAGCGAAGGCAAGCTGGACGCGCGAGCACGGAAGCTCCGTGCGTTCAGGCTTTGCTCGAGCGCGCAAACTGGGGAGAAACGCACAAAGCGCTGGTCTCGCGCTTCTAGCTTTGGCTTCGCTCGCAGATGAAGTGAAACGAAGTATAATTAGGGTTGTTCGTTTTCGGGTAAAACCCGATTTTACCCGATTTTTACACCCCGAACATGTTTCAGGAGAATCGGGTTAAACCCGATTTCTCCCCGAGTTTCCCAAACTACATAACCAACCTTTTTATTTTTACGCCGCACGGAGTTTGCGGTGCACACACACTAGCTACTTTACCTCGGTAAAACAGTGACCTATAGTTAATTTCCCAAGCTGTGTGCAGCACTGTGGACGGTACACGGCTCTGAACCGACCACCCAACGAGCGCGCCTAACTCACCGTGACGTTCTACGGAGGCCGGCTAAAGAAAAGCGACAACAGGCGTTGGTGCCTCGTAGGTACATTTCCGTCCCCCGCTGAGCATGTGGAACCTACTCGGCACGCCACGTAGCTCCGGCCCTGCTGCACGCAGCTTGTGAAATGCACTATCAATCCCCCTTCGACCACTGTTAGGTCTTGACGCCCAGCCTGGTCTCTCCGGAAGCATGGCCATCTCGCTGGCGGTCTACCTTTCTCACGAACAACGTCTGAGCCAGTCAGTCGGGGCAAGCAGATCTGGAAAACTTAACAAGTTTATTCCATAGCAAAATATCTGATCGAAGACGAGCGTTCCTCAAACGGTCCGGGTTTTTGTTGACACCTGAGAGAGAGGAGGATTCCCTGAGCGTGCTTCCCTTGAAGTGACCGACGGCAATCGGACCAGCGGAGCTCTCCCCGAGGGGAGCTTAACATTCAGGAATGGCAAGACGACGATTATCCCCCACACTCGAATACTATAACGGGGTGGGGAGCTCGTTATACCCTCCAATAAAAAGAATAATAAAGAAACGAAAAAAATTTTAACGCATTACTTATTATATTTGTAAATTTAACCCGAAAATACCCGAATTTCGAAATGTTTCCACAAAGTACCCTATTTCGTCCCGATTATCAGCTTGAAATATAGCACCCGATTTTTACCCCCCGAATTAAAAAAAAATATAAAACCCGAAAACGAACAACCCTAAGTATAATGAAGCTGTGCTCACTCGTTTCCGCTCGCTCGCGACGCTCGTGTACTGCTCGTAGAATATGCACAGTAAAGGCTACGCTCGAGGAAGTTCGGCCACCAGAAAGGAGGACCAAATTACGTCAGTGCAACCTATGTATAGCTTTGTGAGCGACTGCTGAGCACGTGCTCACGGCGAGCTTCCACAGTTCTTGAGCAACCTGCATTTCGTACCATCAAGGTTGCCGGTTTTAGCAACACCTTAATGTGAGCTCTGTGTGAGCATGCGCTCTAAACATGGCCCTAAAAATCTGGCGTCCAGTGAATACCCCTATAGGAGTATTCACTTGCGGCCATAGCTGTGTGCGCGAGTGCTGATAGCGTGCTGAAGGCGAGCTTGCATAGTTATTTTGCAACGTGCATTCCTCAAGGTTGCCGGTCTTAGCAGCCTATTAACGTGAGCTCGTTCTGAGCATGCGCTCTATACATCGCCCTCAAATATGGCGTCCAGTGAAGAACCCGGGGAGAATTTACTGGCGGCCACTGTTGTGTGCGCGACTGCTGAGTGCGTGCTGACGGCGAGCTTCCAGTTCTTTTACAACATGCACTCCGCGCCATCAAGATTCCCTTAGTGAAGCATTTCGTAAATTATTTCTTTAGTGGCCATCAAATGAATAAACGAGAGAATGCTCATACCCTGCATCTCTGTGCCGTGGCATCCACCTCCCCTCTTCCTCCCCTCCCTTGCACTCCTCCTCCTCCCTCCTCCCCCTTCTTATTTCCTCCTCCTCTCATCCTCCCCTTAAATTTCCCTCTAAATTTAGCGAAAATTTCCCCGCTAAATTTAGCGGTTACGTTTCCCCGCTAAATTTAGGGTGAAAAAAGACGTAACACGACTTCGTGTCACGTAACCCTTTAAACAAATTCAGTTTCTCCGCTAGATTTAGCGGGAAAATATTTGTCATGTTGCCTCAACACCAATTCAATTTTCCGCCAAATTCAGCGGAGCGGTTACGCCGACGGCGAAGGCGACGGCGACGCCGCTCAACGCGGAAACGGGCGCCTAAGAGCTGCGTTCTAAAAGAAAGACAGCGCAGAATCGCGGCGTATTCATTGTGCACGATAGGTTTAGTAGGCGATAGCAAACGGGCAGAGACAATGCGCGCCTTGACGATGCAAACTTGACGCTGCTTGGTTGTCGTGTTCGGCTCGTAGCGTCGGCTGCGTACGGAATTAAAGTGAAGCGGAGTATAATATGCACGCCGGAGCAATATGATCACGTGGTTTTCAAACCGCCTCACGATTGGACCTGGGGGCCCGTAGCTTTTGCTTTAGTCCATCGCGATATATGGACCGTTCCCATACTGGCCATCTGCGCGCCGCCGCCATCTTTGTCCACTGGGCTGTGGAACGGGTTCTGCGCATGCGCAGTACCTCTCTTCTGTGGAAAATCAGTCGCCGTCCGTGCGTCCGAAACCCAATGACTCGGCACTTTTGTGCTTCTTCCCTAAGTGATAAGCGCTGGAGCGGCACAAAAAAACAACTGCCCAGAAAAAAAAACACATTGCTGACGATAAAACTTGTTATACTTGAAGTTAAACAACGTTTTGATTACCGTCAGCGTCAGAGGAACAAATTTAGTTACTTTTCGAACGAGTGATGGGTAAGAAGGTACGCGTGTTTGCCACAACTTTAAGAGGGTGATATAAGCACATTGATAAGCAAATTGTGCGTCTCGCCCCGGGAATCTTGCCTGACCTGCGGTGCGAAGTGATGTAACAGTCTAGACGACCGTAGTACGTTGCAACATCAACAGGCAGCGGTTGCAAGACCTCTTTCGGAAAACAGACGGTCTGTTTGTTTGTTTGTTTTCTTCTAGAAGGCGTTAGCCACTCTTTCGCGCACACTTTAGTTATTTTTTCTTCGCGTTGCGGATGCTCCTGAACCTGCTTCGATTGCTACAATTTTGTAATCAGATCTGGTTCGGTTCGTCGTGCTTTTATCCGCTAGCATTTTACCTGGGACTGAACATGAGCGCCAAAACACCGAGGCCTCTGTTAACGTATCGCTCGATGGCACAAACATGCATCGGATAAAACACAAAGCAGTACTCCGTAAAGTTAGCGACAACGTTACTTACGTCCCATAGAGGCGGTGCTCATCATCGCTTTGGGCCTGAAGCGCCGCCAAATAAAATTTCCGCTTCGCGTTTCTTACAAGCACCGACAAGGGCTTATGCGCGAAGGGGTAAGACATGTGCAGCAAGCCGGGGTGGGAAGGGGGGCGAGCAACACGCCGTTCACTGACGCAGCCGACACAACGAAGTAATGGGATCAATAAAGCAGCGTCCAAAATGCAAGTCACATGGCCTTTTCTGTTTATGATTGGTTCAGCGATGAGAGAACACGTAGAGAAACATGACGAACACCATGACGGTGAGCTTTTGACACTCTCCAATTGATCCCATCAGCTCGAAACGTCGGCTGCGTCTGGACTTAAGCTGAAACCAAGTATAGCTCAGTTCAGTAATTTTCGGCCATTTTCTTCCAAGGGCTACAACAAGCCACTGTCACAAGCCTCTTTTAGAATAGCGCGGTTCGGGCTCGGCGCGTGTGCAGTAATGACGACGCTATTTCTTTACGTACGCAAAGCTTTTGCGTACGTAAAGAGAGATCATACAAGGTAAAAACAGCGCAAAAACGAGACACAACATACAAGAAAGGCACAGAAACAGCGCAAGCGCTGTTAACTTTCAACTGAATGTTTATTCTAGCGAACTAGAGAAGAAAACATGAATTAGGGAAGGAAAAAAGGCAGCAACCAACCTGATAAAATATTTCGTACTCATGCCATATCAACTTCTTACAAATCTGCTACATTTCTTGATAAAATCTGCTTCGTCACTAGCCAGCAATACCGATGGTGCGCTAAAGCATGAGTCATCCCCACTCGATAAAACAAATGGCAGCGACCTTTTGCGTTCAAAGTCCTATAATGCATTCATTTTAAGTAATTGCTGTGTCGCTTTTTTGCGTCCGTTTTTAATCATTTTTTTTCCTAGTCCTTCCTTGTGTTTTTTTAGTTCGCTAGAATAAACATTTAGTTTGAAGTCAGTGCTGTTTCTGTGCCTTCCTTGATATTTGTGGCTCGTTTTTGCGCTCTTTGTACTTGTAATATGATTAACGAAATCGCCAACTTTCTGCCTTGTATTCTGAGAGAGTTGAAAGGGAAGGCCCCAACGATTTAGGTACCCCGACCAGCTTGGGGTATTGGACATCGCATGTGCAGGAGTTCTGCCCATGCGCAGTGCGACAACCTAAGCTGCTCGGGCAAGGCATAGTGTCGGCTCCACCATTTTTCATACCCTCTATTTGGCACATTGGTGTTGCGCAGGCTCCTACTCTCGAAGTGTGGTAGAACATTTTGACCCTTTGGCCACGCTGCACGAATTCTCAATCTTTAGCGATGAATTTCGGGCCAGGACCTTCCACAAATAGAGCGTCCCTTTTGGGACGTTATGTAATCCCTCGGTTCTAAGCGGTGGCGGTCCGTGGCTCCCGAATGGCGTGACAGCGCTCGCCCGCACGATGGAAATCCAACTTCTTGTTTCTTCACGCCGTCCGGGCCCCGGATCGCATGCAGGCACGCCACTCAGGGCCGAGGGCTTGACACGGGGAGAACTCGGGGCCAGCAGGATTCTTCAATTTGCGCACGGGTTGCAGCGACGTTTGCTCGCACGCACCGACGGCTCCGCACGACGCACGCAATAAACATGTCTGCCTTCGATCAAATCGATAAACGTTGTCGGAAACCGGGAGTGATATCAGCGTCACACTTGCGTCCTGAAAACAACGAGATAACAACAAATAATTACTTTTCATTTGTAAAAAAAGAAGAAAAAAATCTTCTAGAAGTTTTAGTGTGGACAGCCAACGTTTCGCTTAAGCTTTTTGGGGGCTAAGTGTCTTGGTACGGAAGAGGTTTAGTTTTTTAGTGAGGCGTCGGCTGCCACTCTTAGGTTCGACGAAAATTCGTTTTCAACGTTCTTTCTTATTTTTTCCTATCCGCTTGGGTCATTTTTGTTTATGCTGGACTTGTTTGTATTTTGCGCTAGATTACACTTGCCGTCTTCCTGAAATGCACAAGCGCAAACATAGACGAAACAGGTATTATTTTAAGGGTTTTAGCTCTTCCGCCCCGATTGCCGCAGTCAATACTGTGACTGGCGAGTTTGTTTATTCGTTGTTTTGATTTCTATTAGGTATTTAGTTGTAATTGGTTTGTAGCTCACTGCTCAGTACGCGAAGACTCGGAGCTTGTCATAGTCTAAATTAAAACGCAAAAGAATGATCAGAGAACGGGGCTTTTAGCGATACAACCCCAGTCAGAGCTTATACTCTATACCCTATTTCAGCGTAACTAATTGCGAAGGCCCAAATCTACGGCCTAAGGCAGCTCTGCAACAGAGCGAAACGCGTAACAGCTCTCCATGGGAGACTCTGACAGTGTCACGTTCCCTCTTTCCAACGCAACAAAAAGAAAAAAGAGTACAGCACGTGGGCCCGCTTTTCCTGATGTTTTGACAAGAGTCACTCAACAAGGTGTACGCCATAAAGCAACGACAGCTCAGCCCTCTTATTCACTAGTTACTAGCGCTCTCAACTGTGCTTAACCCAACGATCGTTGGCATCGACCAACTGTCATTGAGCTCAACTACGTTGCCCGGTTTTACATGGTGCATAGGCCTAACAACCCCAGTGTAGATGCGCGTCAATGCACATAGTTGAAACCGAAACGAAACCTAAACTGTTCTCACATTACCTTCTTTTTAATAAGTGATGCAAATTAATGATATGCACTTTTTATTCATTATAAACGTTTAAAAATTAAATAAACTTTTGTGTGTGTGTGTGTGTAAGAAACGATGATAAGAACGTTTCATAGGAGTTCAAGCAAGAGAAACATAACGATAGTCTTATTGGCACCGACATCACAATGGCCGTCCTCGCCGAGCTTTGGCTTCTGCGACGTGCCGTGATCGTTCTAGCGGCAGCTCTGGCTCCGAATCATACCTCTTCCGACCATACTTGCTGCTACGATACTTTCTAAATGCCTCCGTCAATCTTCCGCCCTAGTAAGTGTTTCGCTGGCGCTGGCCATGGGCGGCGATGCGGTGGGCGCCGCCATCTTTAGCTCTATTGGGGCGAACCCCCATCAGTTAACTGAAGTAGGCCTGCTCAGTTGAACTCATTGGTCGTTAGCGGCTCAATGACAGTTGGCGCCGTCGTGTAACTCAGACCGATCGCGATGGAGTCAACTGTCGTTGGCTTAACGACAGTTAAGAGCGTTAGTGAAACTAGGGTATCAGTCTTCCAGAAATGTCGAGACAGTCCGCGGCAGCGCGAAACGATACCGCCTCAGCCTCCTTACGGAATATCTAAAGCTCAGAAATTTCAAACCGTATCGATCGCCAATTGCACCCGCTTTGCATTAAGCCCCAATATAAAGGTGCCCACAAAAAATTTATAAAAAGAGTGCCGATACATGAAGCAGTTAGGTGGCTGTTTAAACAAGCACACTTTTTGCACACAAGCTCACCGTTTGCCCGTGCACGCCGGATGTGGGTAGTGCGAGTGCAAAGAAACCAGATTCAAGTGAAACGTCCGCGCATGAGGAGTGCTGGTAGCAGCATCACCGCAGTGACAAAGGCGGTCGTAAACTGAAAGTAAAGGTCTAATTTGGCGAACATGTCACAGAAAACAAGAGATAGAATGAGCGTCGAAACAGCATCAGCGAACGTTGCCGCGTCGGCGTGACATCTGGATTGAGCGAGACTGCGAGAGAGTGAGTAGGCAAAACCACGCTCTGCTGCTTATCTACTGCATTCGGCATCTCGGTTATTTGACCTAGAATGTTCGGGAGTGAGCTATGGCGAGATTGACTCCGGCAAAGTCATGTTGGCCTCCTCGGCCTCCTTATTTTCCACACTCGGGGTTGGAGTAAACTCGAATCTCCTAGAAGCACGGAGAAGCGTCCCTTCTTGGTCATGCACGCGGCAATATTCGTTATTATCAAAAAGGGATCGGCAACAACTCGACGCTCGAAATGACGCTTCATATTGGTGGAGGTCTTTCATTTCATCGACGCCTCGACATTTGTTGGGCGCTTGTTCTCGTGAGCGCACGTAGATTAGCGGAGTGCAAAACGCTGTCATCGTTCTCCTGTTGTGATTGGTTTCTGTTTCCCTCGACATGTTTGCCACCTGGACGACTAGCGAATGCATAGAAATGCTCTTTACGAAAGTGATGTTCCTTTTTTTCCGGCACGCCGTGAATGGTCATTTATTATTTCCGGAAATACATTTTTTCCGACCAGTCTGCGAGCAGACGCGCGACCTTATACGGCGGTTTCGCGTGACGTGTTTCATTTTGTCTCGATACATCGTCGGAATTCTACCGTGCTGGGAGTGTTCGCTGTATAAGACTTTATGCACGGAGACAGTTTTTGTTTGTTTCTTCGCAGGTCATGCGAGTGTTTTCGCTTTGTGGCAAAACCACCTATAGTCCGTGCGCTATAATGTTGACGTCATCCCAGGGAGATCAAGCGCAGTCACAGATTGGACGAGAGCGCTGGGTCAGTGTTCGGCCGGGTTTTGTGTCCAATCAAGGCGTCGAAGGATGCTCAGCATAGGGCTCGGGTTGCTGAGTTGGCGCTATCCGACTGCGATGACATTCCATGCAGAAAGAAAAGGTCGTTCGCACGCACACTACGTGGTGTTGGTTGTGGTCGACTGCGCCTACCAAAACATTCGGCTACATAAAAAAAAGAAACAAATTGTGGTGAGTTGATGTTTAAGCAGTATTGGTCCTTATTCGGAGTTATCACTAGCCGACGCTTGAGCAGTCGGCTCGAACGGCTGCCAGAACAGCCCCAGCGTATGCCACCGGGCGCGATTCCAGAGAAACGGAGAGCCGAGAAGGCGTTGGTTTACGCGACTCAAATAAGTATCCCATCCAACTTATTGCGTATAGATCGTGAGCTTTGATTGTGAGCACAAAAAAAAGTGCTCGCTTCCTTACCATCTTTTAGGGGAACCTTGAAATAAGTAAAGCCACTAAAACAAGCGCCCATGAAACTGAACGTTCCTCCGATCAGTCTTCGTACGGGTCGTTCCAACACAAAAGCTTCGCTTCACAGTATCGACATTTCAGCCATCTTGGTGGTTAAACTTAGGGTTGCTAATTATCTGAAGCTTAATCTAAAATGTCCAGGAACGTTTTTCCGGCCTGCAGTTATTTCTAAACAGACCGCGACGGGGTAAAACGATATCTCCTGAGCTTTTTAAACCGTACCTAAACCTCAAGATGTCGCATTTTCGACTCGTGACGATCGCCAACGCCCGCTTTGCACTATGGACCAAAATGGCGGCGCCCGCAAAAATCATCGGGAAGGGAGTGCCGATACTCTATGCGTGACTTTAGTGCCTCTATACTCGTTGCCACGTCAAGAAGAAAAAAAAGTTTCGCGCATTTTTTATACGTTGCGCGAAGTAGTTCTCAGAAGATTTATTGTCAGGGAAAGTGACTCTATTTGTTTTTTGTGGACGTTTGAAACGTGTACGTCTTGATAACGCCACATATCGTTAACCTAGAACGCCGACGCCGACGGCGACGCCGTACGGCGACGCACACTAAGCACGAAACGAGCGCCTAAGAGCTGCGCTCTAAAACAACGAGTAGTAATAATCCGCGGGAAGCCGGTCTTATTACTTTTTTTATTACTACGGTTTTTGAGGTGAACGCTAATATAGTTCAAAGTTCCAATCAAATTGGTGCGGTCACTTTCATCTCGAAAGCTCTATTCGTCAGGAGTAGGAGCGTCCGCGGACGGCGGCGGGACATGTACGCAGATTGGGTCCAGTTCCGCCGAACAACCAAAGCGATCCCCGGTGCTCGAGCCCTGGCGGACGGTAATTGAAAGGACGGCTGGGGGCATCGCTGGGGACGACGCGAACGCAATCCGGCCTGGTATGCGGGCCTCTTAACCCTGGGATTCGTCTCCGTGCCGCGCTGGCGTAGCCGGCGGCTACCTCATGTCGATAGCGCGTTCGAGGCCACTGACACGCTCGACCAATCAGCTGTCGAGAACCCCCAACCACGTCACTGGTCTCTCTATCCCCCTGCCAACACAAAGAGGATATCATCCGATGTAATGCCGGCGCCTCGACTGGCCCGACTGGCGCGTAGCTTCGCGTTCCGCTGTCAGCTTACAAGAGAAAGCTAGAGGGGTTCTCTTTTCGTGCAGCTGTCAGCAGCCGCATCAGATTGCCGGACGCGATGCGGGATGCTCCATGTCGTTGTCTGTCTTTGAATGGGAAGCCGTCTCCGGGCTCCTTCTTTTCTTCTTTATTTTTATTACATGGGATAACTCACCTTCGCATTCCTTAACAACCTGGCAACCAAATTTCATTTATTTATTATTATTTCACTTCCGACTCGTCGCTTATTTTCAAGAGTTGTTTTTTCTGTGCTACTCCTGCTTGTAGCTCAGTAGTACGAGTTAGTTGCAGGGGTGCATACTATTTTGTTTGTCGAACACCGGAGTAACCTTAGCAATGCCCGCTTAAGCTCCTAGATAAAATGCACGCATCGCGTTTCTTGAAGGTACCGACAACCGTTGTCGTCATGTTACGTGATGTTACAACGTCGCGTGACGCTATTCCGTCACGTGGTGCCATGACGTCACGTGGTACTCTGACGTCGCGTGACATTGTGAAGGGACATCGAGACGTCACGGCCCGTGATACCATTCTGTGACGTCACGCGATCTCTTGCTTAGTGGTAATGCGTATCGTCTATGTGCAGCAAAGTGTGCAAAAAAGTGCGTTTTGCCTCGGCTGTCGTCTCCTTTATTAATGTTTATAATTTACAGATACTAGCCGTCGTTGGCAAGAATGCAGTAGGAGTGGTATAGCATTAAAATCTTCCCTAATCACAGTACAAACCTCGATAAAAACTGAGGTCCCATACCGACACTCGATGCATTGGTTGCAGGAGACGGCACGGAACCGGGAAGATTTTTCCTTCAAACAAAGTAATTAGTGCAGGAAAGAAAAAAATCGCGTGCAAGATTCGATACAGCAGAATAGAAGCTTGCTTTTCAATTCTCAATGTTTCGTACTGCTCTCTTTGTGAACCCTTTGGAAATAAAAACTATAAAAAATATGCACGCTTTCATTTAGTCTGGAGTCTGCTCTGGCTTATAGCTAAAACATTTCTGGCGCGAAGCTGACTCTATTATCTCGGAAAAGTTATGTCGCACAACGGTTCGAGGCTTTCTGCTGGGAAGCACGGAATGTAATGAGATGAGATAACCTTAATTTTGGGTTCCTGCATCCGCTTAACAGTCGCTCTTGGCTCCTATACCACGGTCATTCACGGCAGATTCGCACGTATAGCTTTTAAAATTCTTGTGTCATCGATGAATAACGGGCATTTATTAATAATTGCGTCTTCGGATGTACAAGACTCCGTCTTATGATGCGATTTAGCCTCTTAATTGTTTCTTTTTCTTGGAAGGGGGGGGGGGGGTGGCATACGCAGCACTAAACCAATGTCGCCTAAAGAAAGACAACGCAAAGTAGGCTGAAGAAAACCGACAATACAAAAATATGACAGAACCAACCAACGTTCACTCTTATGAAACCTGGAGCGACCATACTTTCCCGCCAAGCTGTTGGTGGAGCCAAATCGCTGCAGCTTACGGAGGGGGCTCAGCGAATGGCGAAGCTGATATTAGAGAGTTCTAGGGAACTGACTCTGCACATCCTATACGGTTACGGTGGGCCTTCGGGTACGAACTGCGCATGTGCAAGTCTTCTGTGGTAGCGCATGCGCAGTGCGCACCGGAGGGTCCATCGTACTGTGTGGGATGTGCAAAAACGGCTCCCTAAAACTTTCTACTATCTTTAAACCTAGATAAAACAGTCTGCGCTCTGGCGTTTAGGCGTGACCATTCACCGTGCTCATTGCCACAGAGCATACTGGTTTCTCTACAGGTTTATTGAGCCTCGCCATTCGTCGAACTCCTTCCGTAGAATGAAACGCGATCATCTCTCCCAAGCGCTTTGCGGGAGAGTATATGTCGCTCCAGGATGACTTATTAGAGTAAAGGTTTCGCAGCGATTTCGAAGTACGCCGTCGTTCCCTGCGTGCCCGGCGCGCGCGTTATCGGTAGCCCAGCACGGGCATTTTCGTCGCTTCGGAGAGCGAGCAAAGCGCACGCCGTACGCACGGACGTTGAAAATGGCGCGGGGTGCTCAACCCCCGTGACCACACATGGCTTGCGCTAACGTCACAACAGCTGCCATTGTTGTGGCCTTGCTGGTAATACATAGACCTGCTCAATTACCCGGGTTCCAATGAGCATGCTGAGAGTGCAGTTACTACAGGCGGTGCAGGTGCTGGCGTCTGCAGCAGTAACTGTTCTAAAGCGAAAGACTAAAACAAATGGCCTCTTGCACGCGCGTTCGTCAACGCCTTATTTCGGTTATTAACTTCGAATCGTTTACACGGGAAGGTGAGCGCGTGCCGCGCTTGTTCCTTCATTCCACGCATTCTCCTTGATGCTTGGCCTAGGGTGAATTCTTCTCTTCAGCCAGTCATGTCTCCTTACGCCGTGATCATTGTCAGAAGATAGAAATGCCCTTTGCCAGAACCAACACTTCAAAAATTCTCCCCTTTTGTGTGTATACGGGATTGGAATGCGCTACCAGAGTCCATTGTAACAATTACTGATCATGCCTTGTTTTTAGCAGAGCTTACTAAGCATATGATTGTATAATGAAGATATTGCACTGTAAAATAACATATGTTCTTTCAGCCTATTTGTCTCTACATTTGATTTCAACCCTTGAAGTGTTATATTGTGTTTTATGTTACTCCCTTATGTAATGCCCCTCAGGGGCCCTTAAGGTATAATAAATGAAATAAATGAAATGAAATGTGCGCCTTGCTTAGGACGATGACATCTCTTCGTCTCATTTTAGCATGGACTAACTGAAAAGGCTGTTCAAGGACGAGCGGATAGCCTTGACTGCCTTGACTGCATCCCTCGCTGCAGGAGCGCTTGTGCAGCCGCCGAGGCTTGATCCACAGCAACTAGGTCGCGCTTTAGCATGCGCGGCTAACAATAATCCATGCTAAGGTGAGGCTGGGTGAGACGAAGTATTCGTGGCAAGAAGTTAAGGTATCGCCGCCTGGTGGAACTTTTTCACAACCCAAAGTGAGGAAACTTCAACTTCCTCTGCTGGTGCAAGAACGTGCAATGCCAAGCGTCTAAGCACTATGAAAATTAAAACATAACCGTGTGGGTATCACGCACTGCCCACAGCGAGGTAAAGCCCTTCATGTTTTGAAAGTAGCGCAAGGTGCGTTGACGCACCAGGCACGTGCGACGCGCAGCCCTTGGGAAGGTCATGGCGGCACAGCAGCACCGAGCTAGATTTCAGACGCCATGATCTTCCCAGAAGTGGCGCGCGGCACGTGTCTCGAGCATTCCTACAGCAATGAATGGCGCCACTTTTCCCAGGATCGAGGGGGCTTTACAGCGAGGTAGGGTGCCTTCATACACACGCGCGCTTTTGCTTCAGTAGTGACATCTCAGCCATTTTTCCGCCCAATCGTTTGTTTATGCATTTTGAAGTGCGTCGCCATCCGGTGTCACTCAGCTCGACCTCCATTCGCCAGTGTCAATAAACGTCTTTTCACTCACTCACTCACTCAGCTCGAGCGCGCTTTGGCTAATGCAGAGACGCCATTTTAGCGCCCAGGTCACGCACCGAGTGCGCGAGAGCGTCACGCGCTGGCACATTAAGGGCGACAATGGATGTCTTCACCCTGAGAGAGACAGACATGTAAGCACCCTACAGCGATGAAAACAGAAGCGCCCCTAGCGAGCTTCTCGCCGCAAATAGCACCCGATGCCGACAGCACTCGCTCCCGAGAAAGAAACAAGGAAATAGTCTGCAATGTCACAAAATGCCGCCGTAGCACTGTCAATGCCAAGTGCTCGTGCCGCGGACGCGCTTGCCCGCGCTCAGGGAATAAAAAGAAAACAAAAACGTCCGGAAGAAAGTGGTCAGATGTCATCACCCTAAGCAAAGTGCACATGAGGCACTCCATACTCCGTTTCACATTATGTTGTACCGCAGCGAAGGCTAGAAGCGCGAGCTCGTAGCGTTGGCAGCTGCCCTTAATGCACGAGAGCTTGTGCCGCAGAGGTCTGCCCCAGAGCAAGGAGCTAGCGCTTGTAGCCTTTCCTGCGGTACATCATAAGGCGAAATAGAGTATAGCTTGTTCTGATGCGCGTACCTCTTGAAGCGTACATTTCGTAACTATTCGATGACCGCCAGCATGGCATGTGGACATTACGTCGCCAAAACAGACCACAGAAAAAAAAAGTTTACCAGAAAAAGACAACAGTACATGCTAATCAATATATATTTTTAATTTTATTATTCCATGTTGTACTCAAGTAGTAAACATATACCAAAAAACAAAAAAGATGAAACGCACAAAAAAAAAAAAGATAACTCGCGGACGTTGTATTTACGGCATGATAAGTTGTACCTGAAGGCAGTGAAAACCTCGGAGCCAACGGACATTTTGGGTAGTTGCTCGAATAAAATTGAGCCGCGTACATCTACAAAAAAGGTAAGACATACCGAAGTAGAGCCGAACGAAACAAAACCGGTTCATCCACGCTCACACACACACACATAGGATATACACGCACACGCATGGAAAACACACATACATATAGGACAAACATATCCGGACACACGCACGCACACACACAAACGCGCGCGCACGCACACACTAACGCCTACATATACGCACACGCACGCACTAACACGTACGGTCACACACACACACAAACACGCAGAAACATGTACGCACTAACACGCGCACTCGCACAAGCACTCACACACACAAACGCACTCACGCGCACATAGGGCACACACACACACACACGCACACACGCGTACATACGCATAACGAAAGAAAGAAAGTCTGGGGGGGGGGGGATGTCGCGCCGATAGCATCCCCCGAGCGGCGCCCGCTTCACGGTGTCATCGCCGAAGCAGGCGCCGAAAACGAAGGCAGTAAACCTTTTCGAGTGCAAAGTCGTGTAACGCGGCGCCCCTGCTCGGAGCCAAGCCGGCCGCTTCTCCTTCTCTTTCCTCCGCCTCTTACATCGTGCTACTTCTAATCCGTCTCATGCGCGCTCTTTCTCAGTAGGGGCAGATAGATTCCTATTAGAGCCTGTCGCCCGGTGTTCACCAAGGCAAAGCAGCTTAGCGATTGGCGGCGCACACTTGGCCCGAACGCTTCCCTGTCGCCAAAAAAGTCGCGGCGAATTGTTTTTTTATTCTTTTTTTTTACAGATTTATTTTTTCTTGGGGCTACTAGGCGCCTCCTAAATTTTCCGATTGGGTAAATGCCTCTCTCTTCTCTCTTTCTTTCCTCGGGCTTTGTCGCCTCTGGCTCTTCTTGTTTAGATGTACAAGCTTATTTTCTAGACAACCCGCCCAGTTTGAGCGGTATAGTATAATTAACGAACGTGCTTGTATAAAGCGGTCCATTTTTTTTTCTAGTCAACTCCCACGCGATTAGTTAGTCACGTGGAGCGGGAAAATGAGTGAAACGCGTGAAAACGAACAAGACTAACTAATCGAAAAAAAATCTCACGAGCTTGTGTGTTTGCTCTTTTTAAAGGGGGTGCTTGTCGCGCTAGAGTTTATGACAGCTACTTTCAAAACTGCGGACAACGTATACGTTTTCGCGGGTTTGAAAGTAGCAGCCACAAACCTGATTGTAATATATTAGAAAACAATATATTGTTGTAATGCAATACAATTAAGTCTTATTGGGTGTCAAAGAAATAGAAAGGTAGCCGCCAGGCGCAAATAGTGATGGGTCGTTATTCTGAAACACTTTATGGCAACACAATATAGCGACACGTTCGCTTTGCGCGCGGAGCAACAGTCACTGTTCTGACGCCACGCGCAGGGCGAAAGCCGCCAGGCAAAATTCGCCACGTGTTTCGCTCCATGGGGTCCAGCCTCTAAAGGGTTACTGCAACGAACTTTCGGCACTTATTACTTGGTTCATCCGTGTTCAAGGGAGCAGTATCACAACGGACACCCCAATCTCTCGCTGAAGGAGACACGAAAATGAATTTTGAAACGAATTCAGCGATTAGCAAGGGGCACCTAGGTGGATGTCGCTAAAGCCTCGTTTGTAATGTTCGTCTAGGAACATTGACAGGTAGTGACGATGCCTGTCAACGTTAAAGGGGTCATGAAACGATTTTCCTACTTCTTCGTCCTTAGCTTTAATCCTCAACTCAAACGCGAATTGTGAAATCACGTCGTCGTGACATTCTTCGGCACCGGTGCGATGACTCCTAGCTTCCACCGTGCTTTTTATGCCCACCATAGAACTTGTCATTCGCCAGTGACGATAAGTTCCGTCAGGGCACTGATTGGTCACGAACGCGAATCCAAATATTCGTCGACGAATTGATTGTTGACGAGCGCATACGTCCGCGTGACGCGGTTCTCGTGTCCAATGCGTGAGCTGGGGGCTATGTTGCGCTTTTGGACTCCCAGGAGACTAGGAAGAGGAAGTGACGTCAACAACGCTCTTTGGGTGTTGATTGGTGGAGTCGCTGATGACGGTGAGTTTCCGCGATGCGAGATACGTTCATTCACACCTACGTCACTTCCTCTTCCTAGTTCTCCTGGGAGCCCAAAAGCGCAACATAGCCCCCTGGGCTCGGCTGACGTCAGGTTGGCACCGCTGACGCGCTTTGGGAACTACGGATGCATCATAGTGAAAAGGCGGAGAGCTTTCGAAGGAAAGAAGGTACAAAATAGTCCGCTATATTTTCAAATGTTCGTACCGAAAAGCTGGGTTTTGACTTTCTACTCTCTTCCTTTTGGCCAACTAAACGATATGCGATTAGTAAAGTCCCAATTTAAAATTATTTGTCCCAGCCCAAAATTCGTACCTTCAATGGCCCCTTTAATAGAAGGGTCAGTTCAGGAACTCGAGCGACGTCCACTGGAGTAGCGCGGGCCACTGCGGTAGCGGGCGAAACAGTGGCACTACCGTCGCCGCGAAATTACGTGAAATAGGGAGTATTCACTGGCGGCCATAGCTGTGTGCGCGAATGCTGAGCGCGTGCTGATGGCGAGCTTCCACGGTTCTTTTGCAACGTGCATTCTGCACCATCAAGAGTGCCGGTCTTAGCAGCCTATTGATGTGAGCTCGTTCTGAACATGCGCTCTAAACAGCACCCACAAATATGGCGCCCAGTGAATACTTCCTATCGGTTCTCCCCGCGTCTTCTTCTACACTTGCATCGCTTGCGTGGACTGCGGGCTCCGCCAGATCCGCTGCGAATCCTCTGCTAGCGTGCATCAGTTTTGGAATGATCAACTTATCTCGGAGCTGTGAATCCACCTTTATTTTAGAAATTGCCGATTCGAGACGGCTGTCGTTGAGGTTGTGACAGCCGGAAAGAGTTCCCAGGGGCATCCAGTACACATTTGGAAGATGTCAACACAGCCCCAGAACACTCCCCAATTCTTTGAGTGTTGATAGCCATTGCTGAGTCGTACTTTACTCTTATAGCTTGCATCTGGCACCAACTTTCCTTCTACGTTGACAACCAGAGTGAGATCCTTTTTTTTAATGTGACGGCCCTCATCACAGGAACTATACGCCTTGTTTCTCCACAAACTTCTAGAAAAATCATATGATTCACGGGTGCCCTTTGGCATTACCCTTTAATGACTGGCGACTGTGTTCTTGAAATTTTGAAACAGGTTTCGGAAACGTCGGTGTGCTTGTCTGTTTGGTTTCTGTCATCGTCGACTGCTTCGGGTTCGCATGCAATTGTCACATCAAAGGTAACAGAACTGGCTGCAGCCTGAGCAAATGTGCGGAGACATTCGGAAACCGACGTGGCACAGCATTTCTCTTAATTGCCGTTGGATCTTGGCCATCAGAACCGTCTGCCCATCAATGACGTGCGAGTAATTATGATTAAGCGTCGCCTGGCTGAAAATGTAAATTACAGTTGTTGTTTTTAGAGCGCAGCTCTTAGGCGCCCGTTTCCGGCTTGAGCGGCGTCGCCGTCGCCGTCGCCGTCGCCGTCGCCGTCGGCGTAACCGCGCGGTGCATTATGGGTAAATTTTTCCGAAGAGACCCGAGGTCCTCCCGAAGGAACCCGAGGTCCTTCGGAGGACCTCGGGTCCCTTCGGCACGACCTCGGGAGGACCTCGGGTTCTTCGGGAGGACCTCGGGAGCGACCTCGGGTTCCTTCGGGAGTTGCATACAACAGGTTGCATGCAACAGGTTGTAGCAGCAGTCGCAACCTGGTTGCAGAGCAGTACTGGCATGCAACAAGTTGTATGCAACCTGTTGCATGCAATCCAGGTTGCATGCAACCTGGTGAGGTCATCGGCATCCGCATCGTCATCGTCCTTATTACTGATGACGTCATCAGTGATGTCACTGATGACGTCATCAGTATCCGCATTGTCATCATCATCATCACTGATGACCTCATCAGTGATGTCACCGATGACGTAATCGGCATCCGCATCGTCATCATCATCATAGATGACATCATCAGTGACGTCACTGATGACGTCATTGGCATCCGCATCGTCATCGTCATCATCACTGATGACGTCATCAGTGACGTCATTGGATCGTCATCGTCAAGGTCACGTGACCCCCCCGAGGTCACATGACCCCCCCTTCAGTACCCTTCTCTCCTCCTCCTCAAGAGCTGCGCTCTAATTCGGCGTTACAGGGAGTTGTAAACGGCTTTCATTTTTTGTGACAGAATTGAAGAAAGAATAAATATGCAAGACAAACAAAACACAACCATGAAAAAAATTGTGGTCGTGTTGTTTTTGCTTTACGTTCATTCTTTCTTCCATCCTGACCACACTAACGTTACTATAGTCGGTGACAGGTCAAGAACGATGTGGAAGCTCCGCCCACCCCTTTCCACTTTAGTAGTGCGAACGCTGGAGGATGCGACCCTCCTTCCACTCGTTCGCTCCGCTGAAGGCGGAAGAGGTGGGAGGGACTCCACTCGTTGTGACCTGTCACTGACTCTAGAGCAAGCCTCAGTTTCACAGCTCCGCCTGCGACGTGGGCTCAGTGGCAGTCACGAGAACTATACTCTATTTCATACTTAGCGTGCAACGCTGTCAAAGCTGCTGGCGCGAGCGCGTGGCTTCACCTATGGTTTTGTTTGCGCGAGAACGCGTGCAAATGGTCAACGAGATCAAGCCTCTGCTCGCGCCAGTAGCCTTGACAGCGTTGCACGCTAAGTATGAAACAGAGTATAGAAGCCCTGCAGTCGAGCCTTGCTTCCGGATTGTTCTAGCCCGTCAAGTTTGAATAGCAATACTTGAGTTTGGGCCTGTTGTTGATTCACACTAACACTTCACAGCGCAAGGAAACAGACGCACACAAAAATAAATTTCAAACACTCAAACAGAGAACACTCACAATGCGCTGACTCTCTATCTTTGTGGTGGTTTCGTCTTCATCATCTTTTTTTTTTTGCTATTATGCACACGGAAGTAATGAAAAAAAAGAAAAGAGAAGGCATCTCAACGCGATGATAGTAGACGACGCGCGAGACAGGGAAGCAAGATCCGACTGCAGCGCCGCTAGTTCTCGGGACCGCCACCTGGGCCACTCGCCTCTGCAGGCGAGAATAGGAGCTGTGAATTGAGCTTGCTCCAGTAAGGTTGACCCACACCAACACGCCGCTTTCTGAGGGATAGCGTTCTGCCACACTTTCAGGCGCACAGCATCCTTCGGAGCGGTAAATAAGTGGCGCTTCTCCTCACTTTTCGGCGCTCGTGAACCGTACCCGCTGCGACAGCCGGGAGCGCAGCAGGTCGGCATGCTTGCCCATTGACTGGAAAACGACCCAAAGCTCCAGGCGCCAGAAAGCAACATTTACGAGCCTACGATGAGCCACCGATGACACGAGCGAAAACACAAGGAACAACAACGAACACGAGATACCGCCGAGAATCGATCCCGACAGGTCAGACAACGTTTATTAATAGCGAGTTCGTTTCACGGCACTCGTGCCCACGGGTGCCCACCCTCAGCGTGGAGCGGGTTTGTTTCGGTCGGCACTCCACGAGTGGCTGCACTCTCCGAGTTCGTTTCATCGCTGACACCCCACGCGTGCATGCACTCGCTGCACCGAGAAAATCGGGAGTACGCCAAAATGCAATCCTGTCATGCCTCGCTCCGGCGAGGCCGGCGAGGAAGCGGGAGCAGACGACGAAAGTTCGTCTGCTAGATGTGTCGCGGAACCCAAAGGAAAAAAGTAGATTTTCTGAGAGAATTCGCGTCTCGCGGGCAACGGAATCAAACGCGAGCTTGAATTGTGCGCGTCTGCTATTTCATTAAGGAAGCAATTGACAAACCGTGCTTTATTTGGAGGTTATAAGTTGCTCTGTTGGCGTACAAACGCTGAAATATACCAGTGTCTAAAGAAATGCTCAGAACAAACGCATCAGCGGCCCCCGAGATCTTTATCACCATCCGTGTGCGGGTGAAAAATTTAACATTTGTCGACAAAACTCCCCCAGCAGAAATCTCTGACTGCCCAATAAGCATCAGAGAAAGCTAAACATAGTGACTTTACCCGAGGCTTGGGCAACATCATCATGTTTAACATTTACCTACGTCAGCTAACTTGCCCCGTCGTATTTTGTTCGAGAAAGCTCTCGTTCTCGACGCCCTCACCAAGGCTAATATCTGATCCACCTGTAATGCCGATCGAAATCGAAAGTCCCACGAAAAGTTTTGCTGGATATTCCAACAGACTAGTTTAAGCCTTACCCTTTCAGTGGTTCACGCATAATACCATGCTCAAACGGATCAAGCTTCTGCTCGGACAGCATCATCAGTTTTCTTCAGTGTAAACGGTTATAAGAATTGAAAGATCGCAACCAGCTGCTTTGTAGACGCTGGTTGCGGAAATTTACGCCGTCTGTAACTACCTTTACGACAGCCGAATTTGCTTGAAGTCATCGCAACTATAAACTACAGGTTGCAGCGACCAACGTTCGTAGATAAACGTTGGTAGCAACTGTCACTCTCGCATTCCCACCCTTCACTTCGAACAGAAAGTGCTAGTTTCGGTTTGAGGTCGGTACCTTTTCTACAACATAGATGGCGGCAGCATCAGTCTTCTGCACTCGGTGCATTTGGCGAGTTCGTTTGAGTCCAGTTCTCCGTGCAACACTCTGCGAGTGCGATGCATTCTGGGAGGGAACTCGAACGGTGCGAGTGCGTATGAAACGAACTCGCTAGGAAGAATGGGATTCAACTGGCGGCGCCACCTCTCGCGCGCACTACGAATTGATGCCACGCCGGGAAGCGAGTTTCCAAACTGACCCCGTCTAGTAACGTTGACGCCTGTCTTGCCTAGAACTATAGCCTCACTGGTGCTTCATGCGTGCAAGCATGCGCAGCGTGCGCGTGAACGTAGCCTTGGCAAGCTTGTAATTGCACGCACTTGCCCGCACAAGCTGAGACACGGCGGCCAGATACGCTACTTGCATGGTCCTAGGTCCTAGAAAGACTGGCTAGTCTTCCGTCCACTGGCCCCCAATTCTCCGGAATGAAAGCGCGTGGAGGCGCTGCGAGTGATCGGCGTGCTAGAATTCGGCAGTTATCCAGCCACGTAAGGAATCTGGAGAAGATACGACCGACCCAAGCTAGTGAGTACTTCGCATATAAATTATCTACAGGGTGTCAGCCAAAAAAATGCATGTTCTTTTTACCGCAAAAAGTAAACTAGGCATTGCCGAACGCCCATTCTCCGCCCAAAGGTAGCTCTAGAGGTCACAACCAGATGCCGAAGTTTCAGCCCGATCCGATACCTTAATCAAAAGTGATAAGTAGGGTTCCGCGTTTTCGGTTTTTATTTTTTCGAAATTCGGCGTACTTTTTTCGGTGTTTATTTTCAAATGCAATTTTCGGTTTTTTTGTGTATATTTATTTTCAAAAAGTTTACCGTTTTTTTTCGGTGAATTTCAAAGAAACACATTTCGGACACCGGATCAGATGATTCTTGTAGCTGTGATATTTGTGATCACTCAAAGAATAACGACGCATATACATACGTGATCGTCGCTACAACTTCCGTCAGGACACACCTGAAAATCGCGAAATTCGCGGGCATAATCTTGAGCGCGCTTCTTTCTTCCTTGACGACGTGACCGTCTGAGGTGATGACCGTACAAAACCCAACTGAATGGCAAAAAAAAAACTCCATTGTATTTATGTTTTTAGCCACAGAGAAGTTTGAGAGAGGGTGTTAAGAAAGGAATTGACGGCTTTCCTCGATGTCCCTGAAGGGCATGAAGCGAAAAACCATTATACTGGCCCACATCCGAACTTTTGTTTTGGGTCCGGGAACTTGACGCGCTAAGCCCGATCACAGAAAGGACACAGATGTCGCGCGGAGGCCAATGCAAGACCTCTTTGGTTGCATGTTGAACCTTGGAAGAGGGCAATCACGAAGACGTCACACAATGTCGAACCTTGCAAAGCCCTCTCTATCTCTCTCTCCCCCAGCCACCTCGACGCGACCCTAAAAAAACGGACCTTTTTCGGTTAACACCGAATTTTAGAAAACGAATTAGACGTACTTTTATCGGTTTTAATTGGTTTAAATCGAAAACGCCGAACCTACCAACTGACCTTTTTCGGTTAAAACCGAATTTCCGAAAATGAATTCGGCGTACTTTTATCGAAGTTTTTATCGGCTTAAACCGAAGACTCCGAACACTGGTTATAAGTGATTTCCTGAAAATGTCAATGGGAAAATAAATGGCGGCCGACGGAGTTTTCGAATACATGGGGCTCTATGGTACCACAAACCGAAAACGGGCAAAAATGGGCTCCATTGTCCCATTGAAATTTTCAGAAAATCGCTTAAGACTTTTGAATAAGATACTGGATCGGGCTGAAACTCTGGCATCTGGTTGTGACCTCTAGCGCTACCGCTGGGCAAAAGAATGAGCGTTCGGCGGTGCCTAGTTTATTTTTGCGGTGGAAAAAACCCTGTAAATTTTTTTTTTGTAGACACCCTGTACACTCCTTTGTTTTCAGAAGCCGTAGCCGCTCTCAGCTTGCCGCCCTCTTCGTTGTTCATTGCTTTGGTGTAAAGACGAAAAAGGAGGAGGGTGAAGAACTTGATTATGCTTGTGATCACCACTGCATGCACCCTCACAGCCTAACAAGGATAAATCTGTCCTTGCTAAGGCTGGCAGAGAAGTCAGCAATGCTTGTCTCGTTGCTTCGTTGAGACTGAAGAAGGTAGTAAGTGAGGAAGGTAGCACTCCTGCACGCAGCGCCCCTGCAATTTCATCCCCGGCGCCGCCATCTGGGATGCATGGAGACAACAGCCAGAATGCAGCTCCGAGGTTCCCGGATAGCCGAAGCGCGAGCGCATGGTGCTGTAGCTTCTGCGGGTCCATCCAAACAGTGAAAGGGAAGTTGTTTCTCTATTCACCAGGTGCCAGACTTCTATGTGCGTATTCGCCGCTGCATTAGTTTGCGCTGATATCGAAGTAAACTTCGGTCAGGGCTGGCAGTATCGAGATAGTATCTTAGAGATACTTTCGAGTATCTGTGTATCTGTATTGAGACACATTTGAAAAAAAAATATTTGTATCTCAATTAAGTGAAATAAAATTACAATGTATTGCTTGTATTGCGATACTTTGGCAGACAGGTACCTCGTTACATTTGTTGCCGCTTTTACGGAAAATTTTAGCAAATAAAAGCATCTCTGTGATGCAAGAGGCTTCAGAATTTATAATATAGAACCCCCCCCCCCCAAACATGATCTGTCACATTCACCAGCATTAGAAGAAGAAAAAATACGGGTAAGAAAGGTTACTTGGAAGAATGACATACTAAGCTACCTCCCAAAGCACTAATCCTTTCCAATTTAGCAGAGCGATCGCTGTTAACGAGTTGGGTGGTGAAAAAGTGCGGCTCTGTTAGCCTAAACTTCCCACACTATGGGTGACTTCGGAACCATATGAGACGACAGTTTGAGATGCGCCCTCACGAAAACACGGTTAATTTTATGCAGACGCATTTTGTCTAGCATGGCATGCAGCATTTACCGTTCTGTAACTATGTAATTCACCAAAACAGACAGCTTCTTTTTTCTTTTTTAGTGGCATTAAGGATAAATAAAGAGCTCAAGCTACGGGAAGTGCATAAATGACTCAAAAAGAGGAGCACAAGTGATGTAATAGTTGCATTCGCCACGAACTACACCCTCCCCATGTAGCACCGTTCAGGAGCAAATGTATTTTCATAAGTATCTGTATCTGTATTCCGCAATACATTTTCGCCACTTTTCCAGAAGAATCTTAGGGATATCCCGTTGTATAGAAGACAAATGTATCACAATACCTTTATTTCGGGCCTTAAAATGCATGTCTCTCAGTATTTGTATTCCCGATTACTTAAAGGGGCACTGACACTCCAAAGGCAGTATATGTTTTTGTTATCAAAAACGATGCAAGTTGTAATCATAAACACGCAAAAAAAAAAACACACACCAAAACGCAACAAAAAAAGAAGAAAAGTTTCGCGCGCGTGTCTTTTTATTTTGGCGTTTTTGTTTTTCCCGCTCCTCTCCTCCTCGCTTCTCTCTTATTTGGGACGTAATCAGTTAAGAAATTTAGAAGCTTTGTAAGCGACATCTCTATGATATTTAATAACTGTATTTCTAGAGCATATTTTTTAACGCAATTGCGAACGCACTACGGCCCTTCTTTTTTGAAATACCGAAAATCGGAGTCCGGAGCAGGGTGTAAGATGGACAGGTGGGGAAACGGCCCATAGAAGCCTACCGCAGCGCCGTGACCGGATTGTGTACTCGTCTGCTTGCGGGTACCCCCGATTTGCGACAGATGGCGCTGTGGCGAGAGGAAAACAATTGGAATCGGATTTGCATGGAACTTAATGGGAGAGTGCGCAAAATAAACCGAGAGCACGACAGTCCTCCATTGAAAATACACGAGAAACCATTTCCGTCAGTTTAGCCGGTCGCCACCGGTCGCCCACCCGGAGTGAGAGTTCGCGGTGCTCCACAGAGATGGCGCCACAGAAAGAGAAAACCGAGGGGGACACAATCCGGTCGCTCATTTGGCTGTTCGTCCCCACCCGTACTACCTTTACACCCTGGTCCGGAGTAGAGCCACTCGATATGGCAGCGTAGCTGCCAGAGTAGCGCCACCGCTTTTCCCCGTGCCGCCTCTCACCGTGACTGGTCACACGCGGTACCATAGCAACGAGCTGAGCTGGCTCGGCTTCCTTAGCAACCGGAGTGACCGCCCGTCACGTGACTTCGCAAGAGCCGTGATGTCCTCGGCAAGATGGCAGCGCCCGGAGCTGGCGGATACGAGCTTATCTCGGTGCGCGGTAGTCGTAATGTGCCGCCGCTTTGCCGGCGATTTCAGACTTCTTCGTGCTCTCTGACACAGGCATAACGTGAAGCATCTGAAAGAATGAGACTTTATACCTTTTCTGTGCAAGATCGCTCTGGATATTAGCACCTGTGCGACAGCATAAGTCATATCGCCGTAGCGGTGCTCGGATTCCCGGACGTGTTCAAGGATCGATAAGACTTCTTGCATGCAACTTTCGCATACTCCTTAGCCTTGTTTGAACGTTGGAATGTCTGGAAAATCAATGAGAATTGTATGCGTCGCATGTTGGACCTTTGGGGAAGCGTTGTTTCTTCCCCAGGTAACCGCGCAATCACAGAAGCTTTTAACGAGGAAGCTCCTGCGATCGTTACGTGTTTGGATCTCAATCAACGATTTTATCATAAAAAAATTAGTCAGGAGTGCAGGCGAGCCGGTGTGTTGAACATGATTGTAAACCTGAGACTGGGGCAGGAGGAGAACACAGCAGAAGGTAGAAAAAGCTATATGATTTTATCATATAGCTTTTAGGACAAACATTTTCGCATTTTCTAGCTTCCTTTGAATGTTGGAAGTTTTTGAAAATCGAAACGAAAGGTATACCCCAGGGGAAGTTAGTTTCATCCCTAGGTCACCGAATAGTCACAGCAACTTTAAGCGAGGAAGCGCCTGCGGATCTTTTAACCTTTTGTACTAATTGACGATTTTACGAATTGACAGTTCTGAAGACTTTGATAAACGTGCTTTCGTTGCAACAGCTTGCACTTGGATCGGCAGTGTTTTTTGGATTTTTTTTTTCAAGTGACAAGCTGGCGTTTGCTCTGTTTGACGTATATTAAATTAACCTTCCTCTATAACAATACATCAACACATACTATTAAACTTATATGCTCAGAGAGGTGTGTTCGTCTTTGTAATTAACAAGTTACAGACAATTATTTTTTAAGAGTGTAATATTTATTTTCTTGTAGCTGGGCCCGTTTTGTATGCTCGTTAATGTCCGTAAGTGCTAGGATGTTATCGTCATGTGTGTATGGTTCTAAATATCCTCTTTGCAATGACCAAGGTGCCAAAATGGCGTCAGCCGACCCCAGCTCACGTATTTGACAATTCGAAAACTGCTACACTCGGACGTATGCGCTCGTCAACAATCAATTCGTCGACGAATATTTAAACTCGCGTCTCGTGGCCAATGAGTGCACATGAATGCACTTGCGAATGCCAAGTTCTATGGTGTGCCTAAAAGCACGGTGGAAGATTGGGGTCATCGCACCGGTGCCCTAGCATGTCACGACCGCGTGATTCCACTGTTCTCTTTTGAGTTGAGGATTAAAGCTAAGGAAGAAGAAGTTAAAAAATCATTTTATGGCCTCTTTAACACGGGTATGCGTGCTACACCAGATTAAAATATTGACTTTTTGCATGCCGGTAAACTTCCGGACGACCACTTGGCCTGTCGGCAAGGAACACCCTCATCTCCGGCGTCCGTCTCTTTTGATGGCGTTAACAATCTTCTGGAGACCACCATGCTGTCCTTCTTTATTTAACCCCGTCGACTGTTCATCGCGCCAAACGAGGGCGAGACTGCTGCCGACGTCGCTCCTCGCCAGTCGGTGAGATAATCTCATCTTGAATGAATGATTGGGTCCTTGAAGAAGTTGTGGTGCTAAGCGTATACATTCTCTTACTATGGGGCAGTCGAGCAGCAGTCATGTCCCAAGGCCATCGTCCTGTCGTGGCCGGCGTAATCGGATTTTGTTCCATAGGAGCGAAGTCCGAAAGTACAAGGGCGGTACGTTCGTCCCACGAAGCGGCCGCCATCCCGGCGGCGCGAAAAACCACTCGCCTTGTCCGCGCACCTGCGATACTTAGCGGTTCTCGTCGCCCGACACTCACCGGGCTGCAAATCGTCTCACTTCACAGAAGAAACAGGCACCGCTCCTCCAGAGGCCCGTGCCGTACCGCCATGCAAAGCGTCTTTTAGATTTTTCAGCGGTCTTTACGACCTTCAATGAACGAATGGAGATGTCAGGCTAGATAAAGGTTGCCACCCGGCGTCGCTAGCAGCACGGTTGCCATGGCAACCCCCAGGCCTAAAATGGAGATCACTATAGGCGCTTCTGACGTTGTGCATCTAGAAAATTTTGCGTCGTGTCGCTATCTCTGGCAGCTTCGCTGCCATATAGAGTGGTTCTAGTCCGGAGTGATGCCGCCTTGTGACTTTTTATCCTCCCTCGGAAAACATGGCGGCGCTCGACGCATGTAGCACTAAGGATGATCAGTGAGTCGGGGAATCAGAGAATAGAGAGAGAGAGATGAAACTTTTTAGGCCCAAAGAATATGAGCAGGGGGCCTCAGTCCAGGCCCCTCTGGTGGCGTACTCCAGAGAGGACTGGATGTACGCAGCCAGGTAAACTTGATCTGATAATGTGGTGGCCGTAGTCAGCCACTCGGGGTTGGGGGGGGGAAGGACAGGGAGGTGGGGTTAGGGAGGGGTGGGGGAGGGGGATGGCAGATCCATAAGATGTGATGGGTATTTGGGTGGTCGCCACAGTGGATGCAGGGGGGAGGATCCTCAGGGAGTAGACCTCGTAGAAGGTGGATGCGGGCTGGGGTGGGAAGAGTGTTACTTTGGGCGTTGCGGAGGATGGTGCCTTGGTGGCGTGTGAGGTGAGGGTGAAGGGGGGAAAGACTCGACGGGCTTGTCTAGTGACTCGATGGAAGGTAAGGCCACGGGAAACGTCTGGGCAGATCTGGGGATGTCGGGTGCCCGGTGAAGCGTTTCGCGGGCGAGCAGGTGTGCTTTCTCGTTGCCCGGCATGCCCCCATGACCTGGGATCCAGACAACCTCAACGGGTGATAGTAGGTCGCGTTCTATTTGTTCTGCGATGGCAAGTGGAAGCGAGTTGTGTGTGAGTCGCCGGCAGGCGGCCATAGAGTCGGTGAAGATGATGGGAATAGACGAGGTGAAAGAGCCTGCGGAGGTATATGTGATAGCCGCTGCAATGGCGTGTAGTTCCGCCAAGCATGGGTCCATGGGAGGAAGAACGGCGGTGTGTATTGTACTGAAATTATGATCTGTGACCGCTATGGCCGTGCCAGTATCAGTCGTACTGGCATCTGTGTAGAGGTATGTGCGATGAGGAGTGCGGGCGGTGTAACGTGTGAAAAAGGCAATACGTTGAGCGCGTCGTGCTAAATTCAGCATCGGGTGCATGTGTCGAGGGGAGTGGTGCTATGATAAGATGTGAACGGGTGGTGGTGGGAAGAGCTTGCTTCTTTCGGAGGAGGTGAGGATGGGTACGTTATGGCCCAGTTGAGTGAGTATGGGAGGAGTTAGTCTTTTTAAGCTGCCCGACGACCTCCCAGACTTCGAAGAGGAAATCGTCAAACGGTCAAAACAACTGGGTTCGGTGTCTGTGTATCGTAGTTCTGGTTGTGACTCTGCCGGGGCAGCCTTTCACGCAGAACCGGCGCGACGTGGCCCCTCACATCGCTCCCGAAAGTCCACTGCGCGTTCTCCCCGACTTCACACCTCACACCGTTTAAAAGAATTTGAGATCGCTGAAAGAGCCCTAAAAGAACTTCAAACTCGAAAGTGAAGCGCCGTCTGCTCACTGCGATAAGCGGCACGCACGGAGCGGTTAATCGCGGGACTCGGGCGAACACGACACGAGGCATGAGAGAAACTCGAGTTGCAGGACGACTTAATATTCGACGTCCCTGCACTGGTGCGGATCACGCTGGAAATTCAAATTCGGTTTTTGGAAATTGTTTTTTTTACTTCACAAATACTGAGTTTTCAAGCTTCGGATTTTAAGGGTAATGCCCAGAAAACCTTTTCAATCGTTTCGAATATTAAAAACATATTTTGATTTTTGACCTGTCAGTGCGGTAAGTGCCCCTTTAATGGAGTATCTCGGCCCAGCCTCGACTTCGGTCACCATAACATATATTTTCTCTTGCGCGCGAGCCAATCACAAAGCCTCGTTTCCGGCTGGATTACGTAATAGTGGCGCCAGTGTTTAGTTGTGAGCCGTTTCGCTCAGTCTTTCTCCCGGTTCCCCGATGAAGCGGCTCGCCGAGTACTTTTGGAAGCGCGATCCGAAATTTGGAATTTTAAGCCCTTTTTTGACGCTAATCGTAGGCAAACAGTTCATCGAAGAGTTTGCACTTGCGCGAACCGGGAGTTCTCTATTGTAACCTGACAACCCCGGAAGAATCACAGAAGATTAGTCTGGATTTCTTGTCGACAGCAGGTGAGTATCTCAATATGTTGAACATTTAGAACAAATAAATTCTCGTAAAAAAAAAAAAAAGGTCGCTGATTTGCGGGTTTGATGTGATCCGGACTTCGTAGAGTTTTGAGATCGTTCCGATACTTCCGATAACGGTGCTCAATCATGATACGATGCATGCGCAAAGGCCTCGGCGGAGTATCGGGTATTGTTATCTGAGTCGTCGGAACGATCTACTAAACTCAAATACTTTGAGGGGCCAGACGTTAACGTTAAAATAGATGTGTGTTTGCCTTTCTACGAGGCTTATTTGCCATCGGACGTCGAAGCGCTTCGTGCAGGCATTTCCAAGATGATGGTTCTCATCTTCAGGAAGGCCTGAACAATCAACGTCTTACATGTGCTTAGAAGGAGTTATTAAAAATATCTCGGCATTTGGCATACCCTACATGTCTATACATGTGTTTGAGGCTGCAAATAAAGCTGCTAATTGCTACAAGTCGCCATTAAGTTTGTTTGTTTTCTCTTAATTCAACATTCCATCGTAGACGATCAGTTGTGCGTTTATCAAAACTAGCTGCTCGGCACAAAATGACATGTTTTTGTTTGGTGCTTTACAAGCTAATTCCAGAGGTGACACACAAAGAAAAAAAAAGTAAATGACGAAAAAAAAAGGAACAGGGAGGAGGAAAAACAAAGTTTGTGTGTGTGTGTAAAAGGGGGGGGGTGTTTCCAGGGCTGCCGCTGTCAGAGCCAGCTTTCGGAAGCGTCGCGCGAATATTTGTCTGGTGCGATACTTCGGTTCGTTTCTGCCGCAAACGCGCCTGATGTCGCTCGTTTCGCCCTACCACGGTGGAAGCTACAGCTGCACTCTCCTAGAGACAGGCGTTCGAACGGGAGAATAGCCAGTCTTTCTAGAGCCTTGTCGACGTCAGCCTTGGTGAGCCACCGTAGCCTCGCCGCAGCTTTGCTCGTCCTAGTGTCACTAAATTTAATAAGCTACGCGCAGCTCATTTATGGGGGTCTAGCCATAGCCTTCTCTATACTCACTACTCAATCTATACTCTATACTAACTCTATACTCACTGTATACTTTATACTCACTCTTACTCTATACTCGCTCTGTACTCTATACTCAGTATAGAGGAGGCTATGCTCTAGCTCGTCCCTAGACAGGCTACGTCACAATTGTGCCAGATGTCACGTGCTCTCCGGTGGCTGCTCTCAGAGCGCTTGCCAGGCAGGGCCGTTTATAACGAAAAATACAGCCATCAGGCTCAAAATACTAAAGTGCGATTGCCATTTACGGATATTGTGGATCATATTCAGGAAATTTCTGAACACGACGGGTATATTTCTCATTTCGTCTAAGTATCCCTTTAAGGCTGGACTCCATGGGGCGAATATGCTGCGAAAAAAACGACTAATTTTGCGCGTCCGCTTTTGCTCTGCGCGAGGCATTAGCCCACTGGCTACGTCGCGCGCAAAGCGAGCGTGCCGTCGGAGGCCATTATTCTAAGACAAATAGCAGCTGTTGAGTTGGGCAATTATGTTAATATTGTTGTATAGTACAATACAATTACGTTTTATGGACTCACCGACAGTTGCAGGCAAACGCACCAAGCTTTGGGAAGTTATTCTTAAACGATCTATCGCAACACAGCAGTTGAGTACTTAAGCTTGCGTACGGCGTAACATTACGCGTGCTTATCACTCCGGCGTTGATCGCATTTTCCAGCCAAATCCGGTTTACGGCGTCATTTGCTATCAGTGAGGTGCACATTGCCCAAAACTAATCAAAGAAAGAGCGTAACTGTTACTTTCTAGGACTAACGAACGTTACGTTTGCTTTAGTTTTCCATTGCTTCAGATTTCAGTAATATTATTTGGCGGTGGAAAGTCACGATTACACATTACGGCAGCAATAAACTTATACAGAGTGGTTTTAATGTATATTATTGTTTATTTATCAAATTTGTATAATATTTTCTTTCATTTCTTATGGATTGAACTTGCTTTGCTTGGTAAATAACCGTTTAAAAACAGTCGTAAGAAAATATTTTCATAAAAGAATTAAAAGAACACCACGGCTCAAAACAAACTTTTCGCCTTTTCGGTGCCTTTCACAAAATTTCAGTAATTCGTTTTCAATGCGGAACAACACAAATAACAATAAAATTTTACGTGTAACGCGATTTATTCATTAGGCGATAGCGTAAAAAAATAATTAACAAAAATATTTTGCTCCTGATAGTCATTTCGAAATGCAACAGTACCTTATTGTGTCGCCGAATGTACTAACGCTTTACCAGCAACGTTGTTTCTTGCGACGTGTTCCTTCCGGCAGTGCTTGCTATGCGGTCTACAAAGGAAGGCTCGCTTCCCGGGTTAGTACAGGCGTGTGCGTTATCGGTGTATCGTACTCCAAAGGCCCCGCTTGCGAGTCACTAAACAATATATGCGTTTATCCTGTATCGGCGTCCCGTACCCCGGTCTTCTTGTGGGCGCCGCCATTTTGGGGCTTCGTTAGCCGTTACGATTCAAATCTGCGACTTTCTGGGCTCTAGATACGCGGTGTCGAACGACGCGCGTGGCTTTTCCAAGTTGCGGGGTAGTATAGACGCACTGTATCTCTTAAAAACTGCATTCTTTGTTTTTTGTTGTTGTTTTGGGGGTGGGGGTGGGCTAATATGTGTAGACGCCGAGCATTCCTCCATAGAGCATGACATGGACGTTTCGTTTTTGCCGGGGGAGGGGGGGGGGGGCTACACCCTATTCCACACGATGTTCAACTGCCGCAAACGTTGCGGCCGCCTAAAACCCCATTATTAACGAGTGCAGTGAGGATGCGCTTTTGTCGCTGCTCCATAGGCTTCACTGGGTCGTAGCGTCCGTTGTGGTCGGACTTGGTCTGGAGGCTTACTCGAAAAACTATGAGCACGTGGGGTGTATGAGGCTTTTCGGACCAGTGATCGGCAGATACCTAAAGCTGCGCGTCCACTTTCTCCCCTCTCTTCCTCCGTTCTGGTTGCTATGGTCAAACAGCATCCCCGAGTTGACTCTCTAAGCCAGAGATCGATCCCGACTGATGGAGTGGGCGGGGATGCCGCAATTCCAATCAAGAATCCGAAGAAAGAAAGAAAAAACAACAACAGAAACATTCCTTCCTAGTCAAGCCGGCCGGGACGCATGCGAACGACGAGGGCTGTTACTGGACCGCGGCGGGTAAGAACTTGGAGCCGCCGTTCGGGTTCTCCGTTCGAGACCGTCATTCATGTAGTGCGCGAGATGAAAGATGAAGACGGATTCCGAGCGGTGCCCCTCGCGGAGACCTTCTAATAATGATTGCGGGGTTCCCTTCCCCTCGCCGGCTTTGTCTCATCCTCGGAGGGGATCCGTGTCTGGCCGGGTGATTTACAGCGAGTGGCAGCGGCGGCAGGGCGGTGCTCAGTCGCTTGTGGCCCGGAGGTCGGCAGCCGTCGTCCTTATTTATTTGCTCCGGGTTACGGTATTGGCCGTCTGCTTCGAGGGCCAATGCCGCGATGGTTCTTTTTCGTCTCGGTCGTTTCTGTAGTCGGGACGTTCGAGTCGTCCTAAGGCTGGTTCACACATTCGCGTTTGACTGTGCTCGAGAGCGTTGCGTTGCCCACACTTCGTTCCACGTTAAGTTCCAAGTTCGACAGCAGACAACGATAACGATTCCATGGGGGAAAGGGGGGGGGAAGGGGGAGATCAAGCAGTGCCAATGGTGCATCGTCTCGGCGCACAGTAGCGAGTTTTAGAGAACCGTTTTTGCACATCCGATACCGTACGATGGGCCGTCCGGTACTAATTGCGCATGCGCGAGTCTCGTGTCCTATGCAGTAGCACATACGCAGTTCGTACCGAAGGGCACATCGTACCGTTTCGGATGTGCAAATTAAACGGTTCCCTAAAGCTCTCTATCGTCTTTCCGCGTTTGCTACCACCTGCTAAACCGATCACGCACGGTGAATGCGGCGTGATCTTGCACTTTTTAGAGCTCAGCTCTTTGGCGCCCTTTTCCGTGTTTGTCGGCGTCGGCGCCGGCGTAACCGCGCTAAATGTAGCGGGAAAATTGACGTCACGTGTGCTCATCACCAATTCAATTCTCCGCTAAATTTAGCGGGGAATTGACGTCACGTGACCTCAACAGCAATTCAATTCCCAACTAAATTTAGCGGGGAATCGAATTGCTGTTCAGGTCTCGTGACGTCAATTTTTCCGCTAAACCTAGCGGAGAAACTGAATTTGTTCATAGGTGACGTGACACCAAGTCGTGTGACGTCATTTTCCCCGCTAAATTTAGCGAGAAAACTGAATTGGTGTTGAGGTCACGTGACGTCAATTTTTCAGGTAAGTTTAGCGGGAAAACTGTGGGAGGAGGGGAGGGTACGGAGGAGGAGGATGGGAGGTACGCAGGAAGAGGAGGCGAGGGTACGGAGGAGGAAAGGAGGAGGAGGAGGGGGAGGAGGATGAGGAGGGAGAGGAGGAGAAAGAAAGCAGGAGGAGGAGCGGAGAGGAAAAAATGGGAGGAGGAGAAGAAGGATGGGCATACCTCCCCTCCGTACCCTCCCCTCCTCCTCTTCAGCAGCTGCGCTCTATACTTCGTTTCACCTTAGGTCCGAGCGCGGCCGATGTTATGAGCCGAAGGGCCAATCAAAAAGCGAAAAAGGCAAACGTCATGGCGTGCTCTCTGCACCTAAGAGGACCAGCCGTTGTTCGCCGTCTCTCTGTGCGTTCTCGTTCGCCGGCTTGTCCTATCAAGCGAAAAGAGCACGCCATGACGTTGCGCTTTTTCCGCCGTTTGATTGGCCCTTCCGCTCATAACATCGGCCGCGCTCGGACCTAAGCTGAAACGAAGTATAGTTTCGAATTTCAGAGATTTGCGAACGTCTTTCATTTTTTTGTGCTTTTGTATGTGCGTGGTTCGTTTAGCCGCTGATAGCAAACGTACAAAGACGACGAGAGCCGTGACGGTGCACTTTTGCCGCTTTTTGATTGCTTCCATCATATCGTAGCATTGGCTGCAGTCAGACCAAATTGGAACAGAGACAGAGTACAGTAACTGCTTACAAGGATAACGATGGGAACGATGTTTATTTTCGCGAAAGGGGGCACACGGTTCTCTCGGTTAAACTCATCTGAGCCGGAGGACAACGGGACACACCATATCTCTGTGTGCATACTTAGCGTGATGCAACGCTTGTGCAAAACTATTCGCAGACACGTGCCTGCAGCCATTTTGGTTCTCGCGAGAACCGTAGCAAATGACCTCCGAAATCAAGCCCTGTATCTCACGCTACTGAGCGCCGTGACCTACGAAGGAGCTTGCATGTGGCGCGCGCCTCAGAGTATCGAGCACCTGTGCTGACATTTTGAAGGCACGCATATTGGGGCTTGTGGAGAGCAGACGGGGCAACTGCATGGTCGTCTGATCAGAGGTGCGGACATCCACTGTGGCATTAGCATCCAGTGCTGAACTCGCGCACATGATGTGACTCTGGGCGCTGTAATGAGCTGTCCAATCACTTGGGAGGGCGCAAAGCACGTGCTCCGAGCTGCAGAGACGCGTCAGATTACTGGCAACAATGATTGCATAAGACACGATTGGCGCGAGTGCTGACTCAGAAGCGTACGCTGATTTAGTGGCACCAGCTCACGCTTGTAGCACTGCCTGCGTTGCACACACGCATGAAACGCAGTATAGACACACTTACGCAGTACCTCTATCCTGGGAAAAGTGACGCCATTCATTGTTGTGGAAATACTCGAGACACGTGCCGCGCGCCACTTCTGGGAAGAACATGGCGTCCGAAATCTAGCTCAGTGCTGCACTGCGCCGCCATGATCTTCCCAGGGCTGCGACGTTGCACGTGCCTCGTGCATCGACGCACCTTGCGCTACTTTTGAAACATGAAGGGCTTTAGACACACTAGCACGCTGGCGCCCCCTATCTATCTGTCAGACTTGGCTCGAAATATTTCCCACGATGTTATATGCGACAATTTCGCATAGGTGCTATGTAGGTTTGATCTCGCGAACACTGCAAAACCTCCAGTTTAGTTTATGGCCTCCGAGATTTTTCGCGCGCTGGCTACGCTCCTCAGGCCGTTGCATTCGCCGGCAGAGACTGTTACTGCGGGGCGCTTGGTGGCGCTCGTAACCAAACCAACCGGCTCTGAACCAAACATTATAATGAAGTAGCCGCGAATTATCATTATCACCATTGTCGTCGGTTCACGGAACTTAGACAAAAAAATTGGGTTGTGGGTATGTTTCTGCAGCCTGAACTTAATCTGCCTCAACGCGCGACTTGTCTCCCAGCTGTAGATGAACAATTTAGCCAGTGCGGTACAACCGCTATACTCTGTTTCACCTTGTGCTGTACCGCAGGAAAGGCTACAAGCGCGAGCTCCTTGCTCTATGGCACATGCACACTCGGCGGCACAAGCTCTCGTGCACCAAGGGCAGCTGCCAACGCTATGAGCTCGCGCTTCTAGCCTTCGCTGCGGTACAACATAAGGTGAAACGGAGTATAGCACCAAACATTTTTGTATCCATAGCAAGTGGCGTACGATCTTTCCAAATGCCAGCAGCCGCCGGTGTGCGCGAGCACACGCATCGAAATCGACATCGCAGCTCTCCATTCGCGCTTAAAGGTACGGAAACAAAAATTGAAATATTCCGATTCGTTCAGGAAATGGGTCAAGCATGACGGATAATAACCGTAATTCATAATCGCACACGTTTGTATTTTGAACGATTGGCTATATTTTTCGTTCCAACGGGTGCACTCGAGCGAGCGCTCGAAGAGAAGCGAACGGAGGGCGCGATGCGTCATGGGATATCCGGCGCAAACAAAAACAACAAAAAAGACTCCCGCATCCGTGACGTGGCAAGACAGGCTTGGTTATGAGCTTTGCCGTTGGTGGCGTTGTCAGCGTTGTAGTGGTGTCAATACCGTCAGCGCGTTACAACCGAGCCGTTGGAAGTGCCCGCGGGTGACGGGCGTTTCACCTGTCGTGTGAGCGGCTTCGAAGTGTACAGCAAAGTCACACGAGCAACCCCGCGACGTGCCTCAACGAGTCCATCATGGCGTCTGGTTGACTTTCGCGCTTTCGCATTCTTGGATGGAACAGCGCGGATGAACAGTCACACTCACATGCACACAAGAAGCAAACAGACTCGCAGCGCTGACTTTCAACTCAGTTCTATATTTCTTCTTCCTCAAATCTTCAACTTCTTCACCTTTGCCGTTAATGAGAACAATTTAAATTTTTACACACCAGAGACCAAATAGCCAATACACATTAAAAATAACTAATAATTAAATAAATCATGCAAAGTATTATTATTAGTATTATTAGTATTATTTTCTTTAGTTGTCTTTGCTTGATTTATTTAATTACACACCCGCCATCGGTCGGGGCAGAAGCTTTCGCATGTCGCTCGTTCCAGGCGATGCCCAGAAATACGAATAAAATTATTTTGTCAGCCATGTATAATATTAAAGTAAAACGTGATGGTAGCAAAAATGAACATCCAACAGTCAGTATAAACCGTGTACACGTTCCCTCCAAAAAAAGGAGCAGCTCGTTCCTCATTATTATGACGCGGACATTACATTTACGCGTTACATCACGAAAAAGACAATTCCATTACAAGTTGAAAAAAATTGAACATTAGTATACGTTACATTGTGACTGCGGTATAATTTTAGTTAACTTAAGCGAGTTTATTTTTTCTCTAACCCATTAATAATCGGCATACGAGTTTGTATGTCGTGATGGAAAGGACAGGAGAAGAAAACACGCAGGAAGCAAGGTTGTTGTTGATATATTCATGTTAAAAATCTCAGCTATTAACCATGTCCATGTTTGTAGTGGACGATTCAGACGAGCCGAATGTTACTTTTACCCAAGATTGCACGAGCGTTTTACAACAACCTCACACGTTTCAATTTAATAAAGTCCCGTGTTATAACTTAACAACAGTTGCTTCTCGATGTTGCTGCCCACAAAGACGAGCAAGTGAAGGAGAGGTTGGAGCTTTTGGATAGTCAGTCTTGAAAGCTACAAAAACCTCGCTGCGAGTGTTTGGATTTGTTCAGTTTGAAGGTGGGGGACAAGAGAAGGAATAAAGGGTTTTTTGTATCTTTTAAGTGACCAGTTTGGGATACAAGGGTGAGTCCGATATCTAACAATCTGTGATCTTGTCGTAATCATAAGTCTTGTTATTAAAGCTCAGAAATGGCTGTAGTCTCCGTAAGACTTCTGGGTGTATGAGGATTCGTGAACCCAAAGAAAGTAGCTGAGTTTGAAACGCTCTTTCTTTGTCTCTTCCTACGACCAAAAAAGTTTTGCTTTTTGTACCGCGGTTTTCGGGCTGTCAAAAAAGAATCTGTGCCCACCCAGCGCTCCTGCACGCAGAAACTGTTGCTTAAGCTGTTGAAATAAAAAAATAAAAATTACCCGACTGAACGAAAAAAGAGAACGCCGTTACTCTTTCCGTTCCAGTAAAAATGTAACGCGTTCCCGTTCAGTTCCACTGTTGCAAAATGGAACGGCGGCGTTCTTCGTTCCTCTAAAAAGAACGCGTTCCAGGAACGCCGTTCCTTGGAACGCCGTTCCGTACAACACAGTATAACACCCTAATACGTATAGGACGCGCCGTAAGGTTCGATATTCATTGGCAATATCAGCCACATCACCGATAAAAACAAGTTCACGTGTTATTTCTAGAGTGCTTCATGGCGCCTGGGCATTAATATGACCAAGTACGGATACAGTGGCATGCGTCGCTCGTGTACCACTAGTCGCTAAGACAGAAAAGCCTCAGCGGTAATTGATGCGACCATGACCTGGTTACACATTAATTTTTTTGTTTTAAAACAAAATAATGCAACATGTTTTTGCAGATTTGTAATTATCGGTCATCAAGGGCCTATCGGGTAAAATTTAAAGAAAATCGAGAATGATATTTTTTTTAATTGCCGCGCAAAAATCGCGAAATTTTGACTTTTTCGATTTTGACCAAATTTCCGGGCGCAATTCAGAAAATACTTTCAGCAGTATAACGCTAATTAATTTTTTGAAAGTTCAAAAAGCATGAAACACTCGACACAAAAAGTTTCAGCTTTAAAATATAAATTTAAAGCGACTTAAAAATTCGCCGAAAAATGCCTCTATTATGTGAAATTTGCTCGAGAAGCCAAGTTTGACATTTTATTTCGCTTGAAATATATGCTCACATAAGTTAAGTTCAACTAATTCTGGCAGTAAAGTACACGTGCATTAAACGTAAAAATTGTGACGGTGTAGAAAGCTGCAGTCTTTATTCCTCCAGCCTTCAAAGTTGCGTCATCGCACAGTTGGGAAAATCGTTGTTTCAACCTTCTCTCGAATGCGATTTTTCTCACGAATACAAGGAAGCATCTTGCAAAAGTAAGGCCTGTCCCGTTGTGTGGACAGGTTTAGCTACCTCATATAAAAATTTGATTGAAAACAAAAAATAGGCATGACACCACCATGACCGTCCTTATCTGAACAGGAGCTCCTACAAGCACTGCACTCTGGGATCTCTAACAGATGCCAGTGTTCAGAGGCCTAACAGAGGAGTTCCCTCTATCCGTCCTGCTTTTTCTGCTATACATAACACCATTGGAAAAAGCCCTGGAGCAGGCGGGAACATGCTTCGACTTGTCATACAGGGTCGAGGGGGCATGGCAAACAAAGAAAGTGCCTGCTTTCATGTATGCCGATGACTTGGTTCTCCTTGCCTACTCATCAGAGGACCTGCAGGGGCTCCGACCATATGTGGAGAGGTATGCACGCGCCTCAAGCTGCAGTTCAACCCCAGCATCTGTGCAGTCCTCAGTTGGGGAGATCGAAACCAGCAGAAGATGCAACTGGCGGACCAGGGTGGCATTCAGTTGGTCGAATGACGTTTCAGCGAACGCGGAATTTTCATCCAAAGACACCTTAGCGAATAGTCGCTCGCCGCGAAGCGGCGTTTACAGGTAAGCCAAGTGGATTAACATTTTTGTAATGAGCCGCCGCAGACTGCCGCTTCGAAGCGGCGTAAGCGCAGCCCGGGGAGGTGGGTTAACACGCGCCCCCGTTATTCGCTAAAACGTCAGTTCACTCAAATAGCGCTGTTCGCTAACACGTCATTCGCTCATGTCATATGGACCTTCGTCGGTGTGTTTTGTCCACGGCGTCTACGGTGTCTGCCTTCCACGGAGGTGTCTGTATTCCACGAAAACGCACGACAATCGTCGATCTTGAACGGATGTGCAGTCTATTGTGTCTGCGTCTTCCGCATGTAAGACAATCCCCTACTAGGCGCCTTCAATTCGGAGAACAACAACGACCCAGCATTAACGCCGAGAGGGGATTGCTGACGTCAAGGCCAGCTTCAGAATGCGGGACTAACCGACCAATGTCACGGCAGCTCCAGAATCCTGCCTTTTATTATATAAGGAGCTGTCCGCTGTCCATTGTGTGTGCTCCATTCGCCATTACGCTACTACTTATACCCATGTAAATAAACTAGTTTTTCCGTCCTGTTACTTCGTCTCCCGCCTCCACTTCGGACAGCAAGACCTCGGCGATGGGGAATGGACGTCAGCATGAACCCTGGGGCCTTCGGGCGAGCGACACCAAACCCCACCTAGAACAGGGTGAACCTTAACGCGGGGTCGAACTACCTGGCAGATCAATAAAGGGACAAGAAAAGCCGCACTCGGGGGAAAGGGAGTCCCGGCAAGGAGAACTCTCTGGACGTTCAACACGTACGAGATGATCCGAGGCATGTTGAAGATAATCATCGTCCCAGGTGTCACTTTTGCAAACAGTGTGCTGGTACTCTCGTCAAAAGCAAGGGAGTTTCTGGAGAGGTGGCAGAGCGATGTGGGAAGGATGGGCTTGGCGGTCACAAAAGCTGTGCCCAACGAGGGAGTCCAGGGGGCCGGAGACATGGGCAGGTCTACATCTGAGGCGAGGGAGGCCAGACGCCAGATCCAAGGAGAGCTACGGAAGCCGTCTGTCCCTACGGATTGCCGGAGAACAACTGGGCTCACCGGACGCTGCGTTACATCAATACAGAAAGAGAGGCACCAGCATGAGCCATCGCGTACAAAGACTACGGCAGCGCTACGAATTTCCGGCGAACTGGCTTGAGGGTGTAAGCAGGTGCCGATTCAGACCCGCGGAGCTCCGGGAGACCATACAGGCGGCAGAGATGAGAAGGTGGACAGCCAGAATGGAGACCAATCCTTTACTTGGACTGTACTTCACGGAGAAGAAGGCCATTCAGAAGAGGACTTGTTATGACAACTCGAGGGGTGGTGGGCTTCTCGCAGAGGCCCGCATGGGAACCCTGCGAACTCGTGTCTGGAAAGACAAATTCACCAAGGGACAGGACCGGGCCTGCTCGCTTTGTGGACTGACAGAGGAGGCAACGGAACACTTGGTGCTACGATGCCAACGTATCGCACAAGAACCTCGGAGGACGGCGTTGTCGGTCGCCCTGGGTTTCCGGAGCGGCGGCGATAAAAAGGAAACGCCCGAGGAACTGGATGGACAGGGGTAACGACCGGAGTGGCAACGGGAGAACACTGTCTTGGCGGTGGAGGTGACGAAGAGGAGATTGGAGGTGTGGTGGCAGGACACGTAACGGGGAGCGGAGGGCACGGTGGAACGTGCTCGAGTCGCACAGCAGCAGACGCAGACGGAAAAGACAGCTGAAGGGGAAGAGGCAGAGGTGACCACTGGCTAGACCCAGAATCCAAAGTTCTGTGATCACCCGATACAAAGTGGAAGCCGAAGAATCCAGTCCAATCCAAGCAGCACAACATGGACGACAACGACAATGTTGCCTCGGTGTGACAGCTTTCGGAAACAAAAACAGCAGTAACTAGTGTTGGACGACACATGTTGCCCAGATCGGTAGATGAGCGAATTTTGTACCGTCAACACAACACAGATAGATTCGATAGCAGAGCTAGTTCCCTATCAATAACGTCTTACTCAAATAAAGGCCTGGAAAACGTTATTTAACAATATAATTAGGGCTGGCGTGCAGTTAAAATAATTCGATGCATGTTTTACTTCGTAATTACGGAAAGCGATTGTCGAAATGGTAGCAGCTACGGTCGTGAACGTTTAGACTGGTTTTGAAATTAGAACTGCCGAGAGACCAGCTCACATTACTACTATTGAAATAAAATGGCATGCTCACCCGCTGATAGAGTATGATAAGCATAATCCAGGAAAGCAAAGTTAAAAAAAGAAAGACGTTTACAACTCCCTGTCATGCCGAATTAGAGCGCAGCTCTTGAGGAGGAGGAGGGGAGGGTACGGAGGGGTATGCCCCTTCCCTCCTAATCTCCTGCTCCCCTTTCATTTACCGGAAATTTTCGCTACATTTCCCCGCTAAATTTAGAAGGCAACTTTTTCCGCTAAATTTAGCGGGAAACTTTTCCGATAAATTTAGCTGGAAATTTTTCCTCTAAATTTAGCGGGGAAAATTTTCTGCTAAATTTAGCATGGATTTTTTTTTCTGCTAAATTTTGCTGGGAATTTCTCCGCTAAATTTAGCGCAAAAAGTGCCCACTAAATCTACTATTTAGCGGGCAATTTTTTTCGCTACGTTTAGTGAGGAAACTTTTTCCGCTATATTTAGCGGGAAGTTTTTTCTGCTAAAATTAGCGAACTAATTTTTCCGCTAAATTTTGCGGAGAAATTTTTTCGCTAAATTTAGCGGGCAATTTTCCAGCGGGGAACTTTTTCCGCTAAATTCAGCGGGGATATTTTTCCGCCAAGTTTAGCGGAGAACTTTTTCCGTTAAATTTAGAGGGAAATTTTTTCGCTAAAGTTAGTGGGGAAATTTTTTCGCTAAATATAGTGGGGGACTTTTATCGCTGTCTAGCGGGGAATATTTTCCGCCAAGTTTATCAGGAGAACTTTCCGCTAAATCAAGCGGAAAATGTTTTCCGCTAAATTTAGCAGAAAACATTCACTCCTACTCCTCCTCCTCCCTCGTGACCGTCGTGACATCACACGCGACGTCGCATGTGACGTCATTATGGGAAACGTCCAATAATGCAACGCGCGGTTACGCCGACGGCGACGGCGACGCCACTCAAGCCGGAAACGGGCGCCTAAGTGCTGCGCTCTAAAATCGAAGCATTAAAACGACCGCTCTGGTCAAGGTTTTTTGATGCTTGGAACTTGGAAACAGCTGCTACCAGATATCTGAATTGTTTTGAAAATCCCCAGGGAGTTTAGGGAACAAAGCCTTCACGTTGCAGGAGGTAGGCAAAAAGTCAACGTAGAAAAATTATTATTCCAGCGATTGCTATGAAGGCCGATTGTGTCGGTGTCGCAGTTTTTAATCACTGTCAGTTCAACTCAACACCAAGCTACAAAAGGCGCTTTGGGGTACTGCCGGTGCTAACTCAATTTTATAGTAGAAATAATAATTGCATGAAAAAAAGAACCGTACAGAAACACTTCATACGGTGGCGTATATCGCGAACATATATCAGCGATCTCACTTGCCTCGGTCAGGGCTATCTGCTTTGTCAGCGAATGAAGAACATTTTGATGAAATAAAGGGTCGAAGACACTCCCCGTGTCAAGTTTTCCAATCTCAGTCACTGGTGGACGTTGTCCCGTGGTAATTTCCGGCCCTTCGAACGCGCTAGCATATTGTAGAGTCAAATTTCCAGCGACGCCGCGCCGCACACGAACGAAGGTAAGCAATCAAGATGGCGGAGTGTTGGCTCCGCCGTCAGCGCGGTGTGACAGGGTGGTCGGACAACAAATCGGCCAAAATAGTTTCCGGGCGAAAGCGACATGTTGCCCGACTGTTGTTGTTTCCTCGATGTGACCAGGTCGCCGGAAACACGTTTTCCTCGTGTTGCCGGATTGACTTGTCCAACTCTTTCCTCGATGTGACAGCACCTTACGAAATTCTCGGATGGCAAAAAGTGTGTTTGAGAATTGTGGTCGTATCCTTTTAAATATGTACCTGTGTCTCAAATCGTTTTAATTGTGAATAGCCACCAGCTAGCTTGTTTTATTTTTCATTTTTATTAAGGCGTAAAGAAACTTTTTTGCAAGTCTAATGCTCGAAAAATACAAATCGTGAAAGATGCCGGGTGGCGATGTTTAAACATTAACGTGATCACTCTCGGTGATGGCGTAGCATATACATAAAATGAGAGATGTAGAAGTCTACGAATTTGACAAATCCATTTTTACATCCTAGCGCAGTAGTTCTTTATTCTTTCCTTCATGTTTTTTTTTCTCTCTCGTTATATTCGCATTGCTAATGCCACCTTCAAGCGTCCCCTCCCCCATTCCCTCCCCCCCCCCCCCGCTCCCCCTCACCCCCGCTCCCTCAACATAGGGTCTTCGTAACATAACAAAACGCATAAGGTTCCTCTAAGCCGAAATCCAAGAGTCTAGCTCCCTTTCATTAGCTGTTTGCATCCATGTTGCAACGTTCCGAAATTAAAGGGTACTTTATATTTCATTCCCAGCTTTTCAATCCCTCCTAATGGAAAAGAAAAAAAAATGTTATTCTCCTTTTTTTTATTGTAACGTATGGCGACACCGCCTACGGATAAACATCGGGAATACAAAATTGCTCCATCCCTCCCTATGTCGGTGTCCTTTCTCGCTTGCAAATGGATTCGAATGGAAACTGTCGCGGTTGCAAAAATAATAACCTGCACCATTCATGTTGGTTTTAATAAGACCGAGCACTTAAGCTCTTCCCCCCGCCCTCCTCGCGTGCGACTGTGGGAATATCTGTTTTCCTTTGAAGTCGATCCGCTCCAAGTAATCTGGGTACGCGGGGAGCATAGAAAGCAGCTCGCGACCCAACATCAAGACCAGATCAGTCGACCGCGCGTGGAACTTAGTGCTCCAGACATGCATATTGCAATTGTTCAGATCTGTAGTGGGCCTCTACTCTTGGCGAATTCAGGTGGTCGCTTTCCGGCGAGCCCTTGCCGATGTTGGCAGCGACCAAAAACGCGCCAGATGCGCACCACGCGTGACCCTCTCCACCCGAACACAAAGCGCCGGCAACTGGCCCTTTTATTTGCCTGGATCGCGCGAGAGCTTTGTTGGTTTCTTCGATTAATCTATGGTACAAAGAGCATGCTGTATGCGCCAACAATATAACTTCCGACTCTCTGAGATGTGTGTAAACACAGTTGCGGCTTCAGAATAGTTTTAGAAATATTAACATTACCACAGTCCGCACAGCTTACAGGATCTTAAATTATGAAATGAATGAAATGAATGCGTGAAATTTCAATATATTTCGTTTGAATTTCCGAGGAACTGTTACCGTTTTACAAGGATACCAAACGGGCTGGCCAACGTCACTGTTTAAATTCTGTTTTATTGTTCTTGCCTTTTTTTTTAGGTCCTCGGTCATCTCATTGCACCTCGCCCCCTTGAAACTGCAATGCGTGTTCAAGTGTCGGGTTGCATCGCTATCCATACATTTTTTTTTGCAGCAGTGAAATAACGTGTATTTACACCGCTGTAAAAAAAAAAAATGTATGGATAGTGATACAGCTTGCGTCCCAGAGAAATCTGGCTTTGTACAGGCTGGACAACTTCTTCCAAAAATATTGGCTTCCTTTAAAACATAAATTATCTTTATCTTCGTTGTTGTCGCTAACTTGTCTCGGAGCAGGAAAGGGCAACTGTCTCGACGGATCCGTCAGCTTCGTTTGCGACTCGAACCGCTCGAACCCGCCGTTTGCCGCTTTCGTCAACCAGTCTTTCATTTGGTTCCCTTTCCCCATTTGGATGTGACGATACTGATACAGTATGGCATACAAGCTGCCAGACCTTTTGGAGCTCGGGCATAAATCGTGCCCAAAAATTGCCGGCTCGCGCCTAAAAAGCGCCACCCGAACAGCTTGCACTCGCCAGCCTTTGACCACGCGAACGCCCTTGCCGAAGATATGGCAAAATATTTTTCCGAGAAATGACCACCTGCAATTCGCCATCTGATAGCGTACGCTTGAAATGCAAGAATTGCCGGCTGTCGCAAAATCAGCCCTCAACAAACCAAACCAAACAGTGATGCCAATATCGGTGCTGCATGTACCTATACGCTGATTCTCGACGAACTGCGTTAGCATTTAGAGCAGAGGTTCCTTGGACTGGGGGAGGAGTCTGTTCTTCTGGACGTTGGCAGTTCCGGGTGCAGCCATCACAGTTTTTAGAGGGGTGCGCGTCAACAGCGGCGCGTCATTGGAAGCGTGCGAGAAGACTCTTTCCTTCTTACGTAAGTGGGAAAAGGACGCAACGAGCGAACAAACGGAGCGACAGAGCACGGCGTGAACCGCGCCACGGCATCACAGAGCCAGACCAGACCACGGTCCAGTCCAGTCTAGTCCAAACCAAACCAGTCCATACCAAACCAGTCCAAACCAAACCAAACCAACTTAACGACGGCTGCATGCACCAGAGCAATGAATGCTAACGTATTTAATAAAAAAATGGAGCGTATAGTTTTGTGGCATCTTAAGAAACGCAGGATGTTGCGAGTCCCACGCAACTTATTTTGACTCTTCAGGCAATGAGACGGCGGCATTAGTTGATAAAATGGTCGAAATAATGCCATGGATATAATATGAAACGGCCCTGCGTTCTTGAAGTTGTCAGTGATTTCATGGTTCTTCAAATAATCCTAGCACCGCTTATACGAAAGTCAACCGCGCGCGTTCACATTTTTCCCAATACAGGCGGCGAACCGGTCGCGACGATCTATATACGAAGCACCGGAGTGAGAAAAATGAGGTGCGGTACACGTGAAACGCGGTGTGACATTTTAAGCGCGACCCGCATGGAGCGTCTTTGTGCGTGATTCGCGCGCTTTGACGTCAACGCGGCGTCATTTCGGACGCGTCGACGCGCCTGTTTCTCGCCGGGCCAGAAAAAAGCACGCGCCTGGCGCCGACGTCGGAACTCGGAAGTAGGCGTCTGCTATCCCCAATGAAAGCCGTGCAAACAGTCACGTGATTTTAACGGTTCCGCTTTTCGCGCGTGTGCGCGGTCATTACGACTGTGCCTCTTTGCAGCACGTTGTTGGGCATCATGGTGGACAAGACTGCGTTCAGTATAGTATTCACCTTCCTTTTTTCAAAAATACTCCAAAAGCCGAGAGACGTCATAATAAAAATAAGGACACCAACTTGACATAACATAAAAAAATATTTAAAAAAATCATTACGTTTCGCCTTTCATGCGGGAGGCATCTTCAGTAAGTACAGCAGCAATGCGTGGGTCTATCTCGGCACAGTTCTATGTATCGGAAAGTTCCGTGTACGCTTCGGGGAGAGGGCCGCGGTCCTTGTTGCACGATGGCGTGTCCCCTCGCATTACTGGACCACAATTTTAGCAGCTTTCGGCGACCCCATCTCTGCTCCCTCGCCAAGGTCGCTGCGGCCGGGAAGTCAAAAGAATGATCCATTGTCCAAGTATGGTCCGCCAGTTCAGTTTTCAGGCGAGTTACGTGCGATGCATAGGTGACGTCACGCTTGTGTTCTTTCAGAAATTTGACACACAGGAGGCATCCAGGTTGGCCGATCTCGCATTTGCGCCTGATTCAGCACAAGCATGCTGCTAGCAGGAGCAACGTTTTCCTCCACTCCGTTACAGAGGCTGCGGCGAGTTTCAGATCGCAATGAACTACCGACGACAAAAGTGCGAACGAGCCACAACCACCATTGGAACGAGCGTACGAGTCTGCGGGTACAGTCAGTACAGTTCCGCGAACGAACAACAGCGCACAACACGACCCCTGATGACGCGGCTGACTCAGCATGCAGTTTCGTACTCTACGATATTAGCCCGGTATAGGCAGCTTTATTTACAACCCAAAAATAAAAGATGGGTCTTCTATGACATGTAAGTTTGTTTAAATCATTTATTTATTAATTTAACGATTGTTGCGTTATATCTGCTTTCATTGACCCCGTAAGTGATGACGTCACAACATGGCGCTTCGCTCCAAACAAACCTTGCTAGGGCCGTTGTTATGGACAAATGCATGGGGATCGACCGTCGACGTGAGGTTAGAAATTTATCTGATAAAAAAGCAAATATTTTTAAGCATTGTTTCATCTCAATATCTAATCATAAAGACTTTTTTGATCGTCTCAGTACCATAAAGCGATGACAAAAGCCCGTAATGAAGTTTCACAACCGGTTTTATTTTTGATAGCAGACATCACGATGTCTTCGCGGGTTCAGTGGGTCTTTCTGAGGTAGTTCACGACTGCGTCGAATGATATTGATGACTGTCGACGAAACTTCTATTCTCGGGGTCAACTTCCTGGGAGATTTCGAAAGCGAAACTCAAAAATGGGAGTGTGTGTATGTTTATACAGCCTAGAACTTAGTCTGCCTCAACGGGCGACTTGTCTCCCTGCTGTAGATGAGAAATTTAGCCAGTGCAGTACAACGGCTAGCCTGGTGTCTTTAACGTGCACCGCGCGGTAGTGATACACGACCGCACGCCGGTACGATGCTCATCCTGATCTAAACGGGCCGGGGTGGGAATGAACCCAGGATCCCTGGGTTCTACAGCGCGAGCTTTCGCTCCACGTGCTCCGAGCTGGTGTGCGTCAGCCCACTCTATAAAACCGCCCACTCGGCCACCGGTCCCCCTTTTGTAAGCGAAGAGTTTCAGAATAAGGTGTATTCACTAGATGCCATGTCTGTGTGTGCTAGTGTTAGAGCGCATGCTGCAGAACGAGCTCCACAGTTCTTCTGCTAAGACCGGCACTCATCAATGATTGCCGGAATGCACGTTGGCAGACTATTAGTGCGAAGCTCGTTCTGAGCATGCGCTCTAACAGTCGACGCTCACAACTATGGCGGCCAGTGAATACTCCCTATACAGCTTTGATTGACGCTCGAGGTGGGCGAGCGCGAGAACGCCTTCCCGTGGAGCTCGCTTCCGCAATATTTCAGAATGTAAAAACACTGTGAAGCCCAATCACGTAAGACGACGACGTGAAATCTGTCAAAGTCCAGATGCAGGCCAGCACACGTTTCAAGCATTTGGGACAGCACAGTTCTTCAGTGCACATTTGTGTGATCAAACGAACTGTGCATGACCGAGAAGAAACGCTTTATCCCGCACCTCCGCCACAAATGTCGTGGACGGAAAAGGCTGGACGAGCGTAAACTGAAAATAATGGCTTAATCGGCGAACTTGTGCCAGAAACAAAAGAAGGAATTCGTCGAAACAGCAGAAGGAAGAAGAAGTTACCGAACAGCCGAGTCGCTGTTTTCTGTGGCTCTCAAATTTTCTCGCTAATACCCCTGTCAGATGGCGTTCTAAAAACTTTTCACAGCTCTTTAAAAAAATCGGCCAATCAGCTCGCGATATGGAGTCGCACGTGCTCTGTGCGCGACGTGCTCTACGGCGTGCGCTTTCGCCGATTTTATAAAGGCTAGTGAAAGAATCTTTAAAGCGCTGACAAGTTAAGTTGATTCCAAGATTGCGATTCTAAAAAAAGGTTTGGGGATCGAGCCCCGAAAACACCCAGAAGTTCAACAACATGGAACGTGAAGCAACCCTACCTCTCGACCAAGTAGATCTCACCCTGACAGAGCCAGCGAAGCAATACTCGAATGACGATGACGGCAATCCAAAGCCCTGGATCACCGTGCTACCGCGACACTTCAAAAACCGAAGCTACGACACCGTAGTCATCAAAATCACGGACGGCCTTAACCTGAAGGAAATATCACATCCGAAGATCAGACAAGCGATCACGCTTGCCGCCCAGTTCACACCGAGTGAGAGGCTCAGAGACCTTTCTCAAAGTACGAGAAGGCCCTCACCTGATAGCATCCGACACCTACCGCCCCTCGTCGAAAAGTAAACTACTACGACTATCCTCCATTAACATCGACGGTGTCAACAGACCCACATCGACGTACATCGCCATTAGCAGAGACCACGTCAGAGGGGTTGTTCACGGCCTGGACAATCTAGACGATGCCAGCCTACAAAACAGTATCCAGAGTCATGATCGCAACATACTATCAGCACACAAGATGGGAAGGAGCAACACCGTGCTCATAACCTTCGCAGGTCTTCACCTTCCCAGGTATATAACGGTAGACAGAGTGGTCACCAAAATCTACCCCTATCAACCAATAAGCATTCTTTGCCTATGCTGTCAGAAAATAGGGCACAAAGCAGAAGTTTGCCCTAGGAAAAAAAAAAACAGCATCCCTTGCCCTGGGCTCTGAACTCGCAGAGGATCATCAATGCATCCCTTACTGCCACAACTGTGGAGACGAACATTCTCCTGCAGACCCTCAATGCCCGGCCATGGTCAAGGCAGACATGGACCTGAATTACAGCATGGAGATGAGAAGACAGATGCAACTGACGCAAATGAAGAACAACGGACCACCAAAACGAACCACGCCAAAAAGTGCCCCAGTCTACGGCACATCCACCTCAAATCCGTACCAGCTGCTTCGAGACGATGAGTTTCCGCTCCTGCCTGACAAATCCAACCAAAGGAAAGACGCGGAGATGTATCTGACTTCCCGTGCGCCACGAGAGTCTAGGACATCCAACAACCGCAAAAAAAGCAAGAGAGCTCCAGCCACCTGTTTCAAATGGCGTCAATCTACTCAGTTTACAATCTGAGCTAAAGACTGTGTCTACTCCAAACGTTTTCGCACATGCCTTCAAGTTGTGAGAAATTTCATGACAATATGGAATCACAGCAAATCTGGTTTTTTCACCTTGTTCCGTTTCTCTCCTTCCTTTTATAACCATTTCTAACTGCCGTTTGATAAAACTGTCATCATACCCTACACTGATCAACCTTTTGCATTGTCTTTCAACTGAATCGGCGATAAAATGAACACACGACCTGTCTAGCGCGTTTCTGACCAATGACTCTACAACCCCAGATTTACAGTCTTGGAATGACAGTTTATCCTTGGGCAACACCGGTTTAGAATTTCTTTTTCCCGTATTCCCAACATAACCCTTGATTCACATGAATACGTAAGTCTTGGAACACTAGGACCTCTCTCTTTGGTTTTTCCTTGGCAAACTTGTTCTTATCTCACGTTCCAGACTGCCTGATAGATCATCAGTTGCCATTGTTGGGTACTCGGAACCCTCGGCGACAACGTCTTCCGAGTTTCAACGCTGCGGAAACGAGTCATGATCAGTCCGGGAACGTCGCCTGCTGGACGGGGCCTACGCGAAACGAGTCTCGAGGAGTACGGAACCGGCGCCTACGTGTCTGCGCCTGCGGAGACAGGTCTCGACGCGCCCGTGACGTCAACGGGACGCGTGTGTGCGTGCGTGCGGCTTGGTGCGCTCCGGAAGGGGAGAGAGGCCGGGCCTAACTGCGGAGACAGGTCTCGACGAGTCCGTGACGTCAACGGGACGTGTGTGCGTGCGTGGGGCTTGGCGCGCTCAGGAAAGGGAGAGAGGCATGACCTAATTGCGGAGGACCATGGCTACGACGCACTTCTGGCTACGACGCGGCGGACTTTGCTACGACGCACTTGACGGCGGGTTGCTGCTGCGCACCTGCTGCCCTGGCGGGGAGTGAGGGAGAAAACGGACCCTATATAAGGCGGAGCGCGAGGCTGCTCAGGAGTTCTCTCGGATTTGACGACTGTATCGCAACCATGTAATTAAACCGTTCGTTACGTTACCAATTCTCCCACCTCCACTGGACCCCTGGGTTCTTCACTTCGAGGGAATGGTCGTCGTCACCGAGCCAGGAAGCTCCCGGACGTGCGGCATCAAACCCCGCCTCTAACAACTGGTTGGCAGCGGTTGGGATCGGACCATGCGACATCGTGCTACATCTGCGGGTGAGCGTTTGGACTTTGCTTTGAGATTCGCCAGGCTTCAGATTATGGGTAATTAATTTTGAACTGCTGGGAATCCTTAAGTGTTTGACTCGTGCGCTAGGTTTAGTGTACAACCTCGCGACAAGTTTTAGAACAAAGCCAAAGCTAAAGAGCAGCGATCATGGATCTAATGAGGTTACTGAGAACAGATTTATTCTGTTTATGTGAAGAATTGGGTGTGGAGGTGGAGCAAAAGATGAAGAAATCTGAGATCAGTAAAGCGATTTCAGAGAGCGCAGAAGTAGAGGAAATTAAAATTGCGTGGGAACTGCTTCTGAACGCTAAGAGCGAGGCTGCAGCGAGAGAGGAACGAGAACGAGAGCTGGCTGCAGCGAGAGAGGAACAGGAGCAGGCTGCAGCGAGAGAGGAACGAGAACGAGAACGAGAGCAGGCTGCAGCGAGAGAGGAACGAGAACAGACTGCAGCGAGAGAGGAACGAGAGCGAGAGCAGGCTGCAGCGAGAGGAACGAGAACAGACTGCGGCGAGAGGAACAGGCAGAGCAGGCTGCGGCGAGAGAGGAACGAGGCGGGAGCAGACTGCAGCGAGAGAGGAACGAGCAGCGCTAAAAAGGTTAGAGTTAGAGATGGAACAACAGCGATTAAACTCACAGAACAGTAGAGTTGGGACTCCGGTGCGAGCAAGTGAGACCGAGTCGTATCAAATGAAGAAGCTCATGCAGCCGTTTAAAGTTGGGGAAGACGTGGGCCTGTTCTTAGTGAACTTTGAGAGGACATGTGAGAAGTTGAGCTTCGCCCCAGAAACGTGGCCGCAACGGCTTTTGACTTTGTTGCCCTGTGAGGCTGCAGAGGTTGTCGCGCGCCTTAGTGCTGGAGACGCGGACGACTACGACAAGGTGAAGTCCAGCCTTTTGAAACGGTACCGCCTTTCTGCCGAGGCGTTCCGTCAAAGGTTTAGAAACGCATCCAAAAAGAGCAGCGAGGGCTACTCGGAATTCGCTTACGGGCTTAAAACCAATTTGATAGAATGGTTGAAGAGCGAGGAAGTGTACGAAAGCCGAGACAAGGTAGTCGAGTGTGTGTGCCTCGAACAGTTCTTTCGTAGCATTCCGCAGTCAGTCAAGCTCTGGGTGCAGGACAGGGTAGGAGTCGACTCTGTCGAAAGGGCCGCTGAGCTAGCCGAGGAGTACGCAACGCGTAGAAAGCTGAGCGGAGAGGAAAGCGAACCCGGCCGGAGCGATCAGCGCAAGACCTTCCGACAGGGAAACGGCTCGCGAGAAAACGGGCCCGAGAAGCCCGAAGCAGGACAAAAGGTCCCAGAAAAGAGCGCAGAACACTCGAACGGAGACGAGGCGCGGAAAAGCCAAACAGGGCAGTTCGAGGCTAGGAAGCCGTTCCTGTGCTACAACTGTCAGGAGCCGGGACACACAGCGGCCAGATGTAAGAAACCGCGGGTTGTGTTCTCGACCGTGACCGGTAGTGACGAGGACCTGGAGCTCCTTCGTCCCTATCTTCACGAGCTCCAGGTAAACGGAAAGCCGTGCAGGGTGCTTCGTGACAGTGCAGCGACGATGGACGTTGTTCATCCGTCGTATGTAACGACATCCGATTTTACTGGAAAGGTAGTTTGGATCAAGCAGCTGCTCGAAAAGCACAGTGTCTGTCTGCCTATGGCGACGGTAAGGATAACTGGCCCGTTCGGAGAGCTAGTGACAGAGGCGGCTGTCTCGCAAACAGTCCCGTTGGAGTATCCTTATTTGTTTTCTAACCGGTCAGAATTCCTGCTGCGCGAGAGGGTCAACAACTGGGAGAGGGACTAGTTCAGTCAGGTACGAGGTCCAAATCGCGTCAGCTCGCCCCTTTGTTGACGAGTGATCCAGAGCCAGAGGCAGCTGTCGGGGAGCAGGCACTACCAGAGTTCGAGGCAGAGAAACGGGATGAGAGGGACCAGGTTGTAGAACAGCCTGACCTCGTAGCACTAGAAAGTGTACGCCGTCCCAACGAGCCGGCGAAAAAGGCGGAGGAAGACGGGATCAGTGAAATATCTCTCGTAGCTCCGGCGTCACGTAACTTTGGTCCTCTGCTACGAGCAGACGGAGTGTCTTTGACAGTCGAGCAGAAGAGCGACCCTAGTGTGTCAGGGTTTCGCGGTACAGCTCAGGAGATTGCTAGGACCAATGTGACGGGGCATGAAAAAGGCGGATTGTTTTATCGGCGCTATAAGGACCGCATTTTCACGTCTAGAAATCACGTGAAAATCGATCACTACGACTTCAGGGCAAGAAAAAGGAAAGGCAAATTTAACGGCAATGCCGATGGGTTGAGCAGATTTTTCTGGCATCACGAAAAACAGTAGGGATGATCTCAGAGGTCTTCGTCATCCACGGGAATGAGGATCTAAGTGGGGGCACTTCGTTAAAACCCCAAAAGGACCTCACAAATTGCAAAAAGTTTTTGTCTTTTGTATTTTGTTCATAGTGACCTCTTTGGAAAAATGAGTTGTGTTTTGGCGACAGCGGGTCTCGATACCCGCAATTGTCCTAAGGTTTTAAATTTGTAGTTTTTTTGCAAATTTTTGTAATCCGTAGTCCAGTCTGGCGGGTCTCTGGCGAATTCCGAGCGTTTGACTGCGGTGTGGCGTGGTGTTGTGTGGGACGTTTCCGCTAATGCCTCCGTTGTAAGAGGTTTGGGAGTTTGTTGGGTGCTTGCAGCGTCTTCTCAAGGCCTACTCCAAGCCCACCTCTTCAGGCCAGCGATCGTACCACCGGCCTTTCGAGGTTTCCCTGGCCCCGGAGGGGCTGTTAAGAATGGAACCTTCGGCGACCTTCTTCCGAGTTTCAACGCGGCGGAAACGAGTCATGATCTGTCCGGGAACGTCGCCTGCTGGACGGGGCCTACGCGAAACGAGTCTCGAGGAGTACGGAACCGGCGCCTACGTGTCTGCGCCTGCGGAGACAGGTCTCGACGCGCCCGTGACGTCAACGGGACGTGTGTGCGTGCGTGCGGCTTGGTGCGCTCCGGAAGGGGAGAGAGGCCGGACCTAACTGCGGAGACAGGTCTCGACGAGTCCGTGACGTCAACGGGACGTGTGTGCGTGCGTGGGGCTTGGCGCGCTCAGGAAAGGGAGAGAGGCATGACCTAATTGCGGAGGACCATGGCTACGACGCACTTCTGGCTACGACGCGGCGGACTTTGCTACGACGCACTTGACGGCGGGTTGCTGCTGCGCACCTGCTGCCCTGGCGGGGAGTGAGGGAGAAAACGGACCCTATATAAGGCGGAGCGCGAGGCTGCTCAGGAGTTCTCTCGGATTTGACGACTGTATCGCAACCATGTAATTAAACCGTTCGTTACGTTACCAATTCTCCCACCTCCACTGGACCCCTGGGTTCTTCACTTCGGGGAATGGTCGTCGTCACGAGCCAGGAAGCTCCCGGACGTGCGGCATAAACCCCGCCTCTAACACCATGCATACTATGATGTCGTCCACATATCTTCTCACTAACGCCATACCCGGAGGCTTCTCCTGCAGTTTATTATGCACTAGACGATCCAAAGAGTTTAAGTAGACTTCCGCTAAAATCGGTTCGACCGACGAACATATACAAAAACCGTCTTTTTGTACTTTCTTCCTTCCTTCGTATTCGACTACCGTCGACCTTCAGATAAAACTCGAGGATTGTTAAGAAACTCTCTACCGATATACCTGAACCTGCTTGGAATTTTACGAGATTCAACTCCAATGCCTCTCTCACTCTCTGCATCAACCGAGTCTTTTCTAGGGAGTAATAAAGGTCCTTAATATCCATGGACAATATCGAACATTGCTGCCCATAATATTTTTCCAACATGCTGATCAATTCATTTGAATTTCTCAGAGACAATGATTTCTCTAAGCATGCATAGTTCAACCCTCGCTGAAAAAACTTTGAAACTACTTTCTGCCAAGTACCGTTCTCATTAATGACCGCTCGAAGAGGCATCTCAGGTTTATGGTCGCTTGAGAAAGAACTTGATACTTAATGTCGAATTTGTAGCACTCGTGATACTTTTTGCTACATTCTTTAAGTCGTCTTCATTCAGGACTGCACTAATGTTTCTTCTCAATTTTCCACCATCGCCTGCCCAATCAGAAAACGAAGATTCCATTGCAACTTCTGTTTTTTTTTCTTGAAAACTGCGATAGGCAAGACGTCAAAGTCCGGAAAGTTTGCCGTCTTGCCTATGATAGTATTCAAGAAAAAAAAAAAAAGCTGCATTGGGATTTTTTTTTTTGATTGGGCAGGCAATGCTGGAAAATTGAGAAGAAACATTTGTTTAATTATTTATTATTTTATTATGTTAGTTTCGTCCCGCATACCAGATACGGAACCCACGTTACTGAGAACGACAGGAAACAAAAAACGCCTATAAATCCATAGATCAAAGCGATGCGCGGCCGATTTCTCTATTAAAAAAGCAATCAAGGATCGAAATTATCTCCGGCGATGGGAGGAACGTTGTTCCGGCAGCCAGGACGGCATGTGACCAATTAAAATGAGAAATTTCGTTGATATTGCAAACGCTGTTATTACAAAACATGTATGCTTTTTGTAGATGATAGAAGCAAGTCAGAGTAGTCGAAATATGTTCATTTTTCGCGGAGAGGGAACATAATCCTGCAATAATTGTCTCAAAAACAGCACACTGTGTTTGTTTTGTTTTTTCGCGTGAGTTCAATCCGTTTGTCAGCTCTCTAGTGCTCGAGAGTGCGCTCGCTGGGTTGAATCGCATTCCGGGCAGTATGGGCAACAAGCCGCGCGCATTCGAGATATCACTCCGCGGTTCCACCGGTCGGAGGCCCGAGGACCCTTTGCTTGCTGACAGTGGTCCTGGTTTCGGAACATGCTCCACCCATCGCCGGAAATGAAATCGATGTGTTGCGATTTTTATTTCTTTTTTAATAGGTAAATCGGTCGCGTATCGTCATGATTTAGGGATTTCTAGGATGCTTAGAGCCAGCAGAGTGAGTTATCGCCATATTTTGGTCGATCTCAGAAATCTCCTCAGGGCACAATTAAGGGTGAACGGAGTATAGCAATTGTCTTGCACCGGAGTCACCCTCCATGAAGGCGACAAGGTTGGAATGAGCATGTACAATCATAAACGTTGCTTTGAGGAATATTAAGGCTTAAACACGAGTGGGAAATAAATTTAGCAGCTGGTTTAGCGGAGTAACTGACGGGTAGGGGCTAATGATAGTTAAGAAATACGGCAATAACTCATAAATGTGTTTTTACTTTACAGCTATCCCGCGAAAGAAGGTTGGGATTTATTGTGGCTGATACGCGAGCATCCTGAGTTGACAATCTCACATACATCGTGCGCAGCAACAGGCCTCAGTGTGGAACCACCAGGCTTGTCTGGGAAGTGCCCAAATAGAAAGAAAATCGGAGACAAATACTCAGCCTCCAGGCGGATGTTGCGCACCGATGCGTTCAGCAAAATTACCGAAAGCATTGCGGCACACTTTTTTGGTAATGTGGTTGGTAATTTTAAAAGAATAATGGCTGACCACATTTGAAAAAATAAACAAAAGATGTTTTATTCCGTGTCACATAGAAGTGGGTAACTAATAGAATGTCACCTACACCATTCGAGAATAAATAGCTATGCATCCAATTTCGCATAAATCATATGCTCCGCAAGAAATTAACATGTTTAGGAACAAATTATCGAATTTACAAAGTCTAACCGATTTCACAACAATTTATTCTTGAGCACATTGAATATTTTTCGCAGTAAGCATTTGCCCGTTTAATTTATAATTGTATTAAATCAAAATAAAAATAATTTACAGAACGCGAGATGAATAACCACCTGATGAATCGTAATAGGAACAGAAACCTAAAGCATATTTACTTTTTTACCAAAATAAAATGTAGCCCTTTAAACTTAAAAAAGAAAGGCGTGTGGCCGGTGCTATTTTGAATGTTGGTGCGTATGGCGCGTGCTTTGCTCGCTTTCCGAAGCGATGAACACGCACGCGCTGGGTTGTGAAGATCGCACCCTGGAGTGCAATTTTGTATACATTGGAAAGGTCTATATTCCACGTTTCAGTACTGATTTTTGATAACCATAAAGGACCACACGATTTCGCGTTGTGGTATAGGCACTCATTGTTACATCTGGCTATGAGATTGCATTCATACGTATTATTATATCGTTTATGGCTTTTAGATAACTACATCTGACCTCTGTATTTAATACATTTTGAATTAGTGTTTGCTTTTGTCGAGGTAATGTAGTAAAACATCGTCAATTTTTAATGTTTCTTTACATGCGGCAGGGACGAAAACCGTAATTACAAGAAATAGCATATAAACACATTTGGTTCAATAAGGTGTCAACTAGTGTCAACCGTACATAAAACGTAGTCAAGTAATACCCCTTTTACACGGGCTGTTTGAACGATCATTGAGCTAACGGTTGTTGGCATCTCCCAACTGTCATCGGGCTCAACAAAGTCGTCCGGTGTTACCAGGTGTTACACGGTACATAGGCCTATACTTCGTTTCAGCTCACGTCCAGACTAGAGTTCCTGTATAGGCTCCCTACAAGAGTCAGAGTTGCGCGTCTGTTTTCCACGTGCCGCCGCTCCGCTATTCGCCGAGATCCGATCACGTGAGGAGCCGAATCAAGTGCCGTGCAGGAAAGTAGACGTTGCACGCGCCCCGGCGTATACGTTCCCCTGCTTTTGAGCTCATCGCGCACCTCGAACGCGCGACGCCGCTATTCGCCGACTTCAGTCACGTGAGACGTAGGATCAACATGCCGTGCAGGAAAGACGGCGCTACGGGGACGCACGCGCAACTCTGACTCCCGAAGGGGAGCCTATACAGGAACTCTAGTCCAGACGCAGCCGATGCTACAAGCGAGAGCTCCGGGCTTTCAGCGTCCCTGCCAAGGACGCGCGCTCGTGGAGTGCAAGCACTGTTCAGGGCCACATGTTCACGGTTGTAGCAAGGGCTGCGTCTGGATCCAGCTTTGGATCGCAGCTGAAACTGAGACAAAACCAAAATAAATGCCGCTGTACTTTTTTTCTTAAGATGAAAATGAATAGACCAATTTCACCATGCGCTCCACGCATGCGTGACGCCGCCATAACTGTAGTTCGTAGGAGGCAGACGCCAGTTCACGAGACAGCTCATGCCGCCTCGTGCTCTGCTCGCGCAGACCTCCAGCAGGGTTGTCGCGCGTGCAGAAAGACTACAGCTCCCACGATGCATGTCGGCAGCGGTGGCGTACTCAAACTAGCTCGTGAGATCGGTCTATTAGATGCACACTTTCTAGAGTACAGCTCTTAGGCGCCCGTTTCCGGGTTGCGCGGTGTCGCTGTGGGCGTCGGCGTAACCACGCGCGTTGTATTATGGGACATCACAGTTTCCCCGCTAAATTTAGCGAGGAAACTGAATTGTTGTTGCGGTCACGCGACGTCAATTTCCCCACTAAATTTAGCGGGAAGATTTTCGCTAAATTTCCTGCAAAAAATTTAGCGAGCAAATTTTGTTAAATTTCCCGCTAGATTTATCGGGAAATCGAGCAAAAATGTATCGCTAAATGGGAGGCCAGGAGGAGGGGAGGGTATGGAGAGGGAGGAGAGGCATACCCTCCCCTACTCCTACTCTTCAAGAGCTGCGCTCTAATTGCGTATTTCAGAGAATTGTACGCGTCTTTCATTTTTATTTATTACAAAGGTTTAAAACAAAATATAATAAATTTTTTTATGTTTAGAGTAGAGAAACGTTAATCAGAACGTTTAACACGAATTTAAGCAAGAGATACATAACAAAAGTGTTATCAGCTCCGGCATCACAATGCCGAGCGTGGGCTTCCGCGTCGTTAAAGTACAGTGTACTACAATGGGACCGGAGTAGCTCGCGTGAGGCTTGTGGTATAGATCGCGATAAGTGTCGACACCGGCGCATCGGCAGTAGGGTCAGTGTGGTGGTGGTTGTGTGCGCGCACGCCACTGCAGCGACTTTCTGCTGCCCTCTCGGCTGCAGCACCGCGATGGTTTTTACACGCGCAGCCTCACAAGTTCCCATTGTTGAGTCGCGCCGGTCCGAATACTACCCCGTAGTCTAGTACAATGTAGTTAAAGTGAACTAGAGGAGGGTTAGTAAGATGGGGCGACGACGCGTGCCTCCGATACTTGGCTGGGGGGTCCGAGGGTTCCCAGGCCATTCGGCGAGCAGGTTTGGCTTGGCGGCATGGCAGCGCGAACTGGCTCCCGTGTAGATCTTTCTTCCGTGTTTTCTGTCACTTATGCCGAATGAAGGGCAATGTCGAATCGACTACGACGACGGCGACGACAACACCAGTAGGGCAGCAAATGCAATGCAAAGCACGATCTACTACAGCCTATGCTTCAGTGGCGCTCTCTCGTGCCGTTGACACGAAGTACGGCAGCCGTGAGCGCTCGATGAGCTCACTACCCCTCCTCTAGTTCACTTTAGCGACTTGCCGTGATCGGTCTTGCGGAAGCTCTGGCCCCGAATCATAGCTCTTCCGACCATATTTGCAGCTACGATACTTTCTAGATACATCCCCTAATCTTCCGCAATAGTCAGTATTATTATTATTATTATTAAAAGTGCTTCGCTGGCGAGGGGCATCGGCGACAATGCGGCGGACGCCGCCATCTTTAGTTCTATCGGGGCGAATCCCTTCCAGTTCACTGAGGTAGGCCAGCTCAGTTCAACTCAGTCATCGTTAACGGCTCCATGACAGTTGGTGCCGCCATTAAACTCCCGCCGATCCCTGTTTAGTCTACTGTTTTTGGCTCAACGACAGTTGTCCGAGCTCGTGTTACTATACACGTTTGCAAGAAGGGCTCCTGTGCGCCGCCATTTTGGGCGATGCTGGCGCCGCCTAACGTTTCCGCCATGCTGGGGTGCGCCAGGGCCACGTCACTGGGTGCGCCAGGACGTCACTGGGGTGCGCGATGACAAGATGGCGGCGTCTGCTGTGTCGCCGACGGTCAGGATTAGCGACACACTTACTGTTTCGGAACGCAGGAGGAGGTATCCACACGGATTCGTAGCATCAAATATTCTAGGACGGGTCATGTTTAAGGGTTGGAGCTGACTTTTTAGCGATCGCAGCCTCCGTTCCAGCACGTCGTGGAAGCCAGAGCTGCCGCGAGCGCAGCCATCGTTGATGCAATGGCCATGCGGCTTCTGGCGCTGGTTTGCGTATTTTATTTAATGGTTTGTGCTTTTTTGCAGTCGAAGAGAACACCTGCATGTTTTCTAAATATATATATTTTTAATTTATTCTTGCGCTCAGTGGTGTATGCTTCGGCAAGAGACGCTTGGCAACATTGTTCGATCAGCAGCAAACGTCCTGGCTGGAGAGTAGGCCCGCCTGACCGCGGTGCGCGGTTCGAGGTTAAGACGGAACCTAAAAAAGAAAAAGAAACACGATTTGTGCAGTTATTAGTTGCGCGAGCAGTTTGGTGCGATCGGTTCCTTCCGAGTTAACGGAGTTCGAGGACCTGGCACGGACCTCGCTGGTCCAGGAAAAAGCGGCAATTGAACGGATATGATATCTCGATAACCGTGGTACGACAGGTACACGGACCTTTTTATGACGTTTGTCCACGTGATGCACAACCTTAAACAGGTCCGTGGACTCATCCGCGGACACGTTCTTGTGGTCCACGGACCAGCTGAAGTTTTGCTTTTTTTTTTCGCGTGGAATGTGGCGGATTTCGAACCGCAAAAAAGGTGACGTCACCAATTTTGTAGGAACTTGTTCAGGGACATGTCTGCCATAGGAATACACCATAAGTATCTTGGTAATTAACTGTTGTTTAGATTGAATGTAAAAACATGCACCTCTTGCGAAAACTTTTTTTTTATGTTGAGTTAAGTGTGTTTAGTTTGTCGCCAAACATCAACGACGTGACGGCATCTCCGTGGTCTAAAGCATATGTATCTCTATTTTGTTACTTACTTTCTGTAACGGGCATAACGCTGATCCAATCAGTATTCCTCCCCCAGTGAAGTGCATCAGAATGCAGGGCAAGATCACAGTGGCTCGACTCCTCTTTCGTAAGAACACGAAACGGCTCCACGTGTAACTGCAATTGAATAATCAATCAAGTTCGGTTGCGCGCCTTCCTGGCCGGTAGCTCCGTTTGACGCATCTCAATTGCCTACCGTTTTTCGTTACGTCGAAAGAGAAGGTCATCAATCTCCGCTCGAAAATTTCCCAATATTGTCGATCCTTTCCGACGAAAGCGGTCTAATATGAAGCGCGTTTACATGACCCGGAAGCACGAAGTCCCTGTTAACGCTGTTGCGTGCCAGTCGGGAACCGATAGCGCGGGTATGCATATGACGCACACTTTCTCGTTCCGCACTCTTATGTCGACATCGGGGAGAGCTTCCACGAAACGGCCGCTCGGTCCGTTGCAAAACACGCCTGGCGGAAATGGGCCAGCCGCTCTCTGCACGGATACTCCGTTCCCCCTATGCCGACAGTGTGGTGGGAGCTACGAGCTTGCCGGCCTAATCAACAGCCTCCATTTCATCACGTGACCCTCCTCTCTGCGCGAGAGCGTGACCGCATAGCAACAGATGTGACGCAGGACTAGTCCAACGAGCACTTAGGTTCCACCACACTATCAGCTCTGGGAGGGACCAAGTATACACGGCAGTCGACGAGGGAAGAAAAGAACGAAAGCATCCCTCGGTCAGGCGAATGTCGTTTTGCGGCTCTTTCGTAACATGAAGGAGCGGCGGTCACCCAAGGCATTCATGTTGGGTGAGAATTTCAATATATTGCGGTCCCCGGGAGACGTCCATTATGAGCGAGTGCCATCCGCTCCTTGTCCACGAAGAGGGAAACCCCACATGTTCGGTTGGGTGATGGCGTGCGTCCCCGTACGTTCGTTGCTGTGTTCGTGATGATCGAGAATGCGTTTGTGTGTTTGCTTTTGCGCGGTCTGTTTGTGCGTTGGAATTTGAGGACCGCGCCACGCGATCCCTGCTTGGGATTCGATATTGACGGCGGAAAGACTCCGCCAGTAGCGCTGCAAAAATCCTAAACCACGTGCCGGTATTTATTTATTCTTTTTTTTTTGGGGGGGGGGGGGGGGAGGGAGGGGGTAGAAAGAGACGGGGTGGATTTCGCAGGCGGTTCGTTCTTGCTCCACGCAGTGAAAGACAGATTCGTCGCTGTATGAATCTTAGGAATGCAAAGGGTGCTCTGCATTCAAGTGTGCAGCAAGACTTGGAACTCGGGGTGTTCAACGCGCTTCGTGCAGTTAATGATACACGAATGAAATTCTGAATGAACTATGCTGGTGTGCAAAGCCCGTTCCTATCGAAACAGGAAGCAGTGTGATTTGAATTTGCGCCTTCTGAGTCTGACCCGATGACCTTCGCTTTGCCAGATACAAGACCGCGGCTTATCAATAGGGAGTTTTATTAGATCGTTCCGATGACTCGGATAACGATTCGATGAATGCGCAAAGGCAGCGGCGAAGTTTCGGGCATAGTTATTAATCATCGGAACGATCTAATAAAACTTTCTAATGCAGTTACCTACCTATCAAAGCCATCCTGACAAATATATATATATATATATATATACCGCATTTGAGATAGCTGTTTCCTTTCCACCCCTTTTCATTTGTGTTTAATGAAACAAACAATGGCAACGACTTTTTCGCCGAAGTTCTATAATACCTGAAATGCAGTATTAAAATGATATTGCTCTGTTTAAAAAATGTTGACGCGGTTGTTTTGGAAAGTGAATAGAAACCTATATGTTTTTCAGTATCAAACTTAACGGGGAAATTTATGTCACGTGACAAATATGCCAAGTCACTTTCCTCGCTAATTCAAGTATGGAAATTGACTTGGTGCATGGGTCACGTGACGTCAAATTTTTTTGCTAAATATAACGGAGGAACCGAAGGTGTTGAGGTCACGCGACGGGAATTTTCTCGCTAGATTTAGAGGAGAAACTGACGGAGCATAGATCGCGTGAAAGTAATTTTGCCACTAATTTTGCGGAAACCCTGGGTTGGTGTTGAGGTCACATGACGTCAGTTTGCCTGCGAAATTTTTCCTGAATTGGTATATAGGTCATGTGACATCAGATCACGCGACGTCCATTTTCTCGCGAATTTTAGCGGGAAATGCACGGACCGCCGGGCCAAATTTTGTGATTGGCTGGGAGGGAAGGGGGGGGGGGGGGGGAGGGGCTCGTAGAAAAGCATTTTATATTTTAAAAACTTCAACTCTCCAGATTAACAAGTATGAACCAACTAGCTCAATAAAAGCCCGTAGCGTAACTCTCGCTTCGTACCTCAGCGTGATTGGATGTCTAATCGCGGAAGCAACTTCCTTCGACGTTCCGACCGCGATGACCGCCACCACAACTTCTCATGTATCAACAACAAAAAAATTACAATGTCATTTTGTAATGCATATAAAGATGACCAGCGTTTTCACACGTCGGTGCGTTGACGTTCACTTTTCTTGTGGGGGCGGGGGGCTGAAAGTGAGGAAGAAGGGACGGACATACTTTGCGCGCGTCTACGTCGGCGCTGTATAAAGCGGCAGCTTCTTCGCGGACTCCGGCATTAAAGTTTCATGGCGTTCTGAAGCCGGTGCCGCGCCGCTCGACCGGCCCTCCGTCCATCTCCCCGTTGCGATGAAACGTCCGAGAAATTGCTTTGATGCGCGGCCGTGATCGAGTGCGGCCGCTGCACGGAGACCGGACGACCGCTCACCGCATCGTTCGTCCAATACCGCCTATATCCACAAACGATGACGTCATGCGCAGGCCTGGACTTTTAGGTGGTATCGGCCTGCCTATTCCTCGCGGTTGGACGCGGTCCCGACTTTCCCTCACTGCCTGGATAAGCCGGGACAAAAAGGTGGAGCGCTATAGATCTCCGGGGGATTTGTTCGGCTTCGATGATGAGAGATTATTTTGTAATCGCTTTGCACGTCGGCATCTCAGTTCGAAGATGTAAGCATACACTAATGGCAAGCGGGGTGTTGCTCACGGAGGCAAGAACGTACGTACCGCGTTTCTCAATGTATCGGTCGCGCCGTCATATAAAACGCACCCCCCCCCCCATAAAGGGCTGCTTTCACGAAAAAGTTGGTTTATAAATCGGAGCTTTGTGTAAGTCGCGAATAATTATGAAGCGCTACAGAATATGGCGCGCGGAATCACTAGAGCCGAGGACCTATGCCGCCGCGCTTCGGATCGGAGCGCCAAGAGAGCGCAGGCCATCGGCCGATGTTCTGCCCGTTCCTCCCTTGTGCAAAATGTCGATACGGCCTACGATTTTACGATTAAAAGAATTTGCATCTCGTCATTTTTACGTTGTTTATCGTGTCCCGGAGGATAGAGAAAACATCTCCTTCATTAAAAAATGTCGCGATTCCGCTGCAGAATCGCAAAGCAAAAGTCGTGCTTTTTCCCCACCTGCAGCCGCGAGTGGCAGCCGAAGGAACTACGGCGAGAAGCTTACGTGACCTCGCTCGGCTCTAAGCTAAAGCATAACGTCCGCTAATGTCAGCAGAGAGAGGGAGAGGAAGCGTCCTCCGAGAGAGCACACGGGAACCTACACGGCACCCCAAATTACGTCACTAGGAGTGCAACCAAGTGTGACCCTGAAGATTGCGAGTTAGTTGAGGGGCGCCAAAAATGCCAATAAATATCTTTTTTCTTTTCTTTTTTTAGACAACAATTAGGACACGCAAGCAAAATCGGTTTTCTGTTGTTTACTTCAGAAGTGTCAGAAGTCAACTTCCACAAATTTTTGACCGAAGTTCGGAAATCGTTGCACTCCCCCTTTCAGGTCCATATAGTCATGACAAACTGATAAAAGTCACATCGTTGAATGACTTAAAAAAAGAAGGAAAAAAACGCGACTTTTAAATGCATGTTTATGCAACTTGTATATTTTCGTACGCGCCAAGACGTTGTCGGTGTTGTCGCTGTGGTGCACGCTTGATTTCCTGTAATGCTATGACAGTTTTCAATTGCGTTTTGTTTTTTTTATCTCCGGGGCAGCATTTATTAGTTTTAGTTTTGTCGACAGGCGCTGTGAGTATTTTAGGTCCTCGTCTATTCCGGCTTGAGAATATCCGCGGGCGATTTCATGTTCTGACCAGAAGGTGCCGTTGATTTCGCAGTTGCCAGAAGAGCACTGAATAGCTTGTCCTGTTTTTGCGGTTTGGAGAGGTGAAATTCTTAAATTAATCTCGGTATTGTAAATATACGGTATATATATATCTATATATTGAGGTTGAGTTTAAAATACGGGAAGGAACTATGTAGTCAAACGGGCTACGCGGACATGATTTCTGCGTCATTCTCACTTCTTTTATAAAAGATAGTATCGCAGTTCCCTGTTAATGTAGAATTTATTTCCGAATTTATATCTCGTGAACTTCGCTAGCAAGCTTTTGTAGTTCTAGGATAGAATGCGCAGTCCTGTTTCCTGCTACCGTGGTGGAAAAGAAGGCGGGAGCTTTCCCCGCGATAGATGTAAGCTATACAAAGAAGCTTAATTACGGGGTGGCAGTCTTTTTGTTTCGTTTTTGTCATACTACGGTTTTATTAAGACCATTTTACTGTTTACAAACATGAACCGTTGCTTGCGTCCCGAGCAACTCCCGGTCGCTGCGACTTTGCAAGCCTGTCGAGCTTGCTTATGGCACCGGTGCTAGAGTGCATAAATGCTACACGGACAACAAAGTTGGAGATTTAGCGAGTGCCTTCAGCTGTATACGATTTCACGTCCCGAAGGAGGCAAGTTGGTTTACAAGAATATTCGAAAAATGTTAACAGATCTCGCGCTTCATGGTTCTTTTGACGTTTTCCTGGAAAATTGGTGGTTAAATGTTTCATTGACGTTTCAAGCAGCGGTCTTAAGGGGGGATTTGTTCATTTTTTTTATAAAACGGAAGTTCACTGGGACGTCAAAGACTGGAACACCGTCTGATGGCGTTTGCAAAGAAAGGGGTCTATACTCCGTTCACCCTGAAAAGCCGGGGTCACACTGCTTATACATCATTCAAAAGACAGTCTCCAAACATCAGTCACCACGATATCCTTGGTTCGAATGCAGTGTGCCAAGTTTCTCCTTGAACTCGTCGCCATACGGCATTCGAAGCACGAATCTTGTGGTGACTTGCTTTCGAATCTATTTGGAGGCTGTCTATTGTGTGTTGTTCATTAGTGTGACCCCGGCTAAAGAGATACTGCGACAAAATTCCTTCGCTTATTTATTGGTCTATACGTGTTCAAGGGGGCAGTATCACATCGGGTAACCCAATCTCTTGCTGAAAAAGACACGAAAAATAATTTTAAAACGAATCAAGTGATTAGCAAACGGCACCTGGCGGGTGTCGTTAAAGTCTCATTTGTAATCCGTCTAGGAACATTGACAGGTAGGGAAGATGCCGGTCTTGCCTAGAACTATAGCCTCACTGGTGCCCCATGCGTGCAAGCATGTGCAGCGTGCGCTTGAACGTTGCTTTGGCAAGCTTGTAATTGCACGCACTTGCCCTCACGGACAGAGGCATATTGCGAGCGAGCGCTGAATGCTGGACCGTGATTTAGCACGTGTAGAGTGTGATTTTTGTAAAGAGTGGAAACGTGCATATTCCCCCGCACTAACACCAGTCGTGACGTCTTTTTTTTTCCACCTTTTTGAAACTAGCAAGAGTGCGCGTGCCTTTGATAGGCGCTGAAGATGCGCGAGAGCGGAGATTCCTAGAACTCATTTTATGACCTAACGCTCCGGGAAGTGGTACTAGAGCCACTAAATGAGCTACGCTTAGAGTATCGGAACTCTGTTCCCCGATATTGTTGCGGGCGCCACCATCTTTGTTCTTAGTGCAGCGCAGACGGAACTGCCGATAGTCATAATTCAAAAGTGAGACTTCCACAGCCTTAGATTCGGTGTTAGGAAACTCATGTTATATTGCTTTTCTTTGTCGCGAACTGTTTAAACATTTGCGGAGGACGAAAAAGCGTTTCCTGTGATTTCAGATAAAGCTTCAGATAACTGGCAACCATGATTTTAATCCCCACGATGGCTAAGTGTCGTTGCTCTGAAACCTAGCTTACTTATCACTTCGTGGCTTTAAGTGGTGCTTTGGAAATGATTTTCTGCAGCCTCCGTGTATGAAATTTTAAAATAATCTCGATATTCGTGATCTTGGCGGCCGAATGAAGACGATTGAAGTGTTTTTACTCAAATACAAAACCGCTTCAGTTTCCCTTTAAGGAAAGTCACATATTCGAAAATGCATTCATTGTATTTGGTCGTGACGGGATGCTGTGGCAAATCAAAACCGAAACGGTGCACTCAAAAAACAAAATGGTCGTGAAAGAACTCATAGGGGTTCTTTGGCTTGTCCACATTTTGCACCCTAAGAAGTTATTTTAATCACCCCTTAAATGGGTTCTTCATGGAAAAGAAGCAAACGAAGCTCCGTTCTTGATGCGAAAGAGTTCTTCATCGCCATTTTGCCTTTCCAGTGCGCCAGGAGACGATAGTGCTTGGGGTGAAACTGTTCTTTAACAGCTGAACGTGTTCTTGGGACGTCGAAGAACATTTCAAGAACAGATTTTATTTTTGAGAGTACATGTAATCAAAAGATACACAGGATGCTTTGCGCCGCACTACAACACATCGATATCTTCCATTAATAAAGATGTCTATTATGAACGTTAAATCGACACCAACTATCCTTTGCGAACCCTTGGATATAATTACGGTGGTTTAATGCCGACAAGCTCATAAACCGCAAAGTGACAATATACACAGCGTCCTTTCGTGAATATAAAGATTTTTTAGTAGCAACGTAATACAGTAAATACAAATAAACAAATAAAACCTAGAACCACAAATAATTTTTTTTTTTAATTCGGAGGGATTTTTTGTTTTTCGATGGAAGCAGGAGAGCGAATAAATTTCGCCATTAAATCTGTATTAAATTTAATCGCAAGCTTTTTTTATTTGGGGTTCTGGTGATACATTGTAGACAGTTTCCACGCCGAATATTCACGTCTTTTCTCACACTCTGATTAATATTTGAATTTTAATAATAATATTATAATAATCTTTATTGGCTCAGTAGAGCTGCGGTACCGCAGAAAGGCAACATACAGCCCGTATCATGGAGGCCCACGGTACCGCGACTAGTGATGGTGATCATGTGATGATATAATATACAAGATGAGAGTGATGTCGATTATGAGATGATATGTACAAGGGGACGAACAACGCTGTCTTCTCAACATCGCAAGCACCGTTGCTCGAAGGTCAGGGAAAGGTTCGGGATAAAAGAAACGAAGACACTGCTGCCGGCCGAGAAAACTGAGGATGTGCTCCGGTGTCCTTCGACCTTCTCCCTCCGCAACCTTGCCGACCTCTGTGCCAGCCACCGTCCAACGACGTCATGATTTGGGCTTAGGAATTCATCTGGCCATTATCAACACAAACAGGGCTGGGGACAGGGCAGGGGCCATCAGTCCGCGTGTCTCTAGATCACCTTAATAGATCATCTTGTCCACAGCGCCCTTAATTCTTCGGCACTTTTATTAAAACCCTTGTAGCTTACGTTCGTTGGACATCTTCACTTCGGCACCTGTGACAGTTCAGTGGGCGGGGGCTGTACGGCGAAGCAATGAGTTGGAAGTCCCTACACTTAAAAAAAAAAAGCCTGTGCGTCTACTTTCCCGCATAACACTCGGAGAGCCAATCACCGCAACTTACGGAGGCAGCTCAGCGAATGACGATGCCGAAACATATGTTTCGACCAAAAAATGCAGTCTAAGTTGTGATATTAAGCAATGCAAGCGTGACGTTTTGCAGTGCTTAATATCACAGCTCAGACTGCGCTTATTCCTCTAAACATATGTTTCGGCATCGTAATTCGCTGAGCTGCCTCCGTAAGTTGCGGTGATTGGCTCTCTGAGTGTTGTGCAAAAAGTAAACGCGCGGGACTTTTTTTTTTTAGTGATAGGCTGTTTTAGAGGACAGCTGCTGCAGGGTTCAGAGCGATGCGACGATGAACTGCAGATGCGTAGACCACGCACCTCCACCGAATGTTACAGGGATGAGCGGCCGACCAGTAATAAAGATATACACGTTCACATGAGGAAGTCAGGCGCCTTCTTCGAATAAATGAATGAATAAACACTTTTCTTGGTCCCAAGTTCATCTGCCAATCAATTGCCTCGTCATAAAAAGGCTCACTGGAAAAATAAAATTGGGCTGCCTTCGATCATAAATGTGCTTACCCAGCATGCAGTTTTACAGCTAACAATGCTCTGCGTTTTTACATGCTTTCGTGTTTCTGCAGACGAAAATATTTACCAACCGGGTTTGGCTACTTCATTTTTCTCTTCCGTATTTACTAACCACATCTCGATAAATGAGCTCATCAATTTGCTTCAAGATGAGGGCAACACTGGAGCTGTACATAACGTTATTAGCCACTGTGATCATTTTCTTTGTGTGTGTGTGTGTGTTTATTTGAGTGGAATTCTATGAATTTTCATACATATCAGTTAAACTCCCCAACTTATTCTTAACCCCAAAAACCTGGCGCAGGAACTCGACTTTGTTTCAATGCATTTCCATTAAAAAAAAAAGAAAAAAACACCCAGTCGGACTTTTTTTTTTTTTATCTCATTAGTCACAACAAAACGAGTGGCTACGTGAGTAGTGCTCAATCGCGGTTCGGAGCCCGCTCTTTTGACACGTAGCCAGAACAAGCTGTCAGTTGCTCTTTCCCCGGCCCATGCTGCTAATTGCATTGCAGTCACGCCCCTGGATTGGCGATGGTTATATCACATATTGTGCAAGAGCACGTTGTTAGAGTTATCCGCTTTTCCTCACGGAACTCATTGAGCACAAACGCCAGACTGAATATTCACCGACAGATTTATTGCGAGGAGCTTATAAAATTAAATCCTGAAGTAGAGACGGCGCTTACCAAGTGAGATCAATGTGTCTCTGACAAAATGGAGGCGAGCCGGCCATATGAACGTGACCGCCGCCATCAATGCAGGTCCAAAAGACACGCCAGACGCCGCTTTTGGCAGTTGATGCGGTGAATGCAGAAGTAACGGTATGCAACACCAATAGAATATGCATCGATTAGGTCCTTCGTTGCACACGGATGTAACCGGCGTAGATCAGGCTTTACCGCCCATAGTATGAGCGGCCTCCAACCTCGCCGGTTCTTTATATAATATTCCTGATTGCTTGTTAGGAAACGTAATCGGTGAGGTTGTTCGGATTGACGTTCTTGAGTTCCCCGGATACATCACGGCAAAAATAGAAAGATATATTTTCTTTTAGAGCACAGCTCTTAGGCGCCCGTTTCCGGCTTGAGCGGCGTCGGCGTCGCCGTCGGCGTAACCGCGCGGTGCATGATGCGTGAATTTCCCCGCTAAATTTGCGGAAAACTTTCCCCGCTAAATTTAGCGGAAAAATTTCCCCGCTAAATCTAGCGGAAAATTTTCCCCGCTAAATCTAGCGGAAAATTTTCCCGCTAGATCTAGGGAAAATTTCCCCGCTAAATCTAGCGCAAAATTGTCCCCGCTATATTTAGCGGAAACTTTTCCCCGCTAGATTTAGCGGAAAATTTTCATTTCTTTTAAGAAAAAAAAAAGAAAAAAAACTTGTTCTTGTTTTTACAATTTCTTAACGCAAACCACGTTTCTGCATCCCTACCCTCGTGCGTTATTTCTGTTCTGCCTCTTTAAGCAATATGTAGTTGATAAAATGGTCCTTTTAATACCAATGTTCTCTACGGGAACGTTTTAATTGCCTTCAGAGTGAATCTCCTTTAAAAACTCGGCAAACAAGCGCACGCGGATGGATACAAGCAGAGCCGAGATCGCGGGGAGATTCGCCAAGTTTTCAAAGAAGTTAGTTCCGAAGGCTTTTAACGTGCCTACCCGACAGGGGTATAAAACAGTCTCAAGTAAAAGTATTTCCAAGGCTGGGTGGTGTCAGTGCAAGAGATGTGATCTTTATGTCCCGCTCGTGCGCTACATTTGGCTGCCCTTACTTTCTCGCTATCTGGAATACGACATGACTGGTCTTGTTTCGAGCAAGACTCGAAACCAAGGCTCAAGCTCCAAAAACCTGGTATTTCCTTCGCCACCGTAAATTTTTTTTAGGTGTCCATATTGTTTCACTGTGCTATCTGATTCTCTGCCTTGGTTACGATGACAAAAATACCATTCGAAATTACATCTCCAAACATGATGTCCGAAACTCTGAATCTAGCTAATTACGCACAGTAGACATGCTATATTTTCGAATGACAGCGCAATCTCCAAATCAACAACAACAAATTAAGTTTCCAAACAGGATTCTGAAGAAGGAGGCTCACTGGAGCAGCGATAGATTAGTTGATATGCGATTCAACAAATGGGCGGTTTCTAAATTGATATTATAGTAATCTGTGTTCTTCCGTCTAAACTATGTGTATTTGATAACATGTCAGTTCACTTCAGAAAATTCGGTGAGCGTGCACTGCACAAAACGTTGGAAGTTTAGAGACACGCGCCTTCCATCAACCAATCACTTTGACACAAAAGAAAGTGCTACGCCTATATGCAGCCTGTTTTACCTTCATTGAAGTGACAAAAATTGGGAAGAAACTTGTTTATTTTAAAAAACTCAAGACAATAATTGACTGCCGGAAAAAGAAATGGCTAGCTTTACGAATTGACAAGTAATTGTAAGTATTCGGGGACCCTGCACTCGTCAAACACGAAGTTGGGTCCGAAGTTTGCGAAGCGCGCCAATTGGATTTTTGCAATAATGACACCGCACTTGATACATTTAGAACAGGCTTATTTTCTGTTTGATTGCACGTGACGTTCAGACAAGCAGATTCGGTGCTCCATTAATTGCACACTCACGCGCTCAAGTAACTGCCCCTTCATATTTTGAATGCGCAAAGGCAGAAAAGATGGCGCGGTCTTCGGCCGGAAATTCGATTACAGCCCGAAAGTCTAACACGACGCATCTCCCTCGTAAGTGGTGCGGACAAATGAAGACGGAGGACCCTTTGACTCCCGGCGTCGCGTCCCAGACGCTATGCACAACGCAAACTAGCCGAGAACGAAAAAGTCGTTTCCCGGAATAGCGGTCGACTTCAACTCGGCCGACGACGTCGCGGGGGCGACATTTCGGGTGCGTCGGTATTCAGTAGCTCTATTCGTCAAGTCGACTTAAACCGCGAGCGACGCAAATCTGAGACGACGGACGGTGGGTGGAACGTGTGTGCGAGTGAGCGAAGCCGTACGAGGCAGCCTGCCTCGGAACGACATTTCTGTCGTGCGTAGCCGTTTCTGTAAACTCTCCTTGGACTGCATTCCCTAAAACTCTAAATCAACCGACTGAAGAACTCTGAAGTTCATTCGGTGCATCCTCAAAAAACAAAACAAGCAAACAAAAAACGCGAAAAAATTATATTGGCAAAACAAATTTTTTTTTAGCTTTTCCACTTTATTGAAGAAGGAAGACCAGCGAAGTTGTACTATGGTGGTAGGGAAGTAATGGCCGGCCGCAAGTCGGCACGCTAGAGTGGAAAGACTGGAGAGGTTGACGCCATCTATGAGCGAAGGCGGAAACCAGACAACCAGCAAGCCGATTGTCTGGTTGCCGCCGTCGTTCATAGATAAAGGTAGCTGTCCAGAGTTTAGTGTCGTAATTTGTTTGCTGACGGACACGATACTGGAGAAACTAGCCTTTAACAGCTCCGCTGTAAAAAAAAGAAAGAAAAACAACTAAGAAATAAATATAAGAACTACCCAAGCATGCCCTTCTTTTCGATCATAAAAAAGGCTCGTTTAATGCGTGCTCTGAAAGTGTATTCTGGTGACCGTGTTCGCGCAAGAACGTCAGCGGAGCAAATTTGAATCTGATGCGCGTTGTGGGTGCGTGCAAGTCGATCATCTAGTTGAGTGGTTCTCAACCATTGATGTTTCGCGGACCCCTTATGGGTCGGCGGAGATGATGGAGGACCCCGTTCATGGTGAGAGGAAGGGAAATGTATAGGTTAATATGATAATGATTTAATAAGGTGATATAGCCAAGAGCTAGGGTGAAGTAGACTTCTCTCAATGATATACACAGAAAAAAACTCACCCAAAATTTGAAACATCTCTTCTCAATCTGAAAAAAAAAATGCAACTTTTATTGCCGGGTTTACTGATCGGATCCCTAGAATGCCTTCGCGGACCCCAAAGGTCCCACGGACCCCCATTTGAGAACCACTGATCTAGTTCATTAATCCGCAAGATCCCGAGACAGGAGTGTTATAAAACACGTCGCTATAGGTGTATCTCCTGTGAGTTATTATAAAGACGAGCGCGAACCCAAACTCACTGTTCTATTTGCACACGTGCCTAACACCAATATTTCAAATAAGGTTCCGATTTGATAGGATCCCGACTCCACCTCTGTGTGAAAGCCAACCGGTGAAATTTCTCAAAATCTGAAGTGTGCGTGAGAAGCGAAATAAAATAAATTATGATAATATACTTTAACTTCTATTCGTCGTCCACATTTTTGTGCCACGTTGTCACGGCTACCATAGCTTCCACAAAGCTGTCAAAGCTACTCGCGCGAGTTCATGCGACTGAGTAGCAAGACCAAGCCAGGTGCGCGAGCAGCAGTACGAGCCTGTATCACTGTGCACACAAAGCTAGCCTCCACAGCGCGCCGCAGAAAAGTCGATGCTGATAATGCACTACTTTCTAGTTTACAAAATAACAGCCCAGAGTGGGATCTTCACAGTTCAGCAAGCGCATATTCGTCGCTTCCAAATGCGAGCAAAGCACGCGCCGTATACGCATTAACCGCATTCACGCTGATAATGGCATCGTCAATAGGACATTTTTTCAAAGAACAAGGGCGTGCTGGGTTGTGGCTATCGCACGCTCGGTTGTGGATTTGTAAACAAATATTGCGACTGCAGCGACATACACATAGAGTGTACTAGAACTGGGATGTGTGCAGGGACTCCGGAACTATTTTGGGAGGGGGGGGGGGCAGCGGTCGAAAAGTGGTCGAAAAGTGGGAGGCCCTGCCCCCTGTGCGAAAATGTTGGGGGGGGCGACCGCCCCACTGCCCCCCGGTTCCGGAGTCCCTGGATGTGTGCCGACTAATGTCCCTAGACAAGAGCTTCCTACAAGTAGCGACGTTCTTTGAAGCGCACACTGCGCGACGGTGCAGGTTTTAGGAAGGGAATGGCGGCACTCAGCAGAGGGACTGAAGGCCGGCATATTGTTTCAGCGGTGTGTGCTTTGTCATTTGTATTGGTTGTCGTTACTTGCAAAAGAAGTATCAAAGGACTCTAGTGCCGGCCGCATCAGCATCTCCATAGGAGCTGAGTGTTGAGTGGCCAAATTCTGCCGCAGGGGCCTGGGGTGGCGCTGCCAGTCACAGCGGGGCCAGGAGGCCTGTCAGGCAGCGTTTAGCAAGGCTGGCTTGGGGCGTGTTGGTGGGACTATTCTTGTTTTGCGTCGTGTGTGAAGCGATACAATATTGTGTGGCTGCTAGCTGCGCCGAAGAGACAAAGGGACTTACAACGATGTTGATCACGGCGAAGAAAAAGATGAAGCAGTGCTGTTTTGTGCCGCGGTGCAATGGGGGTTACTGGTTACAACCCATGCAAAGAGAAACGCTCCTTTTTCTGACGCCGAGCAATAACCAAAATCGTCTGATTCCAAGCAAAAAAAAAATGATGAAGATAAAAAAAATCTAAAGCTGGGATCACACTGCTTACACACCCCACAAAAGACATTCTGCATAGAGGTTCGAACCCGAGTCACCGCGAGATCCGTGCTTCGAATGCCGCGTGGCAATGAGTTCAAAGAGAAAACTTTTGGCACGCGTGGCATTCGAACCACGGACATTGCGGTGACTCTTGTTTGCAGACTGTCTTTTGTATGATGTACGAGCAGGGTGACCCCGGATTAAGAAGAATGTTTGACCTGTGTCACATGTCAGAGAAATCAAAGTTCTCTAAGTGGGATTGCTCTTCAATAAAGACAGCAGACGAAGTTGCTCGGTTTGTATTTCCTGTCTCTGTGTTTATTTTATGATGCATGCTCACTAGATGAAATCAATTCAGACATTTCCTGCTCTATAAACTTTCGCTGAGAATGCAGAAGTCTAGAAAAGCTCGCTTTCATTAATCCATGCTACAAAAAAAAAAAGACAAGATATATAACATGAGAACAAAAACTAGGTATTTAAAGGTCTGGAAGATGTACAGATTCCGGAGATATGATTAAAAGAGCTTTTGCACTAATGTGGAAAGGAAAGTGTCTTATATTATATTATATACTCAAACTTCGCTTTCTTAATGCTGGTATGTAAGATGAGCTGGATAATTATCCTTGCGTTACAACATAACGGGGAAAAAATTAAAAAGCAAGACTATGTAGGCAACTCACCGCTTCCAAACGGCATTTGCGCTTTAAATATCAGCTTCTTCCGCTTGCGTAAGTCCCGCTTTTTACAGGTTTGTGATATATGATGGAACTTGTTTTTTTTCACAACCGAGCAGGCAAAAACAAACAATGAATACGACCATTTTCACGCCCATTAAAGCATATCTGCTGCGACCGCCAGACCTCTGTCAGCCGTTGAATGGCCGCGCTCTAAAGCTCCTTCATGTTTCAAAAGTAGCGCACGGTGTGTCGATGCATGAGGCACGTGCAACGGCAGCCCTTGGGAAGATCGTGGCGGCACAGCGCAACACTGAGCTAGATTTCAGACGCCATGTTCTTCCCAGAAGTGGAGCGCGGCACGTGTTTCGAGCATTTCCACAACAATGAATGGCGCCACTTTTCCCAGGATAAAGGGGCTCTTTCTGTCCCACCGCGCCCGCACCGGCGTGCTTGTACACCGCGACACACTCACGGCCGCCGGACGGCACACCTCCCCATTTTAGTACACCCTACAATATGGAGTATTCACTGGCGGCCATAGGTTTGTGCGCAACTGCTGAGCGCGTGCTGACAACGAGCCTCCACAGTACTTTTGAGGCGTGCATTGAAAACACCATCGAGATTGCCGGTCTTAGCAGCCTATTTATGTGAGCTCGTTCTGAGAATGCGCTCTGAACAGCACCCACGAATAGGGCGTCCAGTGAATACACCCTCTACACCATTCCAATGTCTACAAGTAGAGTGCCTTCATACAAGCGCGTGCTTTTGCTTGAGTAGTGACATCTCAGCCATTTTTACGCCCAATCGTTTTTTTTATGCATTTTGAAGTGCGCGCAATCCGGTGTCACTCAGCTAGAGCGCGTAGCTGTGGCTAATGCATAGACGCCATTTTAGCGCCCAGGTCACGCACCGAGTGCGCGAGAGCGTCACGTGCTGACACATTCAGTGCAACAATAGGTGTCTTCACCCTGAGACAGACAAACATGTAGGCACCCTATCTACAAGTACTCCGTAGCGCCCCATCTCCTCAGCCCAGCACGCGCATGTTCTGACGCTTCGGAAAGCGAGCAAATCACGCGCCATACGTGCGTACACTGAAAATGGAAGAGGCCAGGAGCCCTTTTCCGAAAAGGTCTATTGGCGACGTGAGCGATCGAAAGCGTCGCTGTGGTCGGCCCACTACAATTGGCCGAATGCTGACTCTGACGTCAGCAAAGGATGTCTCATCGACGGAAATAAGAGGAATGTAAGAACTTCGATTTTGACGGTGTTGGCAGTGTTGCTTTGAAAGCGCTATGATTTCAGGCTTCCACCATACCCACTACAAACACCATCGAACTTGTTGTTCGCGAGGAAATGACGTCACGAAAGGTAACCGAACGAGGGCGCCACCGAAACATCTCGCCGCTAATAGACCATTTGCTATATTACCCAAGCATCAAGGAGAATGCAGGGATTGGTGTTCACGCGCCACACGCGCACGCCTTCCCCGTATAAAAGATTCGAAGTAAATAACCAAAACAAAGCGTTGACGAACGCGCGTGCAAGATGTCATTTGTTTTAGGTTTTTGCTTTAGAAAATTTACTACTGCTCAGGCCAGCACGTGCGGCGCGTGGAACACCAATCCCTGCATTCTCCTTGATGCTTGGGTAATATAGCAAAAGGTCTATTGGCGACGTGCGCGATAGAAATCGTCGCTGTGGTCGGCCTTCCACGATTGGCCGAATGCTGGCTATGACGTCAGCAAAGGATTTATCATCGACGGAAATAAGAGTAATAAAGAAACTTCAATTGCAACAAAGCAACACTGGCAGTGTTGCTTTGAGTGGGCAATGATTTCAAGCTTCCACCATGCTATCTACAAACACCATCGAACTTGTTGCTTGCAAGGTAATGACGTCACGAGAGGGAGCCATAGGAGGGCGCTACCAAAACATCTCGCCGCTAATACATGGGTTGCACGTGACGTCATATCCTTCCTCCTTTCTGGTAGCCAAAACCTGCTGTTATACTTCGTTTCACCTTATGTGCGAGCGAAGGCAAAGCTGGAAGCGCGAGTACGAAAGCTCCGTGCCTTCAGGCTTTGCTCGAGCGCGCGAGCTGGGCAGAAACGCAAAAAGCGCTGGTCTCGCGCTTCTAGTTTTGGCTTCGCTCGCAGATAAAGTGAAACGAAGTATAATGAGGCTGTGCTCACTCGTTTTCGCTCGCTCGCGACGCTCGTGTACTGCTCGCAGAATATGCACAGTAAAGGCTACGCTCGAGGAAGTTCGGCCACCAGAAAGGAGGACCAAATTACGTCAGTGCAACCTATGTATAGGAGGTGTTCGCTGGACGCCATATTTGAGGGCGATGTTTAGAGTGCATGCTCAGAACGAGCTCACGTTAATAGACTGCTGAGACCGGCGATTTTGATGGCGAAAATGCACGTGGCAAATAAACTGTGGAAGCTGTCCGTCAGCACGCACACACCAGACACGCACACAGATATAGCCTCCAGTAAATACTCCCTTAGCGGAAGCTTGCGCTGTAGAACCCAGGGATCCTAGGTTCAATCCCCGCCCCCGCCCGTTTCGATCTGGATGAGCATCGTACCGGTGTGCGGTCGTGTATCACTACTGCGTGATGCACGTTAAAGACCCCAGGCTAGCAGTTGTACTGCAATGGCTAAATTTCTCATCTACAGCTGGGAGACTCGTCGCCCTTTGAGGCAGGCCAAGTTCTAGGCTGTATATACATCATACAAACAACCCAATTTTTTTTTTAAATACTCTCTATTCCAGGTGACAAGCTCGCTAGGGGCGCTTCTATTTTCGTCGCTATGGGTACGTACTGCACGTGTTACTCACGCGGTTATGTTTTAATTTTCAGAGTGCATAGAAGCTTGGCATTGCACGTGCTTGCACCAGCAGAGGAAGTTGAAGCATCCTTACTCTATATAGGTTGTGAAAAAATTCTTTCCGAGCGGCGATACCCAAATTTCTCGCCGTGAACAGGTACAGTGAACCAAAAACATTGAGTAGTGGAAAAAGCGGCGGCCTCCGCGTGAGGCACATCGTGTCAAACGTGCCAGGTGGCGCTAGCTCTCTTTTCCCGCAAGTGCTGCCAAGCGTCGTTTGCAAGAAGGGCTCCCGTGCGCCGCCATTTTGGGCGATGCTGGCGCCGCCTAACGTTTCCGCCATGCTGGGGTGCGCCAGGGGCACGTCACTGGGGTGCGCAATGACAAGATGGCGGCGTCTGCTGTGTCGCCGACGGCCTGGATTAGCGACACACTTACTGTTTCGGAACGCAGGGGGAGGTATCCACTCAGATTCGTAGCATCAAATATTGTAGGACGGGTCATGTTTAAGGGTTGCAGAGCTCTGACTTTTTAACGATCGCAGCCTCTGTTCCAGCACGTCGTGGAAGCAAGAGCTGCCGCGAGCGCAGCCATCGTTGATGCAATGGCCATGCGGCTTCTGGCGCTTTCTAATGAAAGCTTTGAGACTCTATGCTTCGTTTCACCTTATGTGCAAGCGAAGGCAAAGCTGGAAGCGCGAGCACGAAAGCTCCGTACGTTCCGGCTTCGCTCGAGCGCGCGAGCTTAAAGAAACGCAAAAAGTGCTGGTCTCGCGCTTATAGCTTTGGCTTCGCTCGCAGATAAAGTAAAACGAAGTATAGATATTTTTCTAATTTTTCGATTTGTTGCTGGTTTACGTATTTTATTTAACTGTTTGTGCTTTTTTTTAGTCGAAGAGAACACCTGCATGTTTTATAAATATATATATTTTTAATTTATTCTTGCGCTCAGTTGTGTATGCTTCGGCAAGAGACGCTTGGCAACATTGTTCGATAAGCAGCGAACGTCCTGGCTGGAGAGTAGGCCCGCCTGACCGCGGTGCGCGGTTCGAGGTTAAGACGGGATCCCACTTGCAAAGGTGTATATGACAACCACGAGCCTCGAGCGTGTTCCAAGCGTTTCATTGTTTTTTTGTTGCTTTTTATTATAGCGGGCACAGCAGGGCCAATGTTACTGGAGCAAGCTCAGTTTCGCAGCTCCCTATTGTCGCCTGCAGAAGCGAGTGGCCCAGGTGGTGGTGGCCCAGGTGGTTTTTACTTCCACGTGTATAATAGAAAAAAAAAAAGATGATGAAGATGAAGTGCAATAAATACACCACAGAGATCAGAGTCAGCGCATTGTGAGTGTTCTTTCTTTGAGTGTTTAAAATTTATTTTTGTGTGCGTCTGTTTCCTTGCGCTGTGAAGTTTTAGTATGAATCAACAACTCGCCCAAGCTCAAGTATTCATATTCAAACTTGACGGGCTAGACAATCCGGAAGCAAGACTTGACTGCAGCGCTGCTAGTTCTCGTGAACGCCCCTGAGCCCATGTCGCAGGAAGAGCTGTGAAACTGAGCTTGCTCCAGTAACGTTGAGCAGGGCAGCAGGGCACAGCACGAGCTGTGTAAATGTCTCTTTCTTTTGTATGTGTGTTGACTCGAGTGACTGTTTTGCTGGTGCGCTGTTCCCCCTGTGATCATGAGCTGATCGGGATTTCGACACTAGCGTCATGCGCGGCTTTCAGCACCCTTGGCTTCACAGGGCAGATAGGGCACCGCTGTTGGTTTATTTTACTACTCCTATGTTGCAGTTCACTCTGCTATGGGAGGATACCGAACCATAGGGGGCGCTTTATCGAACTTGTTGTCCCCACAACCCGGCGGTTATCACTGATCTTCAATAGTGGAGGTCAGCGTTGTATACTGACAGAGCATAACAAAAATATGTAACCTCACCGAGTACGGTCTGAGCACGAGCGCTTCGCTCTTATATGTGCTTTGGTCGCACGAGGAGCGCCCTTCGAATCGTCACCTTCGATTTCTCAGATCAAAAACAAACAAGAAAATACGGTTTGTTATCCCCACAGCTGAAGCGTACCGCTAGAGGCGTTACTATTTGATCTCCTCTAGAGTGCCTTCATACATACGCGCGCTTTTGCTTGAGTGGTGACATCTCAGCCATTTTTACGCCGAATCGTTTCTTATGCATTTTGAAGTACGCGCTATCCGGTGTCAATCAGCTCGAGCGCGTAGCTTTGGCTAATGCAGAGACGCCATTTTAGCGCCCAAGTCACGCACTGAGTGCGCGAAAGCGTCACGCGCTCAACATTCAGTGCAACAATGGATGTCTTCACCCTGAGACAGACAGACATGTAGGCACCCTAATCTCCTCCACCATAGGGGTCACAAATATTCTGAAAATATGCCAGTCTAAACTGTGGTCTAAACCGTGGTTTGAACTAGGTCGCACCGTGCCATCTACGAGCTCAACGGACAACGCTCGAATTTCAGCAGGCAAGCATTGGACTCAAAAAGGTTTGCCCAAATTTTGATTCCCTACGTTTCAATCCTGCGGCGATCTGTTGGTGTAAGCAAGCTTCCAGAGGCTTCACCTTCAAGGAAACGATGGAAGGAGTGCGGTGCTTATGAACGTTGATGAAGGCGCAAAGTCTGGTTCACGCGTTTGCGCAGGTTGCGTTCAGAGCGGCCTGGCAACGCACGGATGCGACAGTAACGACAGAGTCCCCAGGACAACTGCTCCATTGCGCCAACCGACGCATGGCCTCATACTCTGCTCCGGCCTGTCCAAGCGCTCGGCTGCCCAGCAGGAAAAACTAGCCGAGTCAGTTGCGGCACTTAAAACCAAACTACAAACGGAAACAGAATCGCCCCAAAGCGCGCTGTCAAGGCTTTCAAGTGTGAGCCCGCGGCATGAATCTTGCATCTTCATTGTTCTCATCATCAGAATAGTGGACGGTAAGTCGATCTCTGTTGATTCATAATTCATATTCGCTGCTCCCGTGCTTGCGCTTTTTCGCTGGATGGTATACCTCGGAATGCAAAATCGCCAGAGGAAGCCAGGGCGGTTATGTTCGACCAGTGTTTCGTTCCTCCTAAAAGAAACAGAAGTGATGGAAGTGACAATATCGCGCCTTATTGGCTAGAGGCTCAGATGACGAGAGCCTCTAATCAATTAGACGTGACATCGTCACTTCCGTCACATCAGTTTTTTTTTTTTTTTAGGAGAAACGAAACATTTGTTAGACATAGCCCCTCAAGTGGGCGGAAGACGTGCTTTTCCCATCGCCAGAGAGCCAGCCGGGCCAGTGGTATACACCATGTCTTCGATCGACGGGGTGGTCACGCTGCTCGGTTACAAGCTCGACCGCCAGCTGGGAGATTTCGGAGCCCGCTTTCTCGAAGACCTTCGTCCCGCCAACACCGGCGCCAACCCCTGGAACCCCACCAGAGGTGTGCTAAACGCCCTGCGTCGCCAGAAATTAGGGCGGCTCGTCTGCAAGCCGTGCACGCAGGGAACCTTCGCCAGGTGCTCAAGACCGGCCTGATAGAGGTCAGCACCCCATGGCGGCCCCGCAAAGATCACCGTCGCCGAAGACCGATGCAAGCCTAACGCTCTTCACCGTCTTCAACCGCGACATCAACCACTCACCCTCGTCCAGAAGCTCCATTTAAACCATCATCACAATTTCTTTTAAAAGTTCATTTGTGCAATAGCACCTCATCATCATTTGACGCGGCGCCGCAGGTTTTTACGTTATGTGCGACTTGCCTTTCTGCGGCGCCGCGGCTCTCCTGAGCCGAAATAAATCACTATCACTATCACCACTTAGTGCGAATGTATGTTTTGAGTCGCCTTCCTCATTTTGATTGACTCGCCTTCCTGTTTTTTTACTGAAATGATTAGTCGCGCAGTTTGCTTAAAAACAACATCTTGGGCATTTGTTCTACACCTTTCGCGCTTCGAAAAGTTGAACCTTCAAATTTCGATCAACTTCGTTTTTGCCAAAGGTCTGTGTGTTGCGGCGAGAGGCGGGGAGTACATTTGGCGCTGCTCCTAAGTTTAGTATAGTAGACCGACGATAACAGTGATGATGATAGTTCGCGGCTAATTATTTGTATTGTTTGGTTTGGTTTATAGCGCCACCAAGCGCCCCGCAGTAACAGTCTGTACCGCGCGAATGAAATGGCCTGCAGTTCTAGTCCACTCTATCCACGGTGGAAGAAACATTGGGTTGTGTGTATGTTTATACAGCCTAGAACTTGGTCTGCCTCCAAGGGCGACGCGTCTCCCAGCTGTAGATGAGCAATTTAGCCAGTGCAGTACAAACCGCTAGCCTGGGGTCTTTAACGTGCACCACGCAGTAGTGATACACGACCGCACGCCGGTACGATGCTCATCCAGATCGAAACGGGCAGGGGCGGGAATTGGAAGAAACACATTTAGGTGATGACTCTCCCCGAGTGCTTCACTTGCACGGGGATAGATGGCGCCCAAGTATGGGGTCCCTCCCAAACCGACCGCTCCAAATGTTTCTCCCAGCGGTGGTCCCGCATTCCCTCGCTCACCGCTTCTTGTTGCACCTCACCGCCGCCACGCCGCCACCAAGTCGCCAGAGTCCGTAAATCTGTGTTCCCTTCCTTCCTCTTCATCTTTTTCTTCCTGTTCGGGCTAAGACTCACTTTCGTGCAAGGTGGTTGCTCTTTGCTCCTGTGATCGACACAGCACCAAAGCAAAACGCGAGGCGAGCCACTGGCCGCACACGACCACCACACCGCGAAAAAGGCGAGCACGTTACGCCGCCTACACCGCGGCCGCCGAGGAGGGACCTCATACCTCAGCGCCCTCCGCGGCGGCGTGGAACTAACTACTCCTGGTTCGAGGCTAACTCCGAACACGATCTGGTTGCTCGCTCTCCGCGGGAAGAGCGGCCAGAGTCATCACCTATATATGTTTCTTCCATCGTGACTCTAAGGAGCGCAGCCAGCGCGAGAAACATTTCAGAGGCCACGACCGCTTCCATCCAGTTCTGCGTTTTCCCGCTAGGTGCCGTTCGTTTTGCTCGACTCGTGAATAGAAACTGGGAGAGTGTGTACACAAAGCACGAGCGGGTAGCGTTGACTTGTGCACCCGCTGCATGAGCGTTCACGTAGCCTGGGTGCGATCAATGCGGAGAGCTTGCGCTTGTAGACTTCGCAGTTAAGTTCGGGTGCACTTAGGATGAAAGTTTGCGCCACAAAAACAATGAGTTCTATTCTATATCGCTCCGACCGTCTATGACACGGCCACTTGTGGTACCTGCGTGCTCGCGAGCTGCGTGATGAGCGCAATACTCCGTTTCAGTATGCGTGATTGCAGCAGAACACCAGGGCGAGTACGCGCGTCCTGCAGTGCAGGCATCTTTCAGGACAATCTGCTTTTGCTTGCACCTTCAGCGCTGTTTGCACATAATATGAAACAAACACTAAACATCTCAGGTCGGCGGTCACTCTCCCTGTACCCTGATCGTTCAAGACTGCACGTAAAGGCTGAGAGGTGTCATTTTCTCAAGCAGACGGAAAGAGCAGGCGTTTTTTATAGACCTGTGTATATTTGCTCACACGCATTTATAACAAATATGAGTTCTCTCAATTAAGTCATTAATCAAGAGTCATGCCCGTGCTCATTACTCTTCATTAAACTATTATCTGACTACTTCTGCTTGAGTTACAGCAAAGGATATACGTTAAAGGCTTGGAGGAAACCGTCCGCCGTGATAGCTCGGGCAGATAAATGCATTGGGCAGGTGCAGCGATTTTTAGTGCTAAGAGCTTGGGCTCCTACCCTTTGTTGTGTTAAAGTTGAGTAGTGCGGATGCCCGGTCTTCACATGCGACATGACTGCATGGTTCCGAAGAACCGATGGACCAACAAAAGCAAGTGAACACACTAGGGTGTCTTCATGTGCGCCTTGCCTAGGGTGGAGACATCCGGCCATTTTGTGCCACACTTTTATTTTATTTTTTGTTCAGAAGCGCGTGAAAGAGCGTGTCCCTGCACGCCTTTGTGGCGCGGACTGTGCTATGACGACATTTCGTTTTCGTCGATTTCTTTGTATTTTACCCGTGAGCGCGTTCTGTCGTCATCGGGTACAACAAAGGGTGGAATCACCCTAAACAGAAGGACATTGAGGCACCCTAGGGCATACCATTCACTGTGGCGCTCGAGTTCAGGAGATAAAGAAGAAGTTTACAGCCAAGCAGAAAAAAATACATAGGACAATTTTTGCCATCGGCATCGAGGCCAGCAGCCTCATCGGCTCGCGGCGTCTCGAAGCCGCCCGGGGGTCCCCGCAGCAAGGTCGGCATCGGCGCTGCTTTGCGGTGCGGTTCCCTGGGACGCGCCCACGTCCCAGGCGCCAATGGGTTGAGCAAGTGGCTGCTTGCTATGCTCTCTCAGCTGCACAAGAAAATCACCTTTTCAGGCCTTTCGATGGACAGCGAGCCCCCAGGACTTGTCAACCGCGGCCAAAACCTGTGTTTCGCCATCTCCTCACTGCAGTGCCTGTTTCGCACGCCCGAGATGGGTTACCTACTAGAAGACTGGTTGAGCAACAGCAACCTCATCTTGGGCACCAACGACGAGGCCTTTCTGTGCAGTTTCCTCAACTTGCTGCGCGAGTGCCTCAACAGGAGCCTGCAACAATCCACGCAGGAGTGCTTCATCAACCAGTGCAGACTCTTCATGCCGCAGCTGGTCGCAGCGTCGGCCTGCCAACAGGAGCAACAGGACGCAGCAGAGTTTGTCATGACGTTCCTCAATGTGCTCCACAAAATCCTCAACAGCCGCCGGTCGCGCAACAAGGCGCACGCTGACGCGAGCTCCTCCAACGAACACAACTCCGAATTCTTGCAGTTGTCCATCTCGACGCTGACGAAGCGCATGCTCGACCACATCCTGCAGATCGCCTACAAGGGCTGGGAGGTTTACGAACGGTGCAATGATTCACCAATCGTGCACCTGTTCACGGGCCAGACGGCCGACGTCCACCAGTGTACCACGTGCCTTAAGACCAGCGTCCGGACGCAGGTCTTCAACGTGCTGCCCATCACGATCGTGCAAGCTCCCAGGACCGGGAACTGCGTCCGCCTGTACGATCTGCTCGGATGCTTCAGCGAGGCAGAGCGGATGGACAGCCGGAACTCGCGCGGCGATCTGGAGCTTCAGGCGGGGCCGATCTGCAACATCGTGTCGCACACCAGCTGGCTTCACCGGACGCTCCTCTCGCAGACGCCCAGCTCGGTTGTGCTCCAGCTCCTGCGATTCCAGTACGACAACGCCACGGGCGAGGCCCACAAGATCAAGGACCCGGTTCGTATTCCTCTCTACAACATGTGCCTGCCGAACGGGTCCGGCACGTGGCCCCAGTACACGCTGTACGGGGTGGTGGTGCACGTGGGAGTGAGGTCCACTCAGGACGGGCACTACATCGCGTTCGCCGAGGACCGCATCAAGGAGCACTGGTACAAGTTCGACGACGAGCTCGTGTCTCAGGTGTTCGACATGGAAGAAGAACTCGCCAAGCCGTTTATCATGGAGAATGCATATTTACTTTTCTACAGGAAAACCTGAGTCATCACTATACAACGTCTCACTTTGAGTACGACCGCAGCGGAAGTATACAATCCGATTTAGTCAATCAAGCAGTGCTAAAAGTGCATCCTCAAGGCGCTCGTTTCCTTGGTGAGTTTGCTATCATACGGCCAAACCAATCAAGCAGAGGGAAAAGGTACAGGATCACGGCGCCTCCACTGCGCGTGATTTGTCTAGTCGGTGATAGTAAACGTACAAAGACAATGAACGCCATGACGATGCATTTTTGGGGCGGTTTGATTGGCACCATCGGATCCTTGGCTGCCGTTGGGCTTAACGCGACACGGAGTGTAGTGTGTGTGGTGGTGACGAAAGTGTGAATACTGCTTCCTAGTAACACTACTTCCTTGTAACTTAACCGGTCCTGGTGTAACTTCCAAAGGAGATGTCGCTTCTATACGAGGAACAACCGCATTGTAAACTGCCGGGAATCCAGAGCGTTAAGGTGGACGCTTAACGAACGTTTGTCATTAGACAAGCCCTATTTTTGAGCGCTCACGCCATCAGTGTGTAGTTATGTAACACGACCGCTTGTTTGAGCCTTTGTTGACATTAGTTTCCTCCATTTGTCTCGGGTAAACGTAGACGGCTTTGATTACAGAGTGAGACTGGTAATAAACAAAATAATCTTCACGGCCGTTTCGTTTAGGAGCAACAAATGATTTTCACGGCTTTCCGCGACCCTCGTGACAAAAAAGGGAAATCAGTGTCACTCCCGGGAGCACGCCCTTACCCACCTAAAAAAAGATGAGTAAGAATACCGAACGCTGACTTCGACTCGGAGTCACCATTGAATGCAAACGAAGCCCGGGGTTGTGCGAAATTTAGCGCGCTTCCGAGAGTAACCCAGCGGGGCTTCCGTCGCCGGGTCGACGAAAACCCGCCCGGGCCGGTCGCGCATCAGTATGCAACCTCGCTCTGCCGCGCAATCTCCTCGTCGAAATCCTGACGCCCCGAACTGCAACGTGGTGCGTACCTTTTGTTGAGAACGCAAAAGAAAAGGAGCGCGCGCGGGCGCCCGCCGAGCGCGAGCGCTTCGCAATGCGACCGCTTTTAGCCGGCATTGCATTACACGGCGGCAGAGACGCGCGACAAATGTATGCGAGACGCCGCGGGAATATTGAGTGCGTCAACTTTGGGGACCACCCGTGCCGTGGTGACACCGCCGCCGCCGCCTCGCGCACACCCCGCGGGGTACCGTGCTGACCGAGGACACGAGGGACAATGAGGCAGCTGACGGGTGACGTGGGCTGCGGTTTTGCCGTTTAATAGATCCAGTGAAGGATTTTTATAATTTCAATAAATACTACTTAGAATCACCTCCTAGCGTAAATAAATCAATCAAAATCTGCCTTAGCTTTTTTTCCTAAACAAAGACAGCCGCCAAAAAAAGAGAAATATGAGCATCGTTTATCCCTCAACTCGGAGCCGGAACAAGAAGCCACGTGGCCTGGTGCGTGCCGCCAACGTTAATCATAGCGACGCGCCGGGGTTGGCAAAGTAAGAAACGCACGCTGAACTCCAGGCACTGTAAAGTTCTTTTCATCCGTACAGCGGAGTGCACAAGCACAGCGGTGAGTTTGCGCTAAGTGCGTGCCGACGGGAGAGTTCACCAGCTTTGCATCGCACCGTCGAAACTGTTGCTCATCGCAGACGATAAGTAGCTGACGACACGTGATCAGCGCGCTGGATTAGCGCTTCGCTGTATGTGAGAACTGGTCTTTAGATTACAGTTCACATGGAAAGAATAAAAACACTGAAAATACACGAGGAACAGACACACACAGTTCTTTCAATGAGCAACGACATTTAAATGATGCCAATCACACTGTGAAGAACCACTGGCGAACCACTTTGGTCATAGAGAAAATTAAGGGAAGACGAAAATACTAGAAAAAGATACTAGAAAAGGATAAGAATAAGGATAGTTGAATTTAACTTCCTCAAAAGGAAGAAGAAGAATATTGGAGAAGCTTTTTTCTATGACAACTCGGGCACTAGGAATTTCAGCTCTGGTGTCGATAACGACAAGGAGGGCTCGGAAACATTGTCTACGGCAGTCTTGATCTTAAATGCTTCAATTATTTCTCGTCCTCACTTGTTTCTGTGTGAGCTGGCATGCATTAACGATATTTAAATGATGGGCATCATTTAAATGTCGTTGCTTGTTGAAAGAACTGTGTGTCTTTTCCTCGTATGTTTTCAGTGTTTTTATTCTTTCCGTGTGAACTGTAGCCCATCCGGCGCGTTCTGCTACGTGTACGGCTTTTAGAGTTCGGCTACTCTCATCACCGCAGTGGTTGGACACGAGCCACTACGCGAGTGTCCGCCGAGGCATTGATTGTTACGAGCCGAAGTCGAGTGCTCACGCACTCTCTTGTCCAATGCATGAGCTGCGCTCGACTGTCGTCAGGCGGGTGGTTTCGATCCCGCAATTACATCATCGAGTTTTGCGAATGCACACAGAAAGAAATAGTCCCAGTTAACTTCCTAGACCTCGAGTGGGGGTAGGGGTGGGCGTCCTGGCCTGGATGGTGCTCGCCCGATGACAGCCCCGAAACACGGGAAAAGGACGGGGTCAGAGAAAATATGGGCAAGTCACGGGGAGACGTCAGGAAAACTAGAACGGCTCCTCTCAAATGACCCCATCGAGAAGGAAGCCGATACGAAAGCGGGGGTAGTTAGGTTATGTGGTGAGAGCAGTCCAATTGTTCAGTGCCGAGTAGGAACTACAGTGGCCGAATTTATTATCGATACTGGATCTAAGGTAACGCTCATGAAAGAGTCTGTGTTACGAAATCTTAAGGGAGGTGCTCCTTTGAGCCTTTCAGAAGCGCATGCCCACACCAAACTGATTGGAATTACGGGGAAGCCATTGAAAACGATGGGTTGTTTTGACGTTCCTTTCAAGATAGGAACTACTACTTTTCAACATCCCTGTTTTGCATGCACGGACGATGTTATGCTTCCAGTTGCTGGAATATTCGGCCAAGATGTTGTGCGCAAGTATGGCATAGATATTCTGGCGTCGGAGGGTATTCTTAGAATAGGAGGGCAAAGCGTCCCTATTCTTAACTGGAGAAAAGAGGACGATCACCACGCACTATCTGATGTACCACCAACCGAAAGTGTACGCTCTCCTGTATTTCTTACGAGAGAATGTGTAATACCACCGATGTCGGAGACAATGGCACTTGCCAGAGTGAATCATTTGATGCCGATTTCAGGAGATGGTGTTGTAGAGATGCGTGAAATAGGTACACACGGACTATTAGGAGCAGATGTGGCAGTTCGAATCAATAGTCACGGCGAGGTACCGGTGAGAATGGCCAACTTGACATTACAGGAACTTCGTGTACCCAAGAATCAGCTAGTTGGAGATTTCATAAGTATTGTGAACGAAGGGTTGACTGGAGAGCCCGTCTTGCATTGCAGCGCACAGGCAGAAGCAAGAGAAAGGTGGCATCCTTCTGAGCAATTCGATCTTGACCACCTGCAAGAGGAAGAAAAACATCGGTCCTAGATCTTCTTGAGAAGTACAAGAGCGCATTCTCTCTTCATAAACTAGACCTTGGACGTTGCGACGTGATAAAGCACCGCGTGCCCACCTTAGTAGACGCACCTGTATACCGAAGAGCCTACAGAGTCCCTTATGCAAAGCGAGAAGATATGGAACAGCAGGTCAGAGAAATGCTGGAGAAGGACATAATTGAACACTCCACATCCCCGTGGGGCGCTCCTGCTTTGTTGGTACAGAAGGCAGATGGGTCATTCAGGTTTGTGATCGACTACAGAGATTTGAACAAAGTGACTCGAGTTGATCCTTACCCATTGCCCAATATTGAGGAAACGCTTGCTCTTTTGGGGTCTGCACACTACTTCTCTGTCGTAGATATGGCCGCCGGTTACTGGCAAATAGAGATGGAACCGAGCGATAAAGAGAAGACCGCTTTTAACACACCAAGTGGGCACTATCAGTGGAAAAGGATGCCAATGGGATTGGTTAATAGTTCCGCCATTTTTCAGCGTACGGCGGATGCAATTTTGGCCGGCATTCTTGGGAAGACATGCTATATCTATCTAGATGATATCATCATCTTCAGCCAGAGCTTGGACCAACATCTTAAAGATATCGAGACTGTCCTGAGGAGACTACAAGCGGCAGGACTGAAACTGAAACCTTCAAAGTGTCAATTCCTTAAACAAGAAGTAAAGTACCTCGGACACATTTTGTCAAAAAACGGGGTTCGACCAGATCCAGAAAAGACGCGCTGTGTTAATGAATTTCCAAGACCGGCAACAGTCAAAGAAGTTCGCCAATTTCTTGGTCTCATTGGATATTACAGGCGTCACATACCAGAGTTTGCCGAAAAAGCCAAACCTTTAACTGCGCTCACGTCAAAGAAGGTCACGTTCAGCTGGAGCACTGAAGCTGAAGCGGCTTTTGATGTTCTGAAGCATGAATTGACGCAGGCTCCTTTGTTGAGGTTCCCGGACTTTTCGAAACCATTCATTCTGATAACGGACGCTTCTCAGAATGCACTGGGAGCCGTGTTGGCGCAAGAGTTCGAAGGAAACGAGCACCCCATTGCATATGCAAGCAGGAAATTGAATCCGGCCGAACAAAAATATGCAGCAACGGAACAAGAATGTTTGGCGGTAGTCTGGGCAGTCAAGCAGTTCCGGTGTTACCTGTACGGAAGAAAGTTCAAGGTGTTAACCGACTGTCGTGCACTCAAATGGCTGATGAACGCCCGTGACCCCAGTTCTCGTTTATCACGCTGGAACTTACTGTTGCAAGAATATAACTTTGAAGTGGAACATCGGGCGGGAAAAATGAATCAGAACGCTGACGCATTAAGCAGAGCTGTAGTCAGAGAAGTTATTCAATATGAACCGCATTGTGATGTCGATCGTTTTATTTGTGCACAGCGAGATGATCGAAAGTTAGTCACGCTCATCGCCAAGTGCGAAGAGCAACCTGATAAGACATTCGGATGCTATCTTATCGATTCTCGAGGCCTTCTTTGTCGGAGAGAACAGACTACGTTGAAACAAGACCGTCTTGCGAAGAACCGAATTGTTGTCCCCGAATCGCTTAAAAATTACGTGATACAACTATATCATGATACGCCTTACTCTGGACACCGAGGGACGGGCAAAACAAGTGAGAGGGTTCGAGAGAAGTACTTCTGGCACGGAATGCAAGAGAAGATACAGAGCTACTGTGCCCAGTGTGTGTCGTGCATACGTCACAAAGCGTCCCACAACAGGAGGCGAGCACCTCTGCAAGTATTCGAAGAGGTTGCACAGCCATTTCAAAGGGCAGGAATGGATATTGTGGGGCCATTTCCAACTACGACAGAAGGAAATCGTTATCTTCTGGTGTTTGTAGACCATCTTACCAAATATGCAGAAGTTGTCGCGATGCCAGACCAGAAAGCCGAAACTGTTGCTAAAAAGTTTGTGGAACTCGTAATACTTCGCCATGGGGTGCCTCAGCAAATCTTGACAGATCAAGGTCCTAATTTTACATCAAGATTGTTCCGGGATATATGCACATTGCTAAGGATACGGAAGCTACAAACAACAGCATATCATCCCCAGTGCAACGGAGCAGTAGAACGCCTCAACCAAACCTTGGTCTCAATGCTATGCCACTATGTGCGTGCTGACCAGAAAGACTGGGACCAATGGATTCCATATTGTATGTTTGCATACAACACAGCCAAACATGAAAGTACAGATGAGACGCCTTTCTACTTACTATACGGACGTAACGCTGATTTGCCAGATCTCTTATATGAGCCACCACCCGTCAATTACGATACACCTCAGAATTACTGCCATGAACTACGTCACAGACTTACGATGGCTCATGAAACAGCACGAGAGAAACTAGCCAAATCAGCTGAACACAGAAAAGAACTGTACGATCGAAATTCGCAAAGAGAAACTTACAACATTGGCGATCTCGTGTACATTGAAGTAAAGGCCGTTAAACGAGGAATATCAAAGAAGCTGTTTCCTAAGTGGGAAGGCCCGCACCACGTGATTGAAAAGCTATCTGATGTTACGTATCGTGTCAAGAATGCACGCACTGGGGAGCGGAAAGTGCTCCACGTGAACAGGATGAGAAAAACGACGGCAGGCGAAACGCGAACCCCGGAGTTAGCAGACAACCACCACAACCGCGCTCAAAACGAAGAATACTCTTTATCATCCTTAACTCACAATTTGGCGCCACGGGGACCTGCCGGAAACGAAGGGACAACAGTCGGGTACCCAGATAGAGAGATGATCGCACCGGGGATTTTCGAAGAGCTCGAGGTGACCGGGAGAATGGCGACGAATGTGCAACAGACAATGCCCCCTATGTCTTCGGTTGAGTTGCCAATGGAAGAGTTGCCAATAGAAGAGTTGCCAATGGCACCCCCAGAACCTTCTGGAATGTCCCATTCTTATGCCCTCCGCAGTCGGGGACCAGTGTGAACAGACTTCTCTTATACTGACAGATAGTTACCCGGGGTTGTTTTAGGGCGCAACATAGTGTTGAATTCTTAGTGTGAAAATTGGTTTCCTACAGAACTTAATAATATTTAGGCGGTTAGTTGGAAGGTTGAAAGTCCAAGGGGGATTCTTGTTTCCGGAACAGTGAATGCACTTTTAAAATTTTCTTGAAGGAAATTTTTTTTTTTTAGATTGAGCGTGTGTGGTGCGCGAGAATGGGGGGACTGTGGGAACAGAAGAAAAAGAAGCAGAGCGAAAAGAGGCCGGTTGGGCAGGCGGTGGAAGCCGACCTTCGGAAGTCTGAACGGACGCCGTCATCGACCCTGGGACTTGGCAAAGGGGTTCCGATCGACGTTGCTCTCCATTCTTCACCACGACGAGCAAAGACAGAAGGAAGACGGCTGACTGTGAGTGATGCAGACGAACACTGACTGAGTCACCTACGTTGAACTCTGGATGTCTACGGACTATGACATTTACTCTTACTTCGTGCAGATAATTTTTCTTCTTCATTTATGCCAGTTTACTTTCTTATCTTTCCTACGTTTTCTTCCCGATTTCCTAATTTTATTCTAACTCTCAAAGTAAAACTTCTTCATATTCACAAGGTCTCCTAATTTGAAATGACCCTCTATAACATATACACCAGACATGTACGTAACGCGTTACAAGTAACGAGTTACTTGTACCTAGTTACTATTGTCAGTAACGAGTAACGTATTTAGTTACTTTTTTAGAAAAGGAACGAGTAACGTATTTAGTTACTTTGAAGGCCAAGTAACGAGTAACGGTATCTCGTTACTTTTGAGGGGTAACGTGTACAACACCGCTTAAACGGCCTTGTTTCTACTCTAGCCTGAGTATGCGTCTATTGCGACAAAGGCAGATGGGCAACCCGAAAAAGAAATAAACAGTATGAGAGTACAAGTGGAATATTTTGCCGTCACGTAGAGCACAAATTGTGCTTGCGACCGCAGGAGCTGAACACGTCAGTCGAAGAGTTCAACTGACGTATCCAGCGATAAACGTTGCTCTACTGAACTCAAAAGCTGGGAATGTCCTTCACCCAGCGAGCACAATCAGATTCGTTGGTTGAACTTTCTAGAACCGGGTACGGACCGAATGCAAACCCAGAGGTTGCAAACACGGGAAGGCACATAACCCATTACCCGCTGTCCTCAATGGAGGCGCAGTTCCCGAAGATTCACCAGCTCTTCCTGAAACACAACACTGCCGTTCCTTCGAGCGTGTCAGTAGAACGACGCTTCAGCGTCGCCAGAGATGTATTTTCAAGGAAGAGGGAAACATAACTGATGAAAACTTCGACAGGCAGCTGCTGCTTAAGTGCAACGACTACTAAAAGGAAAACAATAAATCATGAAACAAAAACAGTTGTGCATTCGGTCCTGAAAGTAACGTCAAAAGTAACTCGTTACATTTCAGGTAACTCACGCGTTCCTTTTGAGAATCGGTAACGAGTAACGTATTTAGTTACTTTTTGAGCGAGTAACGAGTAACGGTATTTAGTTACTTTTTTGGGGTAACGTGTACATGTCTGATATACACACTCAGGTGTTGTGACTGCTTTGCAACGTCACAACGTGACCTCGAGGGGGTCACGTGGCAGGGGGTCACGACCCCCCTCGTTGAAATCAGAATGGGCAAACAGCGAGGTAGGGTACGGGGAGGGGGGTGGTTAGGATTAGCTAACGGTTTTCGGAACTCGTGAAGCCTGGCCACCATTTCTCAGTGCAGGAAGCAGAGCCTAATGAGAACTCTAGCGTGCGTGCTGAAATCATGGGTGACTCGTTGCGGGGGTGACGTTCGCCGCTCTTTCGCGATTTGATGACTCGCCTCGTAGGTGTTGTCTCGAGTCCTGATGACGAAGCTCGCGGTCTCGCGGTCCGCGGAGCCGTAACAAGGTCAGGTACAAGTACCGTGCCAGTCGTTGCTGACACAAATTTATACGTATCAATATTTTCGCTAGATTCCGTGTCTTGTGCTTCAGCAACAAGCCCGTTCGCCCACATCACGCGTGGGTACCGCGCTGGCACGAGAAACCCGTTTTTAAATAAAGAAAATTTCATCTGCCAGATAATATAATCGGTGACAGGTTGAGAAACGAGTGAGACGCATACCCATCGTAGGGATTTCATTCGCTCCGCTAGCCAATCACTTATTTTCTTATTTTTTATTTTTTAGAGCGCAGCTTTTAGGCGCCCGTTTCCGGCTTGAGCGGCGTCGGCGTCGCCGTTGGCGTCCGTCGGCGTAACCGCAAGGTCAGATGACCCCCCAAGGTCACGTGACCTTGGGCCAGCACCATGGCCCCTGGGAGACCGACAAATCCTCCCTTGTTGCTGTTTTCACCAAGGGTTTTTTTCTTCCCAGTTATATATATATATATTTCTTTTTTGCAATATCGGCTTATATCAACATCAGGCCACAAATGCGGTTGCCAACATCGCTCGATGAGTGCCAATACAAGTTTTACAAACATCCATGCTTCCAAAGGAGGAAAACGCATAGGTGGGCCGGCACTCGTTTGGCAAGTCGCACCCATGGGCACGCTTCAACGAGGCTACGGTAGCCAAAAAAGGAGAATGTGACGGGCGCCGCATGCGCACAATGATAGAAGAGGTCGCGAGCCGCGAGGAAATATTTTAGAGCACCTATATTAAACAGAGGGTCCATCTCAGACCACTGGGAGCGTTTGCAATTTAATGGCGGACACCTCCTCCGACGATCGGTCGCAAGTGCGCATGCGCTGCGTTTCCGCGTGGCGAGGTGGAAAGCAGCAGGAAAAGGCGGATGCGTTTGCAGACGATCGACGCTTTCGTCACCTTCTCGCAGCTCGTATCGCAATACGGCCCATAAACCATGTGACCCGATCGACCAGTTGGAAACTCTCTGTAATACAGGCTCTCTAAATATTTTGGGGTGACTGCTGTCTCTCCTGTCGGCTGCAGCGTCCTTAGCGGTCCCTAAAATTTCAATCGTAGAATTTAGGTGGGCGACCCATTTAACGGGGGAAACGTGAGCAATTCATCTGGTTGACAAAGAAAATACAGTCTGGTCTGACATGGCGCCGTATGCAAACCATGTCAGAGGGGGACGCAAGATTCGATGAAAATCTTCGCTACCTCGAGAAGCACCGCACTCTGGAGGCGAGTCGTTTTCATCGCAAATCTGTGCAGCCCTTCGCTACTGCCCGTCGCACTTCGCTTTCCAGCCACCACAGCTAGGCATCGAAAGGCTTGACTATCAGGCGATCTACGCACACGAGCAGCAAGGTGGCGGAGCCAAGGAGCCCTATTCTGTAACCGTGCCCAAATTAAAATTTGCACACACACACACAAAAGTAAGAATGGCTGAGAAAAGACAGAACAGAACACAGCATGCGCGTACACACACGCAACGGAGTTTTGAATCTGTTGGGCTAATTGGGTACAACAACTGGGTTAACCCTCTCCCACAATTGTTGTACCAAATTTCCGAAAACAAATTTACAACGTTTTTGTTTTGTTTTGTTTTGTTTTTCACCGGAAAACTGACCATGCATCACGGAACACTCAACCTCCGCCCAAATGTAGGCCTATAGCGGTCCGGACCGGATGCCACATTTTCGGAGCTTACTTTTATCGAATTCGAAAGTTATAAGCAATTTCCCGAACTGTTCTATACAAAAAGGAGTACGTTCGTCTGTAACACACGCCATTCCTCTCATGCATTTGTGGGTTTCGACCACGGCCGCCATTTTTCATTAGATATTTTTAGAAAATCGCTTATAATTTTTAAACCAGATAACTTCGAGCTCTGAAACTGTGGCATCCGGTCCGCACCGCTGGTGCCTATAGTTGGGCGTTTGCTGAGCGTCTGGCGATGAGTCGGCTATTTATCTGGTGAATGAAGCAAAAAAAAAAAACTATTTCCCGCAGAGAAGTTTGGTTGGTACACCGAACCACACTGTTGAGTTCTCCGAGCTTTTTCCCAATTCTTTACACGCCCCTTCTATGCATGACGCCCTCCAACGAAGGATGAGGTCTGACCTGCGTCCACACACGCCGCTTGGCGCATTTCGCAAACGCCGTTTCCGGCGTTTTATTTCCTTTTCCGTCCACTGCATTTGTCGCTGAGGTGTGCGACGAACATATAAAGAAACATCCCGCTTAGAGAAGCGAGGGTGTGGCTCCGATGGCAGTGCCTCGAGCAAGAGCACCGTCCGACTGTCGGCGGACACGGCGCTGGTGACAGCGACGCCTCCCCGCTTGACTAATGGCCCACGCCGCTCTATTTTTGTAGCGTTCGTTCGCCGGCGCAGCCGTCGGCGTCGCGGACCGCTCGACCACGCAGTGCCGGCGGAAGGCTGCGTCGTGCTTCCGGCTTCTGAGTGACGGCTGCGTCCGAGCGGACGGAGGGCCGCGAGTGTGCGTCCACCGGCGAGGTTCTGACGGGCGTGCTCTGATTGACGTGGACCTCTGGGCCTCGTTAGCGCCGCTCTGGACGCCCAATCGACCAGCGGCCGAAGCAGTCCGCGTTCTTCCAGAGGCGTTCGAAGAGTCGTCATGCTCGCTGCGTGGCCGCATCTATTTTCTTTCGATGCCGGGAATGATACGGGAAGCGGAGGCGGTTCAATGGTGACTTGTGCGAAATCAACGCCACCCAGCGGCTAGAATAGAAAGCTGTCGTGGCAGGCTCTCTCGCCAACTTTCTCGAGGGAATCAGAGTTTTACAGCGCCTGGTGGTCTAAACGGTCTGAAGACGAAGCCGTGAAAGTAGGTTCGAAAGCATGTGATTGAAATCGTCACGCCTAAGCTAACAGGGTGCGAAGTGCTGCCAGGGGCGGATCCAGAACTCCGTTTGGGGGGGGGGGGGCGGAAGATTTGTAAGGATGGTATTCTCCCACTCTTTCGTGTGCACCAGGGGGTCCACCCATGTCGAATTGCCCTCCGAAAAGGGGGGAGGGGGGGTCGACTTAGTTTGGGGGGGGGGCGGCTGCCCCCGTCGCCCCCCCCCCCTTGGATCCGCCACTGAGTGCTGCGCGCTCTCCGGCCCAATGAACCGCCGTCTCTCATCGCCTGACCAGCCTGACCTCGCTCTCTGCGCGTGGATACGGGTGGGAGCGTGATCACGTGGGGGGAAGAGGGACGTGCGATTGGTGCAATGAGCACTTAGCTTCCGCAGCACTGTCAGCTTAGAAAGGAACGGAGTGAAGGGTGCGATGGTCGATACCTACAGCCGGCAACGTGCTTCCCTGGCCCATCATACAGTTTTTGTCCTTTCTTTAATTTGAGAGTGCCCTCGTCTAGGAGAGATGGTTTTCAAATCCAGTTTCTCTATACCCCACACATTTATTTATTTATTTATCTTATTTACTCAATATACCCCTAGAGGTTCTCTGTAGGAAGGTATTACATAGTGGGGAGGGGCATGCAAATATATCATAGTACACACAGAAAAACACAAAAAGCAAACAAAGACAATATAGGAGCAAGGAATAAAAAAGAATGCGAAGTTTTAGTATAACTGCGCACGAACTCTTGGAAGCTAGACATATCTAGTTCAGTTGCAATATGTGCCGGTAGGTTGTTCCAGTCGATTATGGTAGTGGTATGAATGATCGTGCATAACTCGATGAGTGGCATGGGATGGCGTTACTTTGAATGAATGATCGCGACGTGGAAAGATAATAGGGGTGTTTAAAAAAATCGTCGTGTAGCGATTTATGGTGGTGACAGAGCGTGTGAAATAATGACAGACGGGCATGTTTACGGCGGCATGATAGGTCTCGCAACTCAGCTTGATTGTTTAATGTGGTGACACTGGAAAATGAAGATTAGTCAGAACAAATGAAACAGAACAAATGAAACGAGCAGCACGGTTTTGCAGGGACTCGATGTTACTTATAATGTAGGCTTGGTCAGGATCCGATATGGCAGAAGCATTTTCAATTTTGGGGCGAATTAGAGTGATATAAGCAAGTTTTCGTAAATTAGCGGGTGCTTGTTTAAAATTTCGCTTTATAAATCCAAGAGAACGGTTAGCGGAAGCAAGGGTGAAATCAATGTGGTAGCGCCAGGATAAATCAGACTGAACGTGGACACCCAGGTACTTATATGTAGAAGTGAGTTCGACAGAATTGTTATTCAGAAAGTAAGAGGTTGCAGTCTGGGAGGAGTATTTGGTAAATGACATATGTTTTATTTTGTTACGGTTGAGGGTCATTAGACGCAACTAGACGTTGTCCTACACAAAGCAATACAATGCGAAGATGTAATTCGGCACTGCATGCCTTGTAAACATTTTCGACCTTGGATATTTTGAATTTGAAGAGATGAAGATCTAACAAGGAATTAAAATTGACAGGGGCAATAAAAAGAATAAACGAGACATTACGTTATTTGTTCGCTTGTTTTCTAGTTCATTCCTTTTTCTCTTAACGAAAAACGAATAAGCTGCCGCGTTTAAATAATAGAAAAAACGCAGCTCAGTGCTTGTGCAGAGATGCCACGGAAGCGATAAGTTAGGCTGAGAGTGCATGCTGTTCGATAAACTGGCACACGAGGTGCAAGTTCAAAACAAAACAAGAAGTCTTGTCACCAGCGCTGCAAAGTAACAGCGTGCAATAAATTATAAAACATAAAATGTAAAAAGCGATGCATAGATTGGCGCATTTGTTGGCGAAGAAGCAAAATAAGTGAAACAAATTGATTGCCTGATACAACTGTGTAAGAGTGTTTTTGTGGCAGCCCGTTTAAATCCAAAAATAAGCATGCCACACCCTGTGTGCCAGATTTTATAATTACGCAGATACTGCTCCATTATCAATACAAGAACATCTGTGCGACTGAACTGAAAGGGCGAAGAAATTAAATGTACTCCAAGTCAAGGTAACTCTGGTCTGCGTCGCATAAGGAAGACATACAATATAAGCAAAACATTACAGGAAGATCTATTGGTGGATTCTGTAGGGAATGCGCTAGCATGACCCTTGGGAAACGCCACACACGTCCCCCTTTGGGAATCGGTAAGGCTGATCCGTTCTTTTTTCTCTTTTGGTTTTATCTTTTGGCTTTCTCTTTTGCTTCCTCTATTTTTTGCTGCCTCTCTTTGGCTTCGTAACGGGGTCAGTGTTAGCGTTTCCAAAAGAGGGACGTGTGTGGCGTTTCCCAAGCGGTCTAACGCATTCCCTGAGAATCGAGCATTGGATCTTCCTCCTAGTCTTTTAGGAGCGCAGCTCTTGGGCGCCCGTTTCCGCGTTGAGCGGCGGCGGCGGCGCACGTCGGCGCAACTGCGCGCGTTGCATTATGGGACGTCACAGTTTCCCCGCTAAATTTAGAAGGGAAACTGACTTGGTTTTTGAGGTTACGTGACGACAGCTTTACCGCTAAATTTAGTGGGAAACTGAGTTCGCAGTGTTGCATTATGGGACGTCACAGACCTACACACCAATTCAGTTTCCCCGCTAAATTTAGAGAGGAATTGAACAAAATGTAAGGGCGCAAACGAGCTGGTGTACATTGCACATTTTAGTGTAGTGTCGTTTACCCGCAGTCTCGGGGTTTTTCAACCATGAGGAATTGAATTGGCGTTGAGGTCACGTGATGTCGATTTTCCCGCTAAATCTAGGTGAAGAAACTCAATTTTTTCATAGGTGACATGACACGAAGTCATGTGACGCCATTGCCCCCCCCCGCCCCCCCCAAATTTAGAGGGGAAATTGATTTGGTGTTGAGGTCACGTGGTGTCAATTTTCTAGTTAAATTTAACGGGAAAGGTGTAGCAGGAGGAGGATACGGAAGAGGAGGAGGTAAGGGTACGGAGGAGAAGGAGGGTAGGGTACGGAAGAGGAGGAGGGAGAGGGAACGAAAGAGGAAGAGGACACAGAAAAGGAAGAGGGCGCAGAACCAGTTTGTGAGGAGAGTGATCTATATTAAAGCGCATCCAGGCACATAGCCAGGGGGGCATGGGGCCCGGCCCCCCCGCCTCCAAAATTTTCCATTTTGCTAGGACCTCCTCTTCCCCCCTCCCCCTCGTACAGCATTTTCTTATGGGAGCCCCCCCCCCCCCCCCTCGAAACAAAATCCTGGCTGCGTGCCTGAGCGCAGCTCTTGAGCGCGATTCAAACCAAAGCGTTTTTGTGCGCGCATAGGCCGTGCGCTTCCCGGATATTGCGTATTTCATGACGTTGTTTCTCTTTCCGGGGCGCTTTCTGAATCGCAACCATGCGCTTTGGTTAAGATGGTGCCACGGTGCGCGTTCGGGCGAGCGGAGAGCATCTGCGCCAGACGGCGAAAAAAGCGGTGCTCGGAACTATTGTGCCCTCCACCGACTGGACGGAGAGGAGCGCCCTACGTGCGTCAGAGCGCGTTTTCGTGCGCGTTCAGAAAAAGTTGAAATCATCCAACTTTCTTATGCGCGCCAGGAAGGCGCGAGGAATCGGCGCGACGTCACGAAATACGCAATTTCCGGGAAGCGCACGACCTACGCGCGCACAAAACGCGTTGTTTTGGATCGCGGTTTAGGCGCCCGTTCCTTCGTTTCGCGGCGTCGCCGACGCCGTCGACGTCGGCGTAACCGCCCCGTTAAATTTAGCGGGAAATTGAATTGGTGTTGAGGTCACATGTAAATTTTCCCGCTAAACCTAGCGGAGAAACTGAATTTGTTCCTGGGTGACGTGACACGAGGTCATGTGACGCCATTTTCTCAGCTAAATTTAGCGGGGAAACTGAATTGGTGTGGTGGTCACGTGACGTCAATATCCCCGCTAAATAGCGGGGAAATTGGAGAGGACGAGGTGGAAAGGAGGAGGGGAAAAGAGGAAAGCAGGCGAAGGAGGAGAGGAGGGCAAGGGGAGAGGAGGAAGAGAGGTGGGTGTGGAGGAGGAGGGGGCATACCCTCCCTTTCGAACCCTCCCTTCCTCCTCCTAAAGAACTGCGCTCTAGTTTCGGATTACAGATTTGTAAACGTCTTTAATTTATATATATATATATATATATATATATATATATTTCTTTCTCGATATGTATAGCACGGTATATCACAAAAATCCAAATACCTCAAGAGCTCCTCTGTACTTTCGCATTGCGGAGATTTGTAAACGTCTTTCGTTGTTTCACCCTTTTTTGTGCTCTACCTGTCAGAGTTCGTCGACAACCTAGGACACGGTCATCCATGTCAGTCGTGGAAGGAACCATATCCATACTACTCGTGGAAGGAACCGTATCCATATCACTCGTGGATGGAAATGCATCTATCGTTTTAACAACACACACACACATCACAGCCCACGCACCGCTACTACAGAAAACCAGAGCGAAGAACAACTGGCGACGGCAGAGCGGCAACTGAGCAGGCCCGCATGCCACAGCACCGCGGCGCGTCCTCCGGCTCCGCGGCAGCTGTGCGCGACTTTGACGAAAACGAAAGGGCTCGATTTTGACGAAAACCCGGCGGTGTCTGTCAGTTTGTCAGTGCCGGGGAGAGAGGGAGAGGTTGACGTGTGCTGACATCAGTGCTTCGGACCAATAGAAGCGTCGCCCGCATCACCCTCTCCCCCTCTTCTCTCACTTTCCCCAGCGCTGACAAACGAAAGACACCACCGGGTTTTCGTCAAAACGGGCGTTCCTAATGCTAACTAGAGCCACTAAATGAGCTGCGCTTAGAGTATCGGCACTCCGTTCCCCGACATTGCTGTGGGCGCCGCCATATTGGGGCTTGTGCAGAGCAGACGCAACTGCAGATCGTCATGATTCAAAAGCGCGACTTCTTCAGCATTTGATTCGGTGTTAGGAAGCTCATGTAATATTGCTTTTTTCTCGCGTGGACTGTTTAAACTTTTGTGGAGGACGGAAAAGCGTTTCCTGTGATTTCAGATAAAGCTTCAGATAACTGGCAACCATGATTTTAAGCCACAATATGGCCAAGTGTCGTTACTCTGAAGCGTAGCTTATTTAGTGGCTCTAATGCTAACGGATTAAAATGTAAAGCCTGGTTCAGACAGTTGCAATGCTCGTGTCCAGAGCGACCGAAACGACAGCAACGACAAAGACATTGGGACAAGCGTTCGCCGTGCACAACGTGGCAGTCAATGTAAAAGTTGCTTTGCGAAGCAGTCATGGGCCACGCTTGTCCCGGTGTTCCGGTCGCCGCTCTCGTTTTGGTTGCTCTGGACGCAAGCGATCGAAACGTGTGAACCAGCTTTTATTTCTCATTTGCCACGAAAAAGAAAAAGAAAAAATGACTGATTGTGGTACGCACTAAAGTTTACTATATTACGCACAAGGAAAAAAACAAAAAAACAGGGGGGGGGGGGGGTATACGCACCCTCCTCTGTCTGTTTGCCTCTCACCCGCCTGTGTCAAGTTTATTATTTTATTAACAAGCACACAGCAACTTGTTTTCTGGGAACAGCTCCCTTCTGATTCCCAGAAAGACGTCAAACATTACGTCTTGAATGTTCGCACGTCGAAGTGTAGGCGATCTTTTGGTCAAAACTCGGCACTTCGCAACCAATGTTTAGCGAACCTGGCACATCCGAAAAAACGAAGAGGAAAAGTGTGATGTGAAGTCGGCGCTACATCCGGAGCAGTTCCAACCGACGCGTCGTCCGTGAAGCCAGGGGCTACGGTGTGGTCGAAGGGGCGGCAGGACAACCGGAAGTAGCGTCGCCGGAAGTGCTGGAGGTAGCGTGTCGCCACGGGCCCCTGCACAGCGAGCCAATCGGCGGCCCGGATCGGACGTGGGGTGCCGGTGCGTGTGTTTCACCTGTGTTTCAGGGTCGCCCCATGGGCGCCGGGCTCGGCGGTATCCGGTGCATTGTTGGCGAAGGTCGGGGCGTCGCAGCCGGGAGCTTCCAGGTCGGCGAGCTGCGATTGTTCAAGGGCGTCCCCGTATCGATTCGAACGGAAACTCGCTGGGACGGGACTCCAAACTAATTACGATACGGAAGTTGTTGGTATTAGGTAGATTTAGTGGGTCGTTACGATGACTCCGATAAGAATACCCGACATTACGCCGACGGCTTTGCACATGCATCGTATCATTAGGGAATGTTAATGGATCGTTCCAATGCGGAGAACAAGTCGTCTGCTTTTTTGCGCAGGAGTTGAGATGACGTCAGAACGACGGCGAGCTCTGATTGGCTTTGATTGAAAGGATAGTGGGTAGAGCTCAATGCTAGATGCCTTGAGGTCTGCCCACTATATTTTTGAATCAGCCAATAGGAGCTCGGCGTTCTGACACCATCGCAACCCCAGTGCAAGAAGCAGACGAACTTGCGCTCCGCGTATCTCCGATAACGATGTGTGATGCATGCACAAAGGCGTCAGCGAAGTATCGGGTATCGCTATCGCAATTATCGGAATGATATGCTAAGGATACTATAACTTTACTATAGACCAGTGGTTCTCACGGACCCCTTGTGGGTCGGCGGAGACGATGGACGACTCCGGTCGTGGTGGGGACAAGGAAGAGGTATAGTTGAATTAGGATAATGTTTTAATTAATAGATATAATTCAGGATTAGTGAAGTAGGCTTATTACACTGACATACATTAGGAAAAAACTCATAAAAAAAATTAGAACGTGTCTCCCCAATCTGAAAAAAAAGTCTTTTATTGCGGGCTTGATTAATGAAACAGAGAGGGCTTCGCGGACCCCCAAAATGTATCCGCAGACCCCCATTCGAGAACCACTGCTATAGATCATTCCTCTCATCGCCTTCCACGTGCTAGCATAATCGTCCATTGGGCTGTATAGAGCGCGTTCTGAGCACGGCGAGTTGCTCTCCTCTGCAGTATATCAGACAGCGCGCATGCGTCCACAACCCAGTGACTAGGCATTTTCGCCTACATGATAGTCACTGGAAAGGCTTAAACGCTGTACCTCGTACTTTGTGCGCAGTTTAATCAAAGTTGCGCTTTCTGTTTCCACAAAAAGTCGAGGCAAAGAAACTGCGTTCGAATGCCTCCCTTTCACGGCCCTTTGCTTTAACAGCGTTGCACACAACCCTTGGGATGAAGTATTATAAGACTTTGATTTGATTTATGCAGCACTCGACGTTTTTGTGGATTTACTGCCAAGTGACCCATGTATATTTTCCTGCATTTTCACGCAATAATGTTGTGGCATTCATTGGAATGAGCAAGGCCATCGTCGTATACGACCCTGAACTGTTTCTGACAGCATGAGGTATTCCCATAGGCATTCTGACCGCATGATTGAGATCAAGGTGCTCTCGATCATGCTGTCGGAATAGATCCCCAGACGAAGAGCTGGGGCCCTAATCGACGCGGCGGGATCAAGCGGTACCAAGGGACTGGGACCTCACCGCCTGCTGCGATTGGCCAGCAGTGCGGAGCTGGTGTAGGCACCTGTGCAGTCAGGTATTGTTTGTATGGTCTGTTCTTGTTCGAGATGGGCCACTGATGATGCCACATCGTACCATCCGTATCCAAGCAATGATAGCATTTTTCGAGCCAAAGCGTCTTGGCCTGCTCATCCGCGGAGCTCTCCACCCATTGTAGCTATAGAACATCGTCCTTTTTTACGTCTATGGAGTAGTACTTGTCAGAACGAATAAAACAGCTAAAAGTACATTATAATAGCGCATGTGCGTAATGTAGCAATCGGAAGTTTAATGTAACGAATTACCGACCAATTTCCCTAACGTCGATTCATTGTAAACTACTGGAGCAAGTTTTATTTTGTCAAATCATGAAGCATCTAGGCTCACGTGACTTTTTATTATTTGAGTCCCAACATGGTTTTAGAAAGGGGTGCTCACGTGCAACGCCATTGACTGAACTGTATCATGATCTAATTAGAAGTGTCGATGGAGGTAGACAGATTTACTGCGTATTTTTAGAGTTTAGGCAATCGTTCGGCCATGTATCATATTCACTTTTATTACACAAGTTAGACTTTTTCAAGATGAACACTGCCATCTTAATGTAAATATTAGAGGATATATTCTTGCCTCGTCGTTGTGTTTTCTTGAACGGTGCAACATCTGATGATGTTGCCGTTACCTCTGGCGTCCCGCAAGGCTGCGTGTTGAGACCTTTGTTACTTTTAAGATTCGTCAGTTATGTTAATTTGATTTTATTTCATTTAATGGCCTGATAGCGCCCGAAGGCATTACATAGGAGGGAACAAAGAAATAAGAAATACTTTGAATACAAACCACACAAAATTTAACAAGATTTTACAAAGTTTTACATAAAATACAACTCTCTGTAAGGCCGAATTGGAGCGCAGCTCTTGAGGAGGGGGGAAGGTGCGGAGGAGGGGGGTTCACGTGACCTTGGCGGGTCACGTGACCTCGGGGGTCACGTGACCTTGAGGTGGTCACGTGACCTCGGGGGCCACGTGACCTCGAGGGTGACGTGACCTGGGGGTCACGTGACGTCGGGGGGGGGTTCACGTGACCTCGGGGGCCACGTGGCCTCGGGGGTCACGTGACCTCGGGGGCCACGTGGCCTCGGGGGTCACGTGGACCTGGGGGGGTCACGTGACCTCGGGGGCCACGTGACCTGGGTGGGGTCACGTGACCTCGGGGGGGGGGGTCACGTGACCTCGGGGGGGTCAAGTGACCTCAGGGGCCACGTGGCCTAGGGGTCACGTGACCTGGGGGTCACGTGACCTTGGGGTGACCTTGAGGTTACGCCGACGGCGACGCCGACGTTAACGGCGACGCCGACGGCGACGCCGCTCAAGCCGGAAACGGGCGCCTAAGAGCTGCGCTCTAAAAGAAACAAAGAAAACAATATTTTAATGTAGTACATAGGACTAAAATACGTGGAATAATTCTTCGCTAGCAATCTTAAATTGACTACCATCAAAGATGTGTACCACACTCTTGGGCAGGTCATTTAAAGTAGACTCGGAATGCTACTTGTTGCGACATGACGCCAACCAGAGTTTGGGCCGGTGATCGTGTCTAGGAAAAATTCGATATCGGGGGGGGGGGGGGGGGTGACTAACAGCGGATTTTGTAAGATCCGGATTGTGATACTATGTTCGGTTGAAGAAGGGTCAATCGTGATACTTTGCATCTGTTGCATGGAGATTCTAAGCCAGCTTCAGGCTTTAAAGCTACACACTAAACGTAAAAGAATAATCTCTAGAAATAAAGCGAACGGCTGTGTTTTGGATAGATTCGACTTTTTCATAAGTAATCTTGTCAGGGACTCCAAGTTAGGCAAGCGAATTCAAACGTCGAATGAATGAAGGACTTGTAAACTATAACAAGCGAACATCAAAAGGTACTGAATATAAGTTTCTTATAAATAGTCCAGTGTACAATCTGTTTTTTAACCATGTAACCAATAAGCAGGTTCCAATCTAGATTTTCTGTTAGTATTACACCTTAATATTTATAATTGCTTACTTTTTCTAGACTGAAGCCGTTTATTTCGTAGTCAGAAGATATTGTCGTGTTCTTCGTAGAAAATGTCATACGTTTAGTATTTGAAGTTTTGATGCTCATTTACCAATTTTCGCGCCATGATGCTAAAGAATTTAGGTCACGCTGCAGTGTCAAGCTATCGTCTTTGGTAACTATGCGTTTATAAATTACGCAGTCATCTACGAAAAGTCTGATTCTGGAGCAGATTAAATTCGAGATCATTTACACAGAATAAAAAAAGAAGCGGGCCAAGGACAGATTCTTGATCGAACTCCTGATTTTACTAGAATTTTATAAGATGAGTCATTACGAACTAAGACTTGTTGGGTTCTACCGGAAAGGAATTCCTCGATCCATACAAGTCCGGGTTGTGTTTGCTAAACACAACGCGGACTTTTTTTTTTTTTAATGCGGAACTTGGTTGCTTGTTTAAACATGCCTATAAGACAGTAAATAAATCATTATGCAAATTTTGTTTTATATTTTACATTCCAGGGATGACAAAAGCGGACAACTTGCAACATGAGGCAACGACGGTCCAACTCTTCGTTATAAATATAATTTATGCCGGTTCAAATAACCCTTCTAGTCAATGACTGCTTCGGAAACGCTGGGCGTGTCGAGTGCCAAGCATCTCATTATCGCTCCATAACCAATAGGATTGCGGCATGAGAACGCCAAAGAGCCAATCACAAAGCAGGAAGCGTGAACACAAGCCACGCCCAGCCTTCTTTAAACATGACTGTGGAAATAGCACTGACACCACTGATTCTCAGTAAGTCTTAAAATAAAACAAATAAATAAAAACGAAATCAATTCGGGGTGTATTAGTGAAACCCAAACATAAAATATAGGCCCGCGTCTTCGACGCGTTGGTGGTAACGCGTTACAAGTAACGTCGTTACCGGTAACCTTTACCTTCCGTTAACGGTGTAACTTACTCGTTACATTTGCAAAGCGGTAATGGGTAATGTACTTGCGTCACTTATTTCGAGTAACGTGTAACATAGTTAGGTGACTCGTTGCGTATCCTTTCCAAGACCACACAAAAAAATATTACGCTTCAATATTTTGTGTGTGTGTGTTTCTAGGCGCTACGCCATATACAATTTTTGAGTCTTTTTGCGTTTTTCTTGTCCATTTTTTTTCGTGAGTATTTAGGTGGAACCGTAAAACAAGATGAGGTAATTACGTTCAGTTTCCGGATGAGACATGATGTTTGTTGAAATATGGCGCTTATGCATACCTGTAACGTGAAAAGAGTAAAACGTGTTAATTCATAATTTAAAAAAATAACTCAAAAGTAACGTGCGTTACTTTTTAACGGTAACAGTGACGGTAAGGCGCTCCTTTTATTTTTGAGGTAACGTACAGGTTGGTAACGCGTTCCTTTTATTTGCGAATGACCAGTAGCGTATTTCGTCACTTTTTTTCGGTAATGCCTTCAAGACTGTCTTCGACGAGACGCTCCCCACAAACCGGTTCGGCGGGCGAACAGACTCCAACGTTTTGACGTGTCCTCAAGTGATGCGTCTCAGCCTGCACGAGTTCAGCGGCTACTGGGAGTTCCCCCGAAGAGACTTGACACCGCGCATGATTCGATTCCGCGAGTCGAGGAAGCAGCCACGGTTGCAGGCATGCGTCAACGCCCCTCCTTCGCGAATATGTATGAGCTCTAGGTGCACGATGCAGCAGCCGACGCGTCTGGGGTCTTTCAGGAGCCCCCGGTTCGGAATTCCCCTGAGGACATACGTGCCCCGTAGCAGACACGCCAAAGAGCTTCCTATAATCCGTTCACCCCTAAACTGACAGTGTCGTGGAAGCTACGTGCTCGTCGGGCCAGTCATACGTCTGTCTTTCCCTACGTGATCACGTTCCACCCACGCGCAGAGAACAAGGTCATGTGACGAAAAGGGAGGCTGTTGATTGGTGCGGCGTGCGTCTACTAGCTTCCACCCCACTGTCAGCTTAGAGGTGAACGGAGCATGTAGTCAGTCACCACGGGTCTCCTCGTGTGGAGGCAGTTTTTAGTGGCCCGCATCTCATTCGAGTTTGACGCGAGCGAACACTCTACGGGAGTCAGGAAGAGAAGTGTCTTTCTCGGCGTTCGGCGCAAAGCGCAGCTCAGAGGCGGTTTGACAGCGGACTCTAATGGACTTGCCTCCAGACTTTTACCTGCTTATTAATTTCCTCGAATAGCGCGCGCCCGCTGACGCGTCGCCGCCGCACGGTTGAACGGGAGGGGGAAACGCGACACCGACACTGCTGCGAGTTATTCCCAACAGTTTGACGAGGAATTTATGTGCGTGCGGCGTTTATTTTCTTAATTCGCTTCGTTCCGTCATATGACGAGACATCTACGAGATGGGAATCCGTCGTGCTAAGGCTACGATGAACAAAAATCAGGAACGAATAGTAAGATAAGCGAAAAATGACGTGTACGGATTTCGTATGACGCTCTTTGCGGAACCAAACAGGAAAAATTCCACATTTCCGGAGAAGATATGCGGCGACGCTTTGACGTTTGTACGTTGTCCCACCAAAATTTTTAATGCATTCGAGTTTGTTTTTTTAGATATTGTTTTTTTTTATTTATTTGCTTCGATTACATATCCACTTTTCCGTTGAACGCGTAAGTCAGCTATACATCAAATTGATGAGCATGTTTTACTATTAGAGCGTCACTTACCGTACAGCCGAGCCCCGTCAATGCACAGTGCGAGTTGGTCGCCAGTTGGAAATTTCGCCGCTGCGGGGAGAAGCTCCCGCCGCGGGGAGCTTCTCCCCAGCACGCAAGGTGCAATGATCGCAAAATAACTCGCCCACTTGCCCTTTCTGTCCCAAAGATGCTGACCAGTAGCACCTCCTTTGGGAATGCTCGTAACTACGAGAAGTAAGAACAACGCACATCCCGCGCGGAGTGTTATCCATACGAGCGAAATCAGAGACCCAAGTGGGCTAGCACGCACCAGCTCGGAGCACGTGGAGCGAAAGCTTGCGCTCCAGAACCCAGAGATCACTAACCTCTTTCCATATTTACAATTCCTTCTCCTCTCCTCTCCCCTTTCCGCTAGCCCTCTGCCCAGCCGGAGAATAGCATGGAAAATCATCTATCCCCCTTCAAAAAAACTGCTAAAGTGGAAAAAAACAAACACGTTATAGCAAGTAGGCAGGCACGCTGGTTAAGGACAGACATGGTAACCCTGAGCGAGGGAACAAAGAATAAACGGATAGACACGTACCCATTTTTCCTTTTTTTACAGGGTGTTTTAATACAAATTTTTCTAAAAATGCCCTTCGAAAGCTACACAAATTCGGTCTGCTCAAGTGAGTTGTAGGGCTAGACGAACATTATATTCAAGCGAAAATGCAACTACTAGATAAATAATTCACTGAAACTCACTAATTACTTTTTCGATTAGACGTTTTACGGCACATTTATATATTAAAGAAATGGAGGCAATCAGTGTTAAAGGCGAGCCCAGTTTTTAAAAATCCTAATTCGAGCACGCAGTTCGAGTTATTCAATGTCATGTTCTGGAAATCTGTCGACACCGAAACCAAACGCGAGATGCCCGCCGGTAGGACAACCCTCGTTTGACGGCAAAATGTCGTAACTTTTGCGTCACAGTGCGTCGAAGCATTAGCTGTTTGTTAAATAGTTTATGCTCAAACTTCTTTTTTACCTGATTTGCATTTACGATTAAAGCGCCGTTCACACTTTTGCGACCGAGTACGACCGAGAGAGACCATACCGGTTTTTATGACCGGATGCGCTACAGCATGAGCTGGTCCTAAGAGACCGCAAGAGGCTTAAAAACCGGTCTGGTCTCTCTCGGTCGTACTCGGTCGCAAGAGTGTGAACGGGCCTTAAAACGTTTTCCACTGATTTCGCTGAGCAAAGCAAAGCAACTCGTCACGGCCGATAAGGTGGCTTATCGCTTCAGTTCGCCAGCCACAAAACACCGACTGCAATCAACTCCGGTGCGCTGTGACGCGAAATAGTGACGCAAACTTGGTCATTAACACGTGACCCTCCGGCGTAAAACAAGGGTTATCCTGCCGGCAGGTATCGCGCGTTCGGTTTCGGTATTGACAGATTTCCAAAACAAAATTTGACAATGAATAAATCCAACTGCATGCTCGATCCAGGATTTTTAAAAACTCCGTTGGCTTTCGACATTCATTGCCTCCATTTCTTCAATATAAACATGTGCCATAGAACTTCTAATTCAAAAAGTAATTTGTGAATTCTCGCTAATCAGTCCTCTTTTAGTTGCCTTCTCTTTTGAACATGATGTCCGCCTGGCCGCATAACTCACTCGCGCGTACCGCATTTGTGTTGTTTTCACGGTTTTCTTTTAAACATTTATACTTGTTAAAAAAGAAACATGTGAGAACAGCTTGCGTTTCCTACGCCAGGTTTCGACGCTCCGTTCGTTCTGGCTATGAAGCGAGTACGACAACAAAACCGGACACAACAAAATCTTTCTTTTTGGTGCTCTACTTTCCTCAGCCTCGGGTATATTTATAAGGAGGAAAACTAAAACGTTTACGTTTTCACGTGATTGGGTCGTAAGGAGAAGGTATTCTTCATTGGTATCCAAGGGAACCTTTCAATAACATCCCTCGGGTTGGCTTGCCAACGCACGTTCATACATGTAACTAAACCACGCTATGCAACACACCATCAATATTCAAAAAACGATTGCGTAAAATATATTTTTCTCTTTCTCTCTTTTTCTTTTTAGCTCCATTTTGCCACACGTTTGGAAGCGCTTCTTTGAATAGACGCCGTTCGGTAAGGGAAGTCATTAATGGAAACTAAAGCGCCATACGTTGGGTCGCGAAGGCAAGCCCTTGATTGATTATGCCAGCGATATTGTTATGGATTGTGCGAGTGTCCCACTGTCTGCTCCTAATGAAGCGATTGCTTATTTTCTCTCGGGTTTTATTTATATTTGCCCCAAAAGCAAGAAACGCAAATATTACTTCGTTCAGAAACAAGCACGCCACATAAAAGAAGGAAGAATTGGCTACCGGCTATGGATTCATCCTCTATTGCATGATCGAACACATTGTTGTTGTCATTGTCTTTTTTTTCCTTTTTGTTTGTATCTTCTTGTCATAGATTGTTGTTTTTATATAAAAGAACACATTAAAGAGCACCAAGTTCAAAATAACTTTTTCTTACCCCCTCCCCCCGCCTGCGTCACTGGTAGTGGCCCATGGCAAGCAGCAGCCCCGACACTTTAACCTCTCTCTTTCAGAGCGGAACGCTCTCAAGGCCCTAAGTAATAGAAAGGGCATTATAATCAAACCTGTCGACAAGGGCGGCGCCATAGTTCCTCTTAACACTACTACCTACAGGAAGGGTATAGACAACTTAACGATACAAAACTAAATTCCAATCTCAGCAACGTTCCCACCAAGCAGCATGCCGAAATTATACATGAACAGCTCGCCAGGCTTGAGAGACAAGGTGAAATCACCACTAACACGTTAAAGGCTCTTACTGCTAAACACGCCGTCTTAGGCCGATTTTATATGGTACCAACAATTAATAAAAAAGGCGACCCGAGTCCTCCCATTATATCTGGATCAGAGACTCTAACCGAACCGATATGTAGCTTCATTGACAACCTAATTAAAAACATCCCTCCTACATTTAGTTCGTACGTCCGTGACATAAATCACTTTCTCAGCGAAATTTCAAAATTGGAGGTACCTAAAGATGTCTTTCTTGTAACAATGGACGTATCGGCCCTGTACACAAATATTCCCCATGCGGATGGCATCAAATCGCTCGTACAAACGTTTAACAAATACAGGAGCGAGGACCTTCCTGATGGCAACGTTTAGGCCACCCTCTCATGTCTCGTGCTCGACCTCAATGGCTTTGAATTCGATGGAAATTTCTTTCTTCAAACCAGCGGAACCACGATGGGAACAAGAATGCCCCCAAACTACTCGAATATCTTCATGGGCAATCTAAAATTTAATTTCCTTTCAAGCTGCCCCCTCCAACCGATGTTTTATGAAAAGGTACATCGATCATATATTTATAATCTGGCCACACAAAGTGGAAGCGCTCCTTAGCTTCATCGAACCTTTTAATTCCGTGCACCCTTCTATTAGTTTCACTCACAATTACTCCAAAACCGAAGTAAATTTTCGAGACGTCAGGGTAATAATTGAGGGTAAAAAACTAGTTACTAAACTCTATCGAACGCCGACTGACCGCCAAAAATACTTGCACTTCGACAGTTGCCACCCACGTCCTTGCAAAACCAGTATACCTTATAGTCAGGCCCACAGGTTCAAACGCGTGTGTTGAAACGACGACGGCTTCAACGCCAACGCTAAACAACTACGCGAAGTATTAAAAGAACAGAAGTACCCTGAACCAATTATAGACGATGTAATCAAAAAGGCGCAGGCTCTTGATCGTGTCGAGTTATTAGGCAAACGATGTTCCCAGAGAGAAACTGGCCGTCAAGCCAACCTCGCGCTGACCTTCACTCACGTCAATCATATAAAAAAAAAAAACATTTTAACATTTTAGAGCAGAGTAAACGCCTAACAAAGGTTACTACAACCGTTCCCTCAGTGGTATACTGACGATCAACTATCTCTGAGAGCACTGGGAGTCGACCATGCGGTAAGGAAAGCTGCGAGGTATATAACCACGTGACGCCAAGAGACAACGCAGAGAGTACAAACTCCAACTTTAAAGCCAAAGGATGAAGAAAGAATTAAACAATTAAAACTGGGACCGTACAACACATCTTTCATTGAAAGATGTGTTGTATTGTCCCAGTTTTAACTGTTTTATTCTTTCTTCATCCTTTGACTTGAACCAACACGCTCTTCTCCCAAGCATTGCAACTTTACCTACAAAATTTACGGTAACTTAAACTGCGATACCAGTAACGTCGTATACCTATTGAAATGTGGCGCATGCGATAAACAGTATGTGGGCCAGACAATGACACCTTCCCGGAGAAGATTCAATAATCACAGAGCCCATATAGAATCCCTCCCCAAACTCCCCCTCTCAAAACATGAGAGGGGAGTCTCCGGACACTCATTCGATAAGCTCGAGGTGACATTTCTACAATCTGGTTTTAAAACTAATCGGGATTGCGACCAGAGGGAGTCATATTTCATTTACAAGTTCAACACTATTAAAGCTGGGATCAATAAACACCCTGGGATGATGACATCCATGGACACAATGAACACATCTTAAACAGCCATATCGGTATAAACGACCACAATCACCCCACGTATTTTGCGTCTTGAAGATTATTACGTGCAGATTTTTCCAAGGGCAATCGCCGTGTTGTGCCTGCTTTGTCAGGCTGACCTGTAAATTAATTTTTAAACTTTTGCAGCTGTGACGGTCTAATCTGTACTCTCACGTTGTTTCGCACTCGCTTATATTATTTTAATAATGCAGACCCTGGTAGCCCTAAGAGTATTTGTACCGCGGACACCGTGCGCTCTTTTTCGATGGTGCGATGGCCGTCCGGCTGCTCTGACCTGTACGGGGTACGATTCATTAAAGTGTTTTAGTAGATCGTTCGGTCACTCCCGCTGCTCTACCCGCTAGCCGCTACGACCTCCTCGATATGTAGCGTAGAGGAAACACCATTTTAGGTTTTACTAGAACGTTCGCAACCCGCTACAGATTACAGCGTTACGAGAGCTAACATAACGCCACGAGCGGCTCTTTCGGACCCTAAGGCTTGCGTAAAACAGATTTGTTAAGCAATTCTTCACAATTTTTTTATTAACGTCGTTATCTTAATAGAATATTTTGTTCTTTATTGAATAACGTGCTAATCGTTGCTCCTTTTTGTAAGTAAATTACTATTATGTTTGTAATTCAATACAACTGACGGCCAAACTGTCCAAGCCAATCCGATATGAGTCAAGTGCCAAAGCCACCCAGAAAAAACTTCAAAAATAGATGAAAACAACCGTGGCTCTTCTGTTGTGTCGTTTGTTCACCGAAAATGAAATACCACGGAAACTCTTCATGTCAGCCTGCTCGCTCGCTTTCTTGGTCGGTTTTGTCCTCACGACAAAGCGGCCGAACAGGAGGCCGCACCCTTCGCTCGCAACACCACAAACTGCAAAACTTTTTTTTTTTTTTCTGTGGCCGTTTTGGCATATTTGTCATAAATCGCTACCTCTTGCAGTCGTAGAACGGCTTTGTCGCGGCTGCTTCTCGCAGCAGCAAGATATAATCCACCTCTCAGAACCACGATCGCGAAGCGCACAGACCGGACAGGCGCGGCGTGGCGGCCATCTTGAATTGCCGTCCCTCGCTGGCTGTCCGTCGTCTCGCCAAGACTCGTTCTTGCGAAACCCGTGCTAGCACGCCGCGCTACGCGCCTCGCTATTTTGGTCCGATAGCGCGCCTCCGCTAGCCTCCGAAGCTCCGCAATGTTTCCACTAGCAGCACGCATGCGCACTAGCGCATGCGTGCTGCGGCCCTGACGTCACGCCGCTGGGGTGGCGCTGTCGACGGCACTGCGCATGCGCAGGCGCTTCACTTCTCCCGAATTTGGTTTCTGCGCACGCGGTGTGGGCAAACGCGGGCTTGTTTGTAAACAGCGTGTCGGTCTATAACGTAGCGGGAGTGCCAAAACGATCTACTAAAACTCTCTGTTGTCTGTGTAACATGCAATTTTGGTGTATTTTTGCTTTTTTGTTTTGTGGGTTGGGGGGATTAGTTTACGGTTTTTATCAGTGTGGTCAAGTTCCTGTTGTGTGGAGCCTTGTGGGGAGTTTAGCTGCGAAGCCTTATACACGAACTCATCTGTGTTACGTCACGGCGCAGTGGTGGCGCGTCGGGCGCACTTCCGGTCTGGGGCTGTGGGCGGAAGTCCCCATGTGGGACGTGTTTCCTGCGTTGTTTTGAAAGGAACCAGACAAAAACCTGCCTTCTTGTTAAAACGCCGCGACTGGGGCTGTACCAAAAGAGTCAAGAAAGGTTTGAAGGTCAGTTTTTATGTGCTCGGTTCGTCCGAGAACGTGGATATGTGCCGTGAAAATGGAAAACCAGACGCCGTCGGACCACGATTGCTCGGGCGGGAAGCACGTTGGGTTAAATTCACGGATACTTGTGGTCATCAGATTTATTTGTTTTGCTCCAACATGAACGCCGGAAAACCGTCAAGTTGTACGGACCACCGGTGGACTACGTTCAGTGCGTCTTCAAGTTCAAACGGCCGCCTGATCGTTCAAACTGTCGTCTGCTCTTTCAAACGTTTCTGCTTGTCGTCTTCTCTTTTAGACGACAGCGGCCTGTAGACCATATGTCGGCCCTGTACTTGCGATAAAAATTAAGTGCAGGATTCAAAAGACTTAAGTTTGAAGGTTGGTAAGCAGGCTCGATGTAAACAGTAGATACAAGGAGATGTGGATCATTGTTACCAGTGGCCATCGCCGACTTGTTATGCCTGATTCACTTGGTCCGATTCTGTTTGCGATTTTCAGTATCGACGTCGACCATCTCAGCTACGGTTCAAACTTTTGCAGCCCAAACGATATCGCGACTGAAAATTGCGAGCGAAATCTCATGAATAGCCGCATGTCACATTATTGACGCGACGTTTTGCGGTGTAACGAGCCTCGGTAATTTCGCTGAGGCCGCTCAAGTAGTCAAACACTGCGAGGAAGACGTAGCATCAACAATTCGAACGCGAAAAAGGGCAGGAGGACTCACGCCGACACCGACAACATCGCATTTCAATGGTTTGTTTATGGGCGACGGCGAGCTTCTTGCCCACACTCCACCGCGCATGCGCGGCGCCGGTGGCGTCCGCTAGGGGCGCTCTGGTTTGTTTGTAAACATAAGTTGGTGTATAGCTATAGATTTTAGATCGCACCACTGCACTCTTTTTTTTTTTTTTTTTTTGAGCCTGTTTCGGGCTGATTCTTGCCGGGTAGCCTCCGCCTCTGACCTTGTGGTGAGTTTAGCTGCGAGCCGCTTACTCGTGCTCTTTCACCCAAAATAAGTGCCAACTGTTGTTGTGCTTTTAATGAGGTATGCACGTCACGTGACACGTTACTAGACTTGGGGGTCTCGAGTCCCGACGACGAAGAATGCTTTGTAACCAGTCCTGATGAAGACCTCACTCAGGCCGAAACGTCGACCATATGTGATAAAACTCCTCTAAAAGCTTCGAAGGTTCGTCGTCCTACGGAACAGTGTTTTCCATATATATACATATATGGAGGCTCGCGATAATTCGAACTCGGATATTTCATACTTCCGGTTAATTCAAACAGATTTGAAAATTTTGGTTGTCCCGCTATGCTTTTAACGTATTTATAAGCCGCTTAATTCGAACAGCGTTTTCGCTTAATTCATACTTTTTTTTGTTTCCGCGGCCCCATTGAGTTCGCTTCTTTCCGAGCACCGGTGCACCGCAGAGAAGCAATACCCCCGCAGAGCTTGCTTTCGCGAGTGTTGCTTCACCACAGTGTACCGGTGCCCGGAAAGAAGCGCACTCAACGGGGCTCAAGCGGGCGCACATTAGCGGAAACCGGCGTTCACATTATGTGCTGCAAGAGTAGCAATGATGACCAAGACGACATCGAGGATGAGGAACAGCTCGCTGGCATCATGCTTTCTGGCCTTGAAGCACATAATGTGAACGCCGAGCTGGCGGAATATGCTAGTCTTGACGACGATGTGTGTGTTTGTTGTGATGACTCCTTAGAGGACATAGTACAGGAAGTAATGCCAGCACAGTGCAGCAGTGAGAGTGAAGATGACGATGAAGAAAGGGATGACACACTACCAACTGTCACAGCCGCAGAGGCCTTTGAGCACATTGCTCAGCTCAGGAAGTTTCTGTCTGCAAAGGAAGAGTCCCGTAAAGAGCTACTTGCGTTGGCTGGTATTGAAAATTTTGTTTTGAGATCTCATGTGCTGACTAAATAGTCCATAATCGGCAACTTTTGTGCCGCATGAATAAACTTAACTTCACAGTTCTTTCACCAATGTGTTATGCCTGTACTTGCCTATAATTAGGCCTATGTAGAGGAAACTGGCAGAAATATGCTTTGATTGTATGTGTAGCTATCCATGTAACAAATCATAATGTTGTCTAGTATCATATTTAGATGAATTTCTGATAATTCAAACTACAAATCTGTGACTTGCTGGAGTTTGCAATTAATGAGAGTCTACATTCTATATATATATATTATGTATATATATATATATGTTGTGTGTCTGTGTGTGTGCGTGTGTGTGTGTCTGTGCGTATGTGTGTGTGTGTGTGTGTGTGATTGAAGCAGCGTATGCAGCTGCGTCATCTTTTGGTTTAACAGGTTTTGAATGAACAAGATAAACATTTAAAAAATAAAGCACACACAAAATGTCGGGTGGGCCTTTGGGTCCCCACCAGCCGACTTAAATGCATTCAGCAGATGATGACTCAGATGAAGCAGAGTTAAATCTCTCGTTTATCTTTGTCAATTTTCAGTTTTAGTTTTTTTTGTTTCAACCTCCAGATTTGCGAAATGACCAATGGAGATACTTCTATTTGTCGGTCCAATTTTGGGAGTCATGTACTAGAACAGCCTCTGCTCCATCCACGAAGTCTAGATTTTTCTGTCATATCTTTGTTTTTCAAGCGTCAACATATTGTAATCACGGAGTGCCTCTTATCCCAAGGCTAAGGACGTTTAGAGAAAGATTCTATAGCACGATTTTAGTTGGTCAACAAAAACAATCCATGTTCCGTCCATGTGAATACCATAAGTGCACTGCCAGATGGAAATAGCATTTTTCGGATACAATTTCACAGCGCTTAGGCCGGCCAGATTATCTCCTATTAAAGTGCTTTGCTACCATACCCGTTATTCTTCTTTTTTTTAAATATTATATCAATATTATTTTTAGCCTAATTAATGTGTGATGAGTTTTGTACACTCTTATCAACTGAAAACTTTCCGAGGTGGTTGCTGTTCGTTTGTGCAGGAAGTAAAAGAACACATTATGGCGATACAATTCGAAGAAAGCGCATGGTCGAGATAGTCAGTCGCATTCGCTAACCGAATTAGTTTCCGCGCCGTTCGAGACAAATGACATAATGTCGCGCACTAGCGGCGCATCAATTAACTCCAAATAAGTGGTTATTCTCTCGTGTTGTTCCATGGGGCTAACTTTATTTGCGGCGCAATACGGAACGACTTTTATAACCAATAGTAAAGCTGTCTACAAAATCAAAGGTCTTTATCTTCTATGACAGACAAGAACTTGCATTTTCCGTGGTGGTGAGACCTACGCTTTCATCCGTAGTCATCAATAACGCTGCAATTCTATATCCCATCTACAATATCCCATTTCCGACAAGTCTTGGCGAGTGTTCTTTCTTTGCTGGAAAGTGATTACTCTCTAGGGATCTTTTCCACTCAACCTGATTAGCAGGGGAGGACTGAGAAGGGCACTTTCAATTCAAGCGTCTCCCTTCCGCGAATATCCAAATTTTTCCAAAGACCGCCGTCGTCTCCGCAGTCTACTTTCACATCCGCACAAACACACACACACACACACACGTACACGAGAAACGACAACTAGGCTTTCATTTCCAACTGGCAAAATATATATTAAAAATGGAAACTTCCGCTAAAAGAAAAACAAACAAATAAAAAAGAGATACGAAGTGAAAGCAAAATCAGCGACGAGCAAATAAAAATCGAAACAAGGCCGTTACAAATCGGCCCCTGGGGGCCAACTTTTTTGGGAGGGGGGGGGGGCGACCTACCCTCCCCCTCCCTATTCGGAAAACACCGCGCACCGCCATCCACAGCAGAAGAAGAAGCGTCCGTTTGCGGAGACCGCCGCGGCAACGCGCGCGGCGCTACCGTCGCCACCGTCGTCGATGACGCTATAATGACGCCAGGGCTCGTCCGCGCGCGCCGCCGCCCGCGCCGTTCGCCGCCGGCCGACAAACGGGCGGCTCTTTCGAAGCTGCCAGTGTCTGCGGGGCATCGCCAGAGTGCGCCAGCGCTGCTCGCTCCGTGAATCCATCCGGGCAAGCCAAGCCACCTGCTCACGTATCCACCGTGCGCGCGCGCGTGCGTGTGTGTCTGTGTTGTTTGTTTTTTTCTTCTGCGCAGCGTCGGCACTTTTACGCCCCTCGGCGAACCTTCCTGTCCCAGCCCCATCCAGTGTGTGATCGTGCCACCCCCGTGGTGTCCAACACGGGTTGAACTAAACCGAAATTGTGGTCGCGGGTGTCGTTTCGTGTTGTGAGTGCAATCCAGTGGTAAAACAGTTTTCCTCCGTCGTGTGCGGCGGTGAAAGCGGCACGAAGTTTTTTAACCGCGACGGGTGTTCAATGACTGCAGGCTTTGCCGCAGCTGGTCTCTTTTAGCGCTTTTCGGAAAGGAAAGGATACCCTTCTGTCGCCGGTCTGAACCCCCGGACGCACGGAACCAACGGACGTCTACCTTCGGAGCAGGTGAGCGAGGCCGGATCAATTCAATTTCGCGCTTATTCTCTCGACTCTTTCGACTTCGTTGTCCGGTTCGCGGAGTTTGCAGTTTTCTGCGGGGCTGTTCGACGGACGCGGAAGGGGGCGTGTTTTTCAAATCTTGGCGTGGATTTTATGCGTCGCGGTCACGGCTGAACTGAAGTTTTTCCGCTTAATTCGATGCTGTTTCGAAGAAACCCAAGGTTCACGACTGCTGACCTTTAAATATTTCTTTTTCGTGAAAAAAAATACACTGGGAGTGTCAGCAATTTTTCTGTGAGCTGGCTGACTGCAACTATGATTATTTATCTTCGTCATCACAAGCCTTCTTCTGTTTCTATTTTACATCGCACTGACGAATAGTCTCTTATCACAAATTATTGGCGATATGCAATCGCAATATTCGGGAGGTTTTGCTTTAATTTCGTGTATGTGGGATATGGATTACTACGAGTACAACGTATGCCGATTTTTATTCGTCACCGTGTAATCCTTCATGCGAGGCCGATCCTACAATCGTTGCACGGCGAACGCAATCAAAACTATTCGATCTATTTTGGAGTATCACCATAATTATGTTATCTGAAAAAATCCTTTCGGATGTTACGGCGTTGCTAAGAGACTTGGTATCTACATTACGCTGAATCGGCAAAAGTCACGAGGATACCTGATTTACGGCATCCTCAGAACTGTCGGTAACCATTCACTTCCCTCTGTGATTCACTTGACTGTATCATTCGGCGTTCTGCTCTTCAGTGCAATGTCGAGTGCGCAAAAACAGTAGTGAATTAATAAACCGTTATTATTTGCATGATGCAGACATCGAAATCTCGATGTGCCTGAGCAATGACTGAGTTATGACTGAGGGAGCTCCACTCAATCACAACCAAATACCAGCTTCGAGAGAACAAAGAACGTGGCGACCGCCCCCATACAAGTTCCGCTAAACCCTCGTTTCGTCGTTCGGAAGTCCTCGTTAACTCCTAATGGGGTCATTAATTCCCCGCTTGACCGTTGGCCCGCACACCCCGAGAGTCGGACAAAGGCTCTCCGGTGTTTGCTCCGGTTTCGCTGCTTCGAAAGGACATTTATACCAACGTCGAAATCAAAACGTTGAGAGATAATGTCGCAAAATCTTCGCGTTGCCGGCACTATCTATTCCGAAAATGCTATCACCTTTCTTTGTGCGTGTTGATTACGGCTTAGATGTCCCTCTTTACAATTTCTGAAGAACGCACCAGCAAATCCAGTAACCATCACAACTATGCACCTCTGCAGTGCATCGGTGTGTGCCGGTGCAGCCTCCTGCTCAGGCGCTGGACGGCGTCGATATACGAGATTCTGTGGCTTATTCCTTTATCCAAAACTGATTGAAGTGCTTGTGCTAAAATGACAGTATGACACACATAATAGTAAAATGACGCACGAATGATTAGTACGCGTAAAACAGTATGTGTTGCTCTTCAAATAAAAATAAAAAAGTAGGATGGTGCAAATATTGCTTAAATCAAACAGAGCAGTGTGCATCCCTGGCTTCATGAGGAACCGGTATGGCTCTCCCTAGCACTGTGAAGGCTGTGGATAATGCAGCGCTTTTTAAATCAAAATATTCGCACAAAAAGAATGTTTTATTAACTTTACAGGGTGCTTGGGTTGTAGGAGGTAGTACACTGCTCAATGAAACGAAATAGACTGGCGGAGATGCGTGGCCTCGCGAACGTACTACATACCTGCTGCGACATCTGCTGGGAGAATTTGCGCAATCTAAAGTTCCTTGATACTTCTTTTACCAGTGACGACAACCAACACAAATGACAAAGCACATTCTGCTGGAAGCAAATTGCGGCATTCAGTTCAAACCTCTGCTGTGCGTCGCAATTCGCTTCCTTAAACCTGCGCTGTCACGCAGTCGGCGCTTCAAAGAATGTCACTACTTGTAGGAAGCTGTTATCTCGGGACTTTAGTGCAATCTGGTGTCGCGAGTCGCAGATGCGCGTAGCTGAGCCAAGCAGTTAGCGGCTGTTCGCGCAATCGGGGCGCAACCTCCGATAGGAGATTGCTACAAAGCATGCATCTCAAGCTTACCCGCTTTCTTTTTTTTTTTAATCATCACGTGACAACCGCTACTTTTATCTGTCCTTCAAGATGTAAAATTATATTGCCCAAATATATTTTAAAAAAAGAAAGCTGCGAAAAAGGGTCATTTTATTTATTTAGTCTACAAAAAAGACGCGTGCCATGACACTTTGCATTTATTTAGTACGAGCAGCGAGATCACTGCGAGCGGTGGTCACTGTTTACAACTTTAAGCCTTTGGAAACGGATAAATCTGTTTCCGCTACCGCCGAGTGCTTGGCTGAGCTGTGCGCATGTGCGAAGGCTCGCGACACCAGATAAACCACTTCTCCTGGCAGATGGCGCCACAGGTACGCGAGGCTACGTGCTCCGCTGGTCCATTTCGTTTCGTTGAGTACTGTACATAATAAAAGACAAGAACAAACAAATGGTTTATAATGCGAGGCATCTGTCATGTGTCGCAATGATCGTGGCTTATTAAATAAAACGCAGACCGCGGCATAACTATAGCTTCATGCTTGCGTATATTGATCACGGTTTGCTCGGCGGTGGCTAATGATGGAATCCCTTTCCATTTCGCTACTATTTCTTAAGCTTTTCGATTCGTTCTCCAGACGAAAACCTTTCGCGGCTCAAGTATAAATTGCCACTGCTTAAATAAACAGGCTGGTATAAAAGTGTACGTAAACAGACACGAGGTAGAGGAGCACACAAAGCTTCAGTTTGAATCACTTTCTCGCCTTCTTCCTTTTCCCTCGGAATACCTTCAGTCACCCAAAGTCTAGACTCTGGGGGATGTAAGCGTTCTTGTAAATGACAATTTGACAACGGTTCTTTTTCTTTTCCCCCGCTCGAAGTACGCCATCAGCGAAGAGTTTATTTCAGCAACTCCCGCAGTTTTTGGAGTGGTCCCATAGACAGCTGCGGTAAATACTTCCCGCTTTTACGAAGAAGTCACCCGGAGTATATACTTAAGATATACTTTGGAAGGGGGATTTCTGCCATGCTGAGCTAGATTTATCACGTTCGCAAAGTTTACTAAATTAAGACCAGTCTCCACCAAATATCAACAGAACGCGATGTAGAAATGAAAACTTGGACCCCGCAATTTTTTTTTCTTCAAGGGGCCTTGTAAATATATTTAAGCGCCTACTTTTATTGCGGTTTCCACGTCTCTTGGTGTTCGGGCAAGCCAGCGGGCACGGAGAGAGTAACTAAATATCAGTGCGTCATATTTTAACCGGACGACGCGGAAACCTCCTCCACCTACGGGGCGACCCGCGGTGCCGAAAGCGCGCGATATGTAACGTCTTTGGTCCTGGGCTTACTACTGGTCAGAGCCGCTAAAAGCTTATTTTTAGTCGAAATACAAAATATAAGTGGCGCGAACCGTTAATTATATATAAAACTAGTTTTTGTTCACTGTTTTAGATCAGAAAAGAAACAAATGCAGCTTAGAAAGTACGGAAACAAGAAATGACCCATCGACATACCCACCACCAAGCGGTGGAAAAGGCGGCGCATACTAGAAAGGTGTACTGGTATCAGGCACTGACGAGCGGCGAGCGTAGAAAGGTCCCGGATGTACGCGGCGGCGCTGCGGTTGTATGGACTGGAGGATCCGACCGGTTTCGAGCGTTCCCAAGACCTCTTCGGCGAGCAGCTTTGGCTTGCGATTTGGCCTTTTGGCGATATGGCAGCGCGAAGTTGCTCCCGTTCTGAACTGATCTTTACTCCGTGTTTGCTGTCGTTTGTGGCCAATGCAGTGCATACCGAATTAGTGTTTAATCGCGCAGCAAATGCAATGCGAGCCACCCTGGCTGCCCGCTTCATAGTTCATACAGCCTAGCCAGAACATGCTTTAGTGGCGCCCTCTCGAGCCGTCGATACGGTGCAGCAGCCGTGACCACTCGCTGAGCTCACAACCCCTCCTGCAGTTCCCGGCCACTGAAGCAACTAAGGACGTCATGAAGGAGGTTATTTTTTGTTTGTTTTTGTAATTTTGACTTGCCTATAACTTTTAAAATAAAGCGAGATTCGAGGAAAGAAAAGTTTGATTAAGGTACTACGTTCAGTGCGCTCAGTTTCGGTGCAAATTAAAAACTAGTGAAAAAGTCCTTGCAGTGCCCCATTAAGGAGGGGAGGGAGGGTTTCTCTCCCCCCTTCCTCCTCCCCTTCCAAAACGTCGGACGCGACGTTAATTGACGATGGTTTCAGCCAAGACCTTCTACTTAACAAAATCCTAGTGGCGAATTTTCGGTGTTGCTTAAACAAGGCAACACCGAGGCGGAGATAGGACGCGACTGCTCCGTCCGTGTTCGGCTGGGGGCTCGTCTTCTTCCTCACCGATTGGACACGAGTCAGGGCAGTAACTTGACGCAGCGCTCGTGCGCAATATGTGCCCCGCTTTGGCTCTGTTTAGGGGACGCCTAAAATTGATCGCTGCAACTTTGGCATCCATACTCCGTCTCACTCCGAGCCCGACCGCCACTGACGCTACTCTCCGATGGAGACATCATTCAAGCAGTTCCAAAAATGCGTTGTCCTGGCGCTCTTTTTTTGCGCGTATGAGGATTACCTATTGCCAGCTAAACGAATCGCCATAATGAAAAAAGAAACGAGGTTGGGAATAGATAAAAGGTACACAGGCACACCGTCTCAAACATTTTCTGTCCGTTATTTTACCTAATTCCAGTCCCTTTTATTATATAATTAATTTACCAGCTCGCCTGCGTATTTTTCATTTCCATCGTAAACCAGTCTCGCACAGGAAAAGATAGAGTAGATGCAATAGGCGCGAGCGCGACCTTGTAAAGGGCGATTCACACACTTGCTTCGATCCCTGCCGTAGTGCGAGGGTTGCTATGGCAACACCTGTGTCGGCTCCAGGCGCGTTTTTAATGCGAAAGCGTTAAAGGGGCCCTGCAATCATAATTAAGCGTCTACATTTTTTGCGGTTTCCACGTCTCTTGGGGTTCGGGCAAGCCAGCGGGCACGGAGAGAGTCACTAAATATCAGTGCGTCATATTTTAACCGGACGACGCGGAAACCTCCTCCACCGACGGGGGCGACCCGCGGTACCGAAAGCGCGCGTAATGTGACGTCTTAGGTCCTGGGCTTACTACTGGTCAGAGCCGCTAAAAGCTTCTTTTTAGTCGAAATACAAAATATAAGTGGCGCGAACCGTTTCAATTATTTATAAAAGTAGTTTTTGTTCAGTATTTGAGATCAGAAAAGAAACAAATGCAGTTTATAAAGTACGGAAACAAGAAATGATCCGTCGACATACCCGCCACCAATCGGTGGAAAAGGCGGCGCCTACTAGAAAGGAGTAGTGGGATCAGGCGCCGACACGGAAAGGTCCCGGATGTACGCGGCGGCGCTGCGGCCGTAGGGACCGAAGGACCTGGCCGGCTCTGAGCGTTCCTAAGGCCTTCGGTGAGCAGCTTTGTCTTGCGGTTTGGCCGTTTCGCGGTATGGCAGCGCGAAGTGGCTCCCATTCTGAACTGATCTTTACCCCGTGTTTGCTGTCGTTTGTGGCCAATGAAGTGTCATGCCGAATTTGTGTTTAATCGCGCAGCAAATGCAATGAGAGCCGCTCTAGCTGCCCGCTACATACAGCCTATCCAGAACACGCTTTAGTGGCGCCCTCTCGCGCCGTCGACACGGAGTACGGCAGCCGTGAGCGCTCGCTCAACTCACCAACCCTCGTCTAGTTCACGGCCACTCAAGCAACCAAGGACGTCATGAAGGAGGTTATTTTTTGCTTGTTTTTGTAATTTTAATTTGCCTATAACTTCTAAAATAAATCGAAATTCGAGAAAAGAAAAGTGTCATTAAGTTACTACGTTCAGTGCGTTCAGGCTTGGTGCAAATTAAAAATTAGTAAAAAGCCATTGCAGGGCCCCTTTAAGTGTTCCATGGAGCGAACCGACGTCATCAGCTTTTGAAGCCGCGCCAAACAGTACATAAACTCCCCTGTCCCAATGGAGCGAAGCCTGTCGTCTGCAGCAGCAATCTGATGCATAGGCTCCCATTGGCTATTTATTGCGTGTCATAGTTTCAAGGAACGAGGCTCCCATTGGCTCTCGCGCAGCGTTAGTTCCAAAGAACGCCACCAGAGAAGCCCTCTGGCGGCGTAGCGCACGCAGCGGCCTGGCCGCAGAGCCCGCACGGGCAAACTCCGAAGCGGCTGCACGGCCGAGCTCAGCGCGGCGCAACCACTTCACGAGAGCGCGCGCTCGGCCGTCGGCCGCTATACTTCGTTTCACCTAATGTTGTACCGCAGCGAAGGCTAGAAGCGCGAGCTCAGAGCGTTGGCAACCGCCGTTAAGTCACGAGAGCTTGTGCCGCCGAGATGTGCTTTAGAGCAAGGAGCTCGCGCTTGTAGCCTTTCCTGCGGTACATCATAAGGTGAAACAGAGTATAGCTACCTCGGCAGTAGCGAAACGTGGCCGTCCACGCCAGTACGCCGCAGACGAACTAAAGGAGCGGAAGAACGACATTCATGCTTTCGCATTCACAACTTATAAGAAGTGCTTAAGTGTCCTTGGAATGAATTTTTCCCTAGACGTTTATAGCAATCAATTCAGTAGAACAAAAATCTTTATTTCTGTGCACCTCCCCCCACTTTCCTACGAAACACTTGCGACACCTCTGGCTCCATTGTTCATAAGTGGCGATGTAATTTGAACCCCTAAGGAATTATGACTGGTCAACAGAATGCACACGACCATATGGGCCGCGTTTCAGAGATTTTATTCTCACCGACCGTCTTGTAAATTTCTCTTCGAAAACCTCCCTTGCCCCAAAATGTTACTCTATATAGACTGCCATCTGGGCGATCGTACAGATCTTTCCCCCGTTTATTGATAGCAACTCGCCAAAACAGCTAGACGATCCAGAACACCGTGGCCGATATATGATGCAAAGACACCTACTCGCGACACACCTTCAAAACTTTGACGCGGCGTCGATTCTTGATCGGTATCCAAAGGTATCCGAAGGCAGAGACGCAGCACTTCGGCGTGCCAAGGAAGCTTTGATCACGACGCGAGACCGGCGAAACTTGCTTTCAACGAGTTGTCTTTTTTCTGCGTCACACGCCGCTTACACAGAACTTAAAAAAGACTTTTTCGACGAATGACGACGGACGAGTAGAAAACATGTCTTAAGCACGCTGCCGCCAGGCTCTGCAACGCCAGCAAAAAACGCGATTTCTCCGCATGCAAGCTGGCCGTCCGGTGGCCGCACTCGTGGAGCGGGGAAGTGTGATCCAGCAATTGCCATAGAGATCAGCAGTTCCGCTAGTTGCGCTCTTCCACCATGTTTTTGGTTGACCGTGATTGAAATATCGCGTGCATCATGTTCAGTCACCGAGAGTCACTCGGACGCACTAATTAATGTCGTTTCTCGCGAACCACCGCCAGGGTATTATTCCCGGCTTCTGGTTGGCCACATCTGAATTTGTGTAAGCGCCCTGGAACACGCACAGCCCGCTTTCGCCCAATGGCGCCTCCTCATTTGCCTTCTATACTTCTGAATAATGAATGGCCAAACTCTCTCTATATATGGTTCTAGGCAAGGGTATAGCCACGACATGCCAGCTCTCTTTGCGGTGTAGACGCCACACATGACGCTGCTCTATTCCATTCGAAGCGATTATTGCGCGCTCACCTTTATACTTCGTTTCAGCTTCCGTCCGAGCGCAGCCAAAGCTACGTGTGGCCGGAGCCAATCAGACGCCGGCAATAGGTCACGCGATCTCGTCTGCACCTTTGTATCACTCCGCTGCGCCGCTGGTCGTCCGCGCCGCCCGCGCTCGCCGAGTATTTCGTCTGCTACGGGTGTATCAACGGTATCGTCTGCTACAAGTTTAAAAAATGCCCTTTCACGTTCTGAAATTTAGTCACAGGGGATGTCAGTACGTAGGCTGGCCGCTGCCGTCTGTGTCCGAGCTTTCCACCTGTTCGGCATAGTTTCGAGATGTAAGTACAGGTTGCAAGGTGCCCGATGACCCGGCCGTTGGTGTTTCCTTGTATTGTCTGGATATACCAGGGCTCGAGGCGCAGTCCTTTTCACCAGCTTCTCGGCGTTCAATGTGATCGGCAGGTAAAGGGGTGCCCTGAGTTCGCCGCGTATCAGTGAATTGTAGTGGCCTGGACGCTTTTCTTGTTTACAACGCATTCGCGGTACGACGCGGCCGGAGTCTCCAGCCGAATTCGAAAGCAGACATTCATCACGACCTCTCGCGCCTGACGCCCAAACATGCCTTTGCGAAAGGACGTTTTGAAGCGACTCGGCTGAGGAAAGCAGCGAAGCACATTATTCGGCCATTACGGGAACAAAATCACACAGAAAAACTGAGCGCTGCAGCCGTGTTGCCAGCGGATGTACAGTGCTAATCACACTTGTCTATAACGCGCGAGCGTGCGGCTTTCTCCGGGGAGCGCTAGTCTGGTGGCATTCGCGGAAACTCAGCTAGTCACGTGGCGCAACATGGAACGGCCCGCTCGAGGGGTGTCCTGCCCACTCTATCAGCTGGCGGCGAACGCGGAAGGCTGCTCGCACGCTTTTTACAAACATCATTGCTCGAACAATAAACAAACTAAAGCATGAAGGCGTATCAACGATGTCGTCATCAAAAAACAAAAATATATCATAAAGCACTTTACTTTTATCGCTTATGAAGCTGATAGAGTGGGCAGGACACCCCTCGAGCGGGCCGTTCCATGTTGCGCCACGTGACTGCCTTAGTTTCCGCGAATGCCACCAGTCTAGCGCTCCCCGGAGAAAGCCGCACGCTCGCGCGTTATAGACAGAGTGTGATTGGCTCTTTACGTGCTTTCACCAAACCACATGCATTTACATATATTAATAAAACCATAAACTTCAGACATTTAATTTCTTTAGTTGCAAATAATTCTCAGCAGTACATATCTGGAATATTGCGCAATGTTTACGCACAAAAAAGTTATTAAAATAAAAAATAAATAAAAAGAAGCTTTTGCGGATTATTTTGTGGTGCGTAGGAATGCTCCTCTCGAAGTTGGGAACCGTCCCTCAGCCTTTGGCTGCGCTCGGACGGAAGCTGAAACGAAGTATAGTTTTGGCTGGGGCCCTAATCTGGACACTTGTCGGCGAAAATGTTGGCGAGAAATCCGGCGGCTATGATTGGCTTTGGCACCAAGGTCAAGTGCGGCGTTCACCAATCACGGCCGCCAGATTTCTCGCCGAGTTTTTCGCCAGGTGGGTGGATTAGGGCCCCTGGTTCGTACTCAGGGACAACTGTTCTTGGCAATGCAGTCAGTTGTACGGGCACGCGCACGTTCTCCCATTTTGAGCATCGATCAAAGCTGTGCGCGCGCTTTCCTCCTTTCTCGAAAATGCCTAAGTGTACTCTCGTCCCCAACCACCTAATAGGCGTATCCGGTATGGGCGACGAAAAAATATCAACGTTTCAACCTGCAAATAGTAAAACAATAAGGGGAGGCAAAACGACAGTGTGACGGTTACGCTTATATTCTAATGCCGTCTATTGGCGTGGCAAAGGCAAAAATGTTGCCCATACGAAGTGACGTCAATTCAAGATGGCGGCGCACTTGCGAAAAGGCATGACCTTCAGTGATTATCACCGTCGAAAATGCTGAGTCACTAGGAGTTTTCGTAGACCGCGTTTCCCCTCCGCTGAGCCCTCCGCAACGAAGAAGCCGCTACTGCGCCTGCGCGCCGATGGCCTTGACTGTAGAGTTCCGAGTATCGTAGCGGGTTGCGGAGAGCGTTGCGGGACGGCCAAAACGATCTACGAAAACTCCTTACTGAGCTGTGGATGCATGCGTAGCGTCCGATATAGACCCCTTTCGAGAGTCAAGTACCGATTATTATAAGGACGGATCCCGTGAATAATGGCGGAACAACTCGCATGGTAGAACGTACGTGCAAGTCATTCCATGAGATAGCGAACCTTGGAGCGCTGCCTACGCTAGGAACCGACGTGTCAAAAGTGCAACGTCACCCTTTTTCCATGTGCCTGTTTTGCCCCCTAATCCTACTAAACGCATAAAGTGTGCTGTGACGTTGCCGGTTTTAGTGGGCCATTGTGCAGGCGTTTCCACAGCTGGCAACAAAGGGGCAGTCCTTGGAAAGGGGTCTGTAGCGCACAACAGAGCTACAGCGCATGCTCAGATGGCGTTTTACAGCCCTGCAGACAAACAGCAGCGCGCAGGCGATATTTTTTTTTTTTTCGTGAAGGTGTACGCGATTTCAAATGGGAACATCCGTAATCCGAAGTTTCTGTAATACAGGCTTACATTCGAGTAATAAAAAGAAACCATAATCCAGTTATCACGCGCCGTTCCACGCGGCGCCGTTCCTGTATGCTAATTGGTTGTTCTGTCACCCTTTCTCGTTTGGCCATCCACAAAAAGAACGTTACTTTTCCCTTTTGTTCGCTTTCCTCCTTCCCCCCCCTCGTTTTTACCTTTTTTTGTTTAATTTAGCTTGCTTTACTGCTTTTAAGGCGAATAAGAAAATGTAGATTAGCGTCCGGTGCTCGCAACCGGGACCGACGGGAAGTTTGGAGGCGGTTCGTACCGCCACCGCTCCATGCCGTATAGCGATTCACGCATTGTCGAACACAAATGCCACGATAAAAGTATGAGAGCAAAAATCGGCTCGTATGAAACCCCTAAAAGCCACGTCAGTTCAAAGGCGTGACTGGTCTCTTTCCGTTCTCTCCCCCCTTTTCAACAACTTTATATTTTGAACTTGCGCGCAATTCGCTTTACTTTTCCTTCGCGAATGTGCGCGTGTAGGGATCATCTCGGGCCGGTGGGCAGCGCAGGCAGTAGCACGCCCGCTCGTGCCCGCGCATCCGCTTGCGTGCTTGTGGAACGCGCGTGTTCTGGTAGCGTTGTCCGACCCCCTCCCTCCCTCCCGACCGGTCCCAAAAAAGAAACAAAGCGCTAAAAGTTCCGTTTCTGAAAAGAGGAACAACGCCATAAGTCGGTCCGCCCCCTGATAATGATCGGTCGGGGAGGCCATCTCCCTTCCCTCGTCGACAGCGTCCCCCCCCCCCCTCCCCAACTCGTCTCGATCGAGCGAGAACATCGTCCAAGTCGGTTCGTTGTACAGGTACTCGCACCGACGTCTGCTTCAATTGACTCCCAGTTGTGTAACTCGTTGCCTTTTGGAGTGCCGAGTTACATGCTTTTTTTATATAATTATTATTGTTCGTTGAAGTGTTCAGCTGAAGGCTGTAAGCTCCAACCTCCGTTTTGCTGACTCATCATTAGGGCCGACCGTTATAGACTTTTAAACTGTACGTTTGAGCGCATTTGGTGGCAGTCAACGTTACTAGAACTCTCAGTTGGGAAACTCACTGTTGAAACCTGGGCCGCTGGCGTCCACCGAGACCAAGCTAAATGCGACAACAGCGCCACTCTGTATCATTTGTCTTAACTGTAGTCGCCTTGAGCTTTTAGAAAGCATGTTTTTGCGTAAAAACCAACGAAAAAAACTCTTTTTTTGTAGTAACGTTTATTGGAGATTAGTGCAAAACGGGGGGCGCGTGTTGTTTTCTAGAATCTTTAGTTTGCAAGTCTTGCAGTACAATTAATGTTGTTTTTAATACAACCGTGCCTCAGCGGTGATTTCAGGTAGCGCGTCCCGAGCTAGGCGCATATTAACCTAATATTAATCCGCGATCGCGGCGCGTCCGCTTGGGAGATGGGGGCGGTACCTCGAAGCCCTTTCCACTGTATCTGTTCTGGCCCCGATATGGCCGATTACAATGAAAATGGAAGTCACGTGCAGTTCCTCGACTGGCCGCTGCGGGAGAAACGGCGGCGTTGTGATCGCCATTAGCTCGGTTCTCGTGGACGGATCGGTGCCACTTTTTCAGAGCAGTCTCTATCAGAGTTTCCCAACTGAGTGGTTCTTGTAACGTTGGTGGCAGTTCTTATGTGAGTTTCAATCGCGTCTTGACACTTTCAGAAATGGTTACTGTTCGATGGACAATAGCCGCAATCGAGATTTGTCTCGGTGCTATGACAGTACATATAGTCGCTAAAAGCTTTAACAAATGCAGGGCGTGACGAGCGCCGTCCATCTGATAATTGCTTGTTAACCAATTAGTCTGCAGTATTAGCTGATGAGAACGCCCGAGAACCAATCACTACGTGATAGGCCACGCCACCATATCTTCGTGGCAGCCGCCATGTTGAATTCTCGGGTAGCTGAGTTACTTTAGTTTTTATCTCGCAACTCAACTACGTCATATACATATATCAACATGGCAGCGATCACACGAAAACGGTCTATAGTGCTGTTCACTCCGTACCAAAGGGCTGCATGGATCTACGTTGTGGGAGGCACCTGAAACAAAAAAAAAAGGAAAAAGCACATGTGCGAACGAAGGCGGAAACAGAGAAAACAAGCAATAGGAGATTGTGTATGAAAACGTTGAGCGCGTTGGGTAACATGCTGTATATAAACAAGCGCACATAGGACAACACAGATGACACATCGTTCGCACCATGCGACTCAGTCGTCTTACTTGCCAGCAGCAGGAGAGCATATGTGCAGGGAGCTCGATGAGATAACGTTGAAATGTTGAGCGTGAAACGGGCGTACCAGCCTACAAAAAACGGCGCCGCCGCCTGGTGAGTGCTGGAGGTCCATAGTTCTGCGCCTTTAGAGGTAGTGTACAAGAACAGCAACGTGGAACGGAAGCTTGCGCTGCAGAAAGCATGGCACTTAGGACCGCTCACGACCGCCGCCCGTTTTGGTCTGGATGAGCATCGTATACCGGCGTGCGTTCCTGCGTGACACCTGCGTGATGTACGTTGTAGACCCCCACAGACTAGCGGTCGTACAGCATTGAATAAAATTTTCATCGACGGCTGCGTCATTAGACTCCCATTCGGGCCAACTTCCCCCTGTCAAAACACACACTCACACAGTTCTTCAGGGGTCAGTTGAGCGAGTCCCACCGAACGCCGCTTCAAAGACCATCGCGTCCTTCTCGGTGCAGATCCTCCGATCTGTTCTCAACCCACTGACGACAAACATGCCAAAACATTGTTGTCGCTGGCGGTACACCTTTCTCTAAGGCCCGCTCACACATACCCGATAGCGCTATCTGGGCGTTATTACTTATTAGTCAGCGCTGGAAATGCCGCTTTTCTCGTTGATGCAGCGCACTGTTATAATAATGATACGGCACTGATACGGCGCTGCATCAGTGCTAAGTTACGTTCAAGTTGGCGCTGCAGCAGCGCTGTTCTGTTGATTTAGCGCTGCGGTGTATTGTTGAACCGGCCTTTATTTGACTCGTTTTTCTTCCGGTTCCGTTGCGCGGCGGCGCCGGTCGGTGTCTCCGTTGTTGACACCGTAGGTGTTCGGGGTCGCGTTCCATCGCCGTAAACTCGGCGTCCCACTTTTTTTCTTTCGCTGGGCTGTCGCCAAGCTATTGTGATCCCTGTTTAACGTGCGCGGATTGTCGAGGCCTCTGGCCTGCGTGCAGCCGTCTGCGGATGCCTCGCACGCCGGAGGCGTGTCGGGTAGTCGAACGAACGTCAAGGCGCCAGCAGCTCAGTGCCGGGAAACCTTGGGCGAGCTGTCGGCTTCGACGCTTTTTGTTTGCCGTGCCTGAAAGCCTGTTCGCTCGAAGAATGCCCGCCGCGTTGCAGTCATCCGATTCCGCCGTGTTTAAGGCGTCGACAACTGGATTCGAAGGTCGTGGGATAACCGCGGAATCTTCTCAATTGAACGTCGTAATATTATATCAAAAAATGATTTTTTTGTGTTTCTTTTTTATTATTGCAATAAGCAAGCGTTTGTGAAGTGACGGAGTACATTCCCGAGGGATCACACGCGTTGCGCGATGCTCGAGTGCGCGACTGCTTTTTGTCTTTGAATCGCGAGTTTTCTAGCTCCGAAAAACTCTTGGGCGTCTCGTATTCATGACCCATAAAAGCCAAAGCTCTACAGAAGGCGACGACCTCGTGCTGGAGATGGAGCTTGTGTAGATCTCGTCCTCCAACAAAGTATTAACGTGACAAAGAAAATACTCTGGGTATGGTTTAATTGTTTGTTTTGTTTGCGACGACAAAAGCCGCTATTTTCGACTTGGCGACAGGCGGCCGAAACGTGGAACTCTGAAAGTTCGTTTTAAAAGTTTCGCTGGGCTCGAGAACTGCGTGGGTTAGGAGTGTATGCTGGAAATAACGCTAATTCATATATTAACACGACTATTCTAGGGAGACCGTACAGGTACTTCAACAATATGAGTGCTCGAGCACCACTCTTCTTTTCAAAACGTTGCAAAATGTTTAGTAAAAAAATTTACAAAATATATATCGGGTAATGTCTTTTATTCAAAATATTAAAAACAAAAAAGGCGTCTTTACTATTACGCGAATGCCGTCTTCATTATGTGTTCCTTAAACTCGGCGGACATTCGAGGAGCGAACAACCGTGACAGTATGGAAAGTAATTAACTTAAATTCGTTAATTAACTTTTTTAGTGAAAATAGGCATATGGTTCTAATTAGAAACTTGCTCAACGTCATTCAAAACCACTAAATCAGTAACTTTCAGAAAGACTGAGCGCGTGAGAGGCGCAGTAGTGCAGTAAAGTTACCGCTCGTGGAGCAGGTACGTGGCTGCGGTTGTGGAACGCGATTATAATCTAATCATCCGCGTTCCGCAACCGCTAGCCTTGTACCTGCAGGACAACTGAAAGATTTGCCTGCCGTTCTCATCCGGCTGACCAATGCAATGTTCAGGGTTCGTGCGTATGGCGCGTGCTTTGCTCACTTTACTTTATTCCCTTAAAGGCTCGAGAGGGGAGCCTTGACTGGTGACCCATGCCATAGCCCCCTCTATACTGACAAAGCCTGGCCGATCGCCACGAGAAGCGGCCGCCGAAATTGAAAAGGTAGAGCGGCATAGAGCGGATACGAGGAGAGCCACGTGACGGGCTCTCCGCTGCGGCGAGACGCCGAAACACGCGAGCGTGGATCAGAAACTTGAAGTGGATAACCGAAGCGCTGGGATATATTTTCCGGAGCAACGACTATGCGCGTGTTCGGTTGTTATTTCATAAACATTAGACTTCTGTATGGTAGATTTGGCTTCTATTAAAAGCTGGATTTTATGGAGAGTAGTTAATTGGCTCTTCCCTATACAGCGACATGTGGCGGTTGTGATACGTGTCGTAGCTTGACTGACAGGCTTCTCTGATGGACTCGGGCTCAGTCTGACTGCCTGCGGGGAACCCTGGGTTCGACGTGATCGTTCGAAACCGGAGCTGCCTGGAGCTCGATGCTGGGAGGACGACGTCTAGTCCCAGCTGCGGTCTGGCAGCGCGCAGCTGCTGGGGAGCTCGGGGGAGGGCGAGGGGCCTTAGGACGGATACTGTTTTGTGCGCCACCTGGGCTTTCACGGATGAACCGCTGCCTCGCGGAGCAGAGCGACATGGCGTGACGTGGGCCCGCTGCCGCAGGTAGCCGCTTTCCAAATGAGTCGCTTTTATATTCGTGTCGTGACGGAAACGAACGGTAAAATAAATAAAAATGCACTCATTACGAAAAAGAAACGTGGACGGTGAAACGTTGTTCGTGTTGTAAAAGAGCCCTGCTAGAAAATAAAAATGTTAAAGATAAGTGAGGGGACCGTTAATCTCGTTGTAAGCAATTTGAAAATGCGACTTCACGATACTTTTTTTTTACTTTATTGCACTTGAGAATGATAAGAATCGAGATCAGCTCCACCCTCCAACAGACAGGTGTTTCTTCCCTTTTTCTTTTTTTGCTTTTCGGTATAGCTCATTGAGTTCCATCCCGAAGGGAGGAGTCACCGACGATGTAACGGACACTAAGTAGATTCCCGGCGTTGTCTCGGTTGTTATTTTCATTCCTAAAGCACTTCTGTTTTTTTTTTTTCTCTTTTTTGCGGCAGTGATGTGCACGTTGTAGGTTCCAGTGGTTCACAAGGAACGCGTTCCCGTTACATTTTAAAGAATGGAACGGGTCGTTACTGTAACGTTATACCTTCGCGTATTTTAATAAAATATTGTGCCGGACAATTGTTTTTACAAAACGAAGCGAGCAAAGTGAAAATATCCACATCGGACCACGTGTCGAGTCGCCACATTTGTTCCAGTAATTTGTTTACGACTATCTCTCGAACGCTTCTCCATTCTTTTGAAGTCGGAGATTGAAATAGTCATCAATAATAAGAAAAAGTCAAAATACCTACTAAATTCAAATAAAATTGCGAAAAAAAAACGCCGTTTATTTTGACGTTTCTTCGAAAACGTGAGAGTTCCCGTTCCAAGTTCCACCGACGCAAGATAGAAAAACGGCGGCGTTTCTGGGTACCACCTCAAAGGAAAGCGTTCCAGAAACGCCGTTCCGTTTGCGGACACACTTTGCGGACACATTTTACAGGGCAACCCCTCGCGACCTCGAACGGCTGTGCAATGATCCAGAACTCTGATGTGCACGCTTGCCCCTTGTACACGCCGGTATTCTCCCAACATCGAACCTAAGCACAAGGCGCGTTCGCTGAACGAACTTTTGTACCCTCCATCTCTTAAAAAAAAAAAAAAAGAGCATCTATTTTTTTTTTTCTGTAACTGACTTGGGAGAGCCAATCGCTGTGTTCTACGGAGAACGACGCAAATAAATTACATTTAGACTTAAATATCTATATCTATCTATACATCTAAGAACACTCCTATGCTGCGGCACTGTGCATGTTGAAACGATCTTGTTGAATGCCACAGTGTATATAGACTGTCGCATTTAGCCATGCTCCTCTGTCCGACATCCAGCTTCGTCGCATATATTGGAAGTGACGTCAGAAGCTGGAGTCGGCGTCTACTCTGCTCCTCCGCTGTCTGCTCCCACGTTTGCTCAAACCCAAGCGTGACCTCTGAGCCGCGGTTACGCGGCTAATATGCCTCGTACAAAAGACAGTGTGCAGACACTGTCCGGTTATTCCTCATATATGATGTCAGACATGTCATACGACAACTGTCTGCGGACATTTTCGAAGCACACGTAAATGTTCGAAGCACACGTGCATGCCTGTAGCGAACACCGCGTCTTTTGCACGACTGAGCGAGCAGTGCGACTGCGGCTTTCCGTCCGCCAGGTCGGGTGTCGCTTCTTCGTTCTGTTCTCCTTCCCTTCACCGACGAGTGTTGGGCGAGCGTCGTGTATAACCCGAACGAATCCGTCCCCAAACGAACTGCGCGGGCGAACGCCGGTGGACCCTTGAACCTGGCAACGGCGGCGGTCACTGCCACTGCTGCGTGACGCCGACGCGCAGGTGCGGGCTGTACGATGGAGTCGAGTTCGGCGGCGGCCGTGGGGCTTTGGTGTGTGTCCTATTCGGCGTGTCTAATGGAGCGCCGATCGGTTCTCGTCGACGAGCGCACGTCGACGGGGGCCACCGGAACATCGACATCGTTGAGAGAGCGTGCTCGTGGGCCCGACTCTCTCTCTCCGCTTCGACTACGCGTACATCCAGGCGGCCAGGCACAGCGTCTCTCCGTCCATGGTCTTTGTTGGAGTCGCCACTTCTTATTCAGGGTACCGAAACTCGAGAACCGGCCAAGAGGGTTCCTCGAGATCAGAACTTGTAGGCACTCCTTGTAAACCGCTACTTTTGTTTGTTTGTTTGTTTTTCTTTTTCTAAGAAAAGTTTTTTTATATATCTTTTTATAGAATACGTGCAACTCATGGATTCTATAGTTATTTTTGGAGCAGTAAAAAGAGCTCATATTTAGCCACTTGTTTATTTCTTCTCACGGGGAATGTGTACGATGCCAACCTTCTCCCCATTTCATCTCGTGCTGCATTTACGTCACAATGTGGACGCTCTAAAATGACAGATGAGAAGTGAAAGCAAGGTTTCTTATACTGTTTGACATCTCGGAACCTGCTTTTACTTTACGTACCGACTCTGCATTCTACGTTTACGGACTCGTCGCCGCCGCCCTGTTACTGGAGCCCGAAAAGTAACGCAGAAAGGGACGCTTTCCATTTCCGAATCTGTGACAAGCACCACTGTTCGTTACTAGTATATGAACGAGCCACGCGGGTGCTAGTTTACCATTTCTATTTTTAATAACGTGAGCATACGTGTGTCCCGGGCCAGGCTCCAGAGACATTCCTTGTTGCTGCTCACTCTGTGTGCCGCCCCGACACGTGAAAATTTGGGAGGTAACGCGGCATCGGCGCACAAATCAAGGTAGCGCTTTCGCACCGAGGGAGGCTTATTGGAGTATATGCATTCGGAAAGGCGACCGAGTTGCCGGATCAGCCAGCAAACGGCGCGCATGTATGATGAATACACGCATTCCATTCCACAAGGTGTTTCTAAACGCGTGTCTGGCTTTAAAAAATATATATATATATATATATAAGCCTGCGAAAAATGCACATTCAAACTTTTCACAAATGTGTCTTTATTTGCTTAATTTTTTATCGTCAAATTATGTAAAAGTGAGCTTTATGGAAAATATATAAAAATAAATAATCGCGTTTTTTGACATTTTTGTTGTTTTAGGCAGAGGGAGGAAAGCGGTAAAAACTGTCAGGTTAGCGCTGCTCAGTCTGAGTTGTGACATTAGGCAATGCAAAACGCCACGCTTGGATTGCTTAATGTCACAACTCAGACGGCGTTTTTGGTCTAAACATATGTTTCGGCATCGTCATTCGCTGAGCTGCCTCCGTAAGTTGCGGTGATTGGCTCTCCCAGTGTTGTGCGGGAAAGCAGACGCACGTGCTTCTTTTAAAGTGTAGTACACGATATCTATAGAGCTTTTTAGTACAAGGGTGCGTGCGTACGCTTTCCCTTGGCATGCATACATCCCAAACGCAAAAGAAAAGAAGAAAAAAAACAGTCAACCTAACAGAAGTCAGTGATTAAAAGTTTTTTTTTTTTGCGAACTAAAAAAAAAGTTTCCCAAAATAAGAAAATATTAACTAAACGTTTCGGAAATTTATGTTGATGCTGCTGTATTGGACACTATTTGATTTTAGCAGTTCCAACGTGACCGCCTCAGCTGGCGTTGATATCGCCATATACAACCAATCGGCGAGCTCTCTGTACTCATTGTCGAATGCAACTCTGAGGAAGCATTCGGTGAAGAGTTCCTGTTATTTAAATCCCTTCGGCTGACGGTAGACACTTGCGACAAGAGACGGCCGAATCGGCAAAAGCTGCCGTCACTACCAACCATGTGTCGCTAGTCCACCATCATGGCTGAGAGAGAGCATCGCTGTCGTGTTTGAACTGTATTGCATATTTTAAATCGAAAGCCAATAATGGGATTTTGACTTGTGTAGTAGCTTCTTGTATATATTGTCATTTTGAAAAAATTTTGTGTGTAAGCTTATAATTAAATTAAAACTCTCCACCAATGAGAGAGACCAGCGAACGCTGTGCTACTCTGGCGTTCAGCTCATCCTATTTCACATTTTGGCAAGCTCGCTTTCGTTACATGACTCGTTGACCTGTTTGCTTGGAACTGACGAAGGAAAATTCAGGCATTAGGAATAAAAAAAAACGAAAAAAAGAAACCAAAGCTCCATGAATGAAACTGTAGGTGGCCACGCAGGCAGGAAGGAACCTTGATAGACGTCTCGGCAACCGATATAGGGACTACTGGTAGTATATAACTGACCATGCCTCCTAGCAAGGAACTGAATTCCATTCCGATGTCACCATAGAAATCTTCTTTTTTTCTTTTACGGACCTACGCACGCACAGATACGTACATCTGTATAAAAAGACGAGGACAACTTCAATCGCGTAGACAAACAAACGGCGCACAAGCACGCGCCGAACACTCTCCCATCTAAACAAACGCACACGGCGACGCCATGCCCATTCACGCGCCGGGTGACTGGGGTCAATGTGTCTGTCGCCGTCTTCGAGGTGGTATAGTACTGTTTACCCACGCTGAGGGCATCCGACGGGGCAGGAGGCCTGAGAGGTGCCGAAGTGCGCCCGGCTCGGAATTGAAGAATTTGGAAGTCGAGCCGAGGAAGGAGGGAGAGGAGGTGGTTTGATTCGCATCCTTCGCTCCGCATTTCCCCTGACCCCGCGCCGCGACTCCTGGGTTTTTCTGGCCGTGTGATCGCCGTTCTTTGACTTTCATGAGGGGGCGTAGGAGGCGGCGCGCTTGCGCACTTGGACAACTTGGAGAACTTGGTCACGTCTATACTCTATAGAGTCTTCCGCGCACGAAAAGAGCCATGGCTACTCGCGATGATGCCTTTTCTTTGTTGCCATTTCTTTCACGTTTTATACTTTCTATAAGGATTTTTTTTTTTGGTTCGATTGCGATTGAGTGTTGCAACTGACCGAACTGACCGTCGGCCTAGCCTGGTGGACTGGATACATTACTTCGAGGGGCGGCGAGAACTAGGTTACGAAAGCCAAAATAGAGAGAAAAGGATACCCGGGAGAGAAATTTGCGGCGTTTCGTGTGTCCGCTATTTCGCAGATTTTCGAAATGCGATTTTGGCTCGGAGCGCGTCGTGTATTTGTGTCCCGCCTGAGTGAAAGGCGTACAGACCACCGCACACACGCACACACACACGCACACACACACACACACACACGCACACACACACACATCACACACACACACACACACACACACACACACACACACACACACACACACACACACACACACACACACACACACACACGCACACACACACACACACACATCACAAAATGTTGCCTGGTTCATTAAATCTTCAAAGCATACCTAATATTACACAAGACCAAACATGTATTTTCAATGCCTTCGAAGAACGGGTGTGTATGGTATATATATACATATCTATATATATACGAAACGAAGAATCGGAAAGTCGGGGAACGGTTTTTAATCCCTAACACTGCGTAACATTCAACAGTTGTATAATGTTAGAGTCCCGTGGCATGTCATGTGCCGCACAGTTCAGCGCGAACACACGGTATTGGTGCTTTCTTGCGAGTTAATTAGTCGGTCAAGGTTTGTTCCGAATGAGCACTTGTTAACGGACTAGTATAGTTTTGATGATAACCTAACGCCCTTCTAACACATCATATACAAAGGAGAGTCTGCAGACGCTATCTGGGGCGTATCTCTCCTCTGTCACATTGGTCACAGGAAAACTGTCTGTGGGCATGTTCGAAGGATACACAAAGCAAACGTGCTTTTTCATGCTTGAGGCGTTTCCGAAGATAATTCTGTACTCATGTCTGCAGCAAACAGCCTGTCTTTTGGAGTGATGTATGAGCGGTAGGTAATAGCCTATTCGTGCTAACTGTGTCGCGCGCCGTGCAAGTCTGCGTAGTTCACACGTGAGCATAACGTTCTTTTTTTTTTAATAGGGACGTAATGAAAAAAGAATATATCTATATATAACGTTATTCATGCGAACGGACCTGATTAGGACACGAACAAATGCTCGAAGACCACGGTAAAACAAAAACGGACCGAGTGGAACAGTCACCTCTGTGAAAACACGGCACACGGGGACGACGCCACTTCGATCGCGCGTCGGCGGCGGAGCGTCGTCTCTGAACTACGACGAGCGTGCCGTTGTTTGTTCTACCCGTCGGCCCGGAAGTCGTCTTCTCCTCGAACGAACTCGTTTCGCTCGGTTGGAGTCGACCCGGTGAGAAAGAAATCTGTCTTTCCTTGCCTCGCTCCACTTGTTGTGCTGCGCGCGCGTATTGGCGACGTGCACCACGACCAAGAAAGCGTCGCTGCTATCCGACCTCCACAACCCAGTCCTTTTTTAGAAGTCGTCACCTCCAGAGGTTTGGGCATTGGAAACGCGCATGCACATCACATCATTAAAGAGTTTAAGGTCGCTTGAAGGGGCGCTGACAGGTCCAAATCATTTTTGTTTTATCCGAAATGATGGAAAACGATGCCAGGGCATTACCCTCCAAATTCGAAACTTGGGAACTCGGTATTTGTGAAGGACCATCGAACTAGGGTGCCTTCATGTGCGCTTTGCTTAAGTGATGACAATCTTTGTAGAACCCGATGGCGACAGTACGCGCTCACGAGAAAAATGCAAAGCAATAACCGGTCACGAAATGCCGCCACAGCACTGCCAATGTCAAGAGCTCGTGCCGGGAAACGCGCTTGCTCGCGGTCAGGAACGAAAACGGAAACAAAAGCGTCCGGAACAAAATGGTAAGATGTCATCACCCTGAGCAAAGCGCACATGAAGGCACCCTACATCCAACATGACATTCGCAAATGACAAGCGTACCAGAATAACATGCAGTGAAACAATCCCAGTCGTGATGTCATGGGCAGGAACCAGACTCTGCGGTCGGTCTTCATAGGATAGGTCAAAAGCTCACAACGATCCAGTTGAGCAAGCGACGATTACAAGCGTACGTCGTGATGTCATACAGATCAACACACCCGCGCCATTCATATCCAAAATGACAGTAGAGATGTTAGGTTGTTTTGGTCCCAGACGTCGATGGAGCCCCTTGAGCTACCGTCGGAAACGGGGAGAACGTGGAAGGTGTGGTCCGGATGCTGGTTGGAGTTTGACTTCTTATTGTGGCCGACGGCGGAGAGGTAACAGACTTGGAGGCAAAGTTGTCATGAATACAACAAACAAAAACAAACTTTGCTGTCCGCGACCTCGTCCGCGGTAGAAAAAACTATCTCAACACGTTCCGAAACGTATAAACAAATTTAAAAAAAATACAGTCTTGGCGGCGCGCGAAAAGGCGACCACCCCTACAATGACCAAATCGACTCATCACTCATGACGTAGCCGCCAACACCTATAAGCAGCGTCATTAGATCATTCTGTGCCCGTAAACGCTTGTTCCACGAACAGTATACCCTCCTTTCACCCAACGGTCCGTCTCCCGTCGTTCGATGCGCCACCGTTTGGCGGTCGGCCGCGATGGTTACTGCAATGTCTTTATGGAACGCATATCTTTCAAAGCGCAACGCCTAGCTCGCGCTTCGCCGTTCTCTACGGAATAGTTTTGAAACAAAAATCTAGATGTGACTTCAAGCGGTGCGAGACTGACTGAAGGGGTTCCGCAAAGTTCCGCAACTGACCTAATCTCGTAACGTTGGCTGTAACTGAATAACGACATTAAACACAAACGTGCGCGCTTGTCAAAGCCGTTTACAGTGGAGGTTATCAACATTAGCCAATAAATATTACACCGTGCAAGTTGCGGACTACCTGAAGAGCAATTATAAATTCGTTGTATAGAAAGCTAGCAAAAAAAAAACGAAGAAAATGTCTGCTATAGATGACGCGCACCACCTGAAACAGATCACTTCTCCCAACTCTGCGGTGGCAATCCACCGCTCCCCGTCGCACATTACAGGAACTGGCGTTTCGTGTGAACTTCCCCGTGGACGACGCCTCCTTCCCCGCTACACTCGCTTAAACCGCGCTGCGGTTTCCATTAGTCCCAGCCGGTCGGCCCCTGTTATCAATTACACGCAGTGATGAGAAGGAGGGTCAAGGCGTGGCGCACCCCGCAGTTAAGAAGCGTACGGCCCGAGGCCCCGAAAGCCCGCGCAGGTCGCCAAATGGCGCTCAACGTGGGGCCAGGGGGGGGGGGGCCGAGCAACTGGCTGCTCGTTGGGGCGTGTTTCCTGCGTCTGTGCCTCGCCGCTGCGAGCCCGTAGTTAGTTCGCCGGCGGATCTAGACTAAATGGAATTCTATTCTCTGACTGTGTTTGGGGGGAGGGAGGGTTAGCGTTCTCGGAACGATGGAGGAGAAGGGCGTCGTCGCGCCGTCCATGTTTGTCTAATCCCTCCCGATTGCGCGGCACTGGTCTCCCCGATGGGGCGTTTTGTTTTTTGTGTTTTTCTTTCCCTCTTCTCCGCGTCGAAGCTACCTGTCAACCGCAGCCCGGCGTTTCCCCGGTTGCTTTCGCTGTTGTTTTCCTTTCCTTCTGGCTGCCTCGCCTTGTATGCACGGAGTGCTCGGCGGAACTCGCCGCCGCTACCGAAATGCGTTTTCCGTTCGCTCGGTTGCTTGGAACCGCCGTTCGTGTGCACCTAATTTGGGCAGTGCGCGAGCGCGGGAGGAGATGAGAGTCAGCGGGGCGCTGGGTCGTCCTTCTTTTCATCTGCGACGGCTTTTGTTGGCGATCCTGGATGGCGCGGCGTGTTGGGATAGCTGCGATTCTGCCGCTATTGTGTTGTTCTTGTGGTTGTTGTCGTGGGTAAGTGTGTGCTGCTCGAAATTGAGTGGGTGTTCCGGTGGTTTTCCTCGGCTCTGTTCGGCGGTCTTAGTGGAATCTTTGTGTGCGGGATTTGAGTTGGGATGTTGACGCGTTCGTTCGACGTTCTTTGTCTTAGTCGGCACAAGTGTTTGTGCGTGTGTTTGCGCGCGCGCGTTCTATCGTGTTTTGCGAAGCGGAGACTGATCCTTTCTGGGAGCTGCAATGCAGGTGTGTGCACAGACGTATTCGATAAAAGGAAGCGCCGAGGTTTCTTAGTTATGGGTGTGCAGTGCACTGATGTTCACAACCTTGCAAAAGCAGAATCATACGTTTTCTCTTCTTCTTTTTGTCGATGTTTATGATTGAATGCTGCAGATTTTAACTTGAAAGGGTGTGTGAGGTCGTCGAACTTTTGAAATCCTATGAACGCTTTGCCTGCTGAGGGAAGCAAAGGTGAAGCACTGAGTAGATGAAGTACTTCTTTACGATCTTCCAATATATACCATATATTTATGGCCGAAATTATTTTCTTTGCTGAGTACAAAACGTTGTTTGACTCGTGCTGCTGCTTTTATTATGTTCGTTTTTGGTTTCAGTCCCAACCTGCAGGGACTTTGTTAGGATGCTCGCAGTATTTCAAGAAAAAAAAACACGAAAAACGAAGGAAGGTAAATTTGTGTGACGCCTGCGTAGCGGCGCAGGGAGCACTCCTCTCAGTTTTTCCACCAGGCTCTCTACAAGCGTGACTTTGTTCACTACGCGCTCAGCAAGTGTTTGTGTCCATTCCACAGGAACAACCTTGTATGCAATCTCGTCTTGTATAGACCTGCACTTATATTTTATTTTATTGTTTTAATTTTTGATGAGGACTACGGAGCAGTTTAAAGTCGAAACAGGTGGGCAGGCGCAGCTTGAAATAGAACGTCTGGCCTCTGCTGAAAATGAGGTAAACAATCGATTACGCACATATATATATTAAAAACAAAACACCCAAAACGCCTCTGGTGATTTCCATACTGCTACTCCCGTCTAACGATATGTATTTTTGCCCTTCAAGTAACTTCATCCAGTAAGAAAATTTCCCGCACGATTGCGTATCACCCCCGTGTTTGCCACTTTCTTCTCCAAACATTATGCTTTGCCATTGACCCCTATATATTAATTAAAATGGATAATTGGTCTAGTTACAATACATATTAAAGAAAATGCAAAAAAAAAAGATAAAGTGGAAGAGCACAGGACACGGCGTAAATTTTAACTGAACTTTGAATCCAAATGGGACACATACCTAAAAACACAAAAATGGCCTTGCACGCCGCTTTTCTCTCATGGAGAATTCCCTTGGTCGTTTTGGAGCGCGCCGGGATCAGTAGACCAGATCCGAGGTGGAGCACGCGATCCGAATGGAGTCGCTGCGCCTCCGGATCCCGCGTAGAACATGAACAATCCTCCGGGATCGGCGGATGCCTGCGCGTCGTTCACTTTCCCCGGAAATCCCCATCCCACGGTCCCGGATCTCGAAGCACATGTTTTCACAATCGCGGTGCTAACAGCACATGTGCAACGCACGAGCGAAGTTAATCATGATGTGAAAGATGCGTATCGATAAGCACTCAGCGTACCCCACTTGCTTCTTCGTCGGAATACCAGTGAACGGTGTCCAAGTAAGTCTCGATTTTCGGCTTGTTCTGCAGAGGTCCGGCTGGACATAGGAGCAATCCTCGTCGTCACTGCTACTCGAGCCGCTGCTGGAGGAGCTGCTCGAGCAACTTGATGACGAACTGTCATCAGGCAGCAGCAGCAGTAAAAAAATTTTCTGAGGCAAGATGTTCGGTGAGAAAGGGTCTCACGTATGCTCGCCGAGGGCTGGCCAGGCTGGCTTTCGGTCGAATCCGCTGAAATCGGCGGATTGGGTTTCCCCGGATCCGCATCGAGGTCCGGGGTGGGATCTGATCCAACACGACGAGTGGAACACGTCCGTCTCGATCCCCATCGCCCATTGAAATAGGCGCGCTCCTGAGTCGACCCCGGCGTGCTCCAAAACGACCACTGCAATTCGCCATTAAACAAACCAAGGTAGCAACGTGATCGGTTTATTCATATATATAAACGCTTAGTTTTAATTTTTTTATTTTTTTTGCGGGGGGGGGGTGGGGGGAGGGCAGTTTGGAGCAGCTGTTCTTCCTTCTTACTTTTCGAACAATTAGGAGGCCGGAACGCTCCAACAACGTGGAGAGAGCTCCATTGTGTTTAGTCGGAAAAGGAGGCGGAGAGGCATGTCTCTCCGCCGCCTTTTTGTTTGTTCGGATGCCAGTCCTTGTTTCTATCTGTGCCGTTCACTGGCTGCTCAGATTTACCGCCTTCCCCGTCGAATGATGGGTCTCCGCTGCTGAGGACCCAGTGGGAGGCGAGGAGGCTCCCTCGAGAAAGAGGGAGAGGGAAGACGAGGCAATTAGCGATCACTAATATTTATGGGCCCCGTGGAATGCAGACTCGCTCAGCGCTGTAATGTTCCCGGAGCAACGAAAACGGGTCTCTCCAGCGAATGGTGCCGGTCGTTCGTCCGTCCGTCCGTTTGTTTTTCTCTCTTTGCCATCGTTTTGCTTGGTATTTGTGCACCTGCTTATTTCGAAACACTGCAACCTTCTGCAAGGTCACAGCAGGCCCGGTGCACAACACAATTTTCACGCCAAATGGAAACATTAGCTGCTAAAGATATATTTCGAGTGATCAGTATCGAATGTGCACTTTAAGCGGTACTCGTGCACAAATTAGTGAAGCTAGTATTAGAACGTAACACGTAATAACGCACCATAAATAGTAAGCACCAGTAAATTGACAGTATTTCACGAAGCAGACACCGCAAGGGCGAACTCCTGCGCGGGAAAGATGCCTTCTTAGAGAAGATGCTGACATCGACCAATAGGTGGCGTGGCGCGAGCGTTTAATGGGTTACACTGGGTTGGTGGCGCACGTCGCCGCCCGATTCAAAGGGTTCAGCCACATCCATCCATAATCCATTGGGACTTCAGCTGTCTGCACCGTTGAGAGCCTCACCCCTGCCCGGTTTCGATCTGGATGAGCATCGTACCGGCGTACGGTCGTGTGTCACTACTGCGTGAGCACGTTAAAGACCCTAGGTTAGCCATCGTACTGCACTGGCAAAATTGCTCATCTACAGTGTAAACCAGTGTTGCCCCATGCTAGCAGACCGACCTTACGCTGCATAAATCACTAAACGTCCAATTTGACTTTTTTTGCACCGTTGAGAGCAGCGAGCACTCGTCAGCTTCGCGTGGCCGAATTCAAAGACCGCCAAAGCACTGGAAATGCCTAGATTAGCGAGTGAAGCATGTGCTATTAAAAATGGCCGAACATCAATCCCTGATCAGTGATCAGCAACAGTCCTGTCGTCCCAGCATGACCGGTGCGTAGCTGACCAGATTGCCATGAGGAGCAATTCGTGATCACATCCAAATCAAATATGCCTCTCTTGCAGGAAAAAAAGCAGGCGAGTCCGGTTCGACAAAGCGCACCTGTCCTAACAACTTCGTAAAAAAAAGTTTATATATATATAAATATTCTCTCGAAATCCCCGAGGTGACAATAAGTGCGTCGCTGAATGGAAGAACGGGTGGTTGAAGGAGGGGTACACCATATAGTCCATCCGTCACACGTCACACCCAACTTCATCATTACACATCCGCCCCCTCTTCACCATCTGCCGTTTGGAAAAAAAAACAAAAACAGAAAAAAACGTTATGGCACAGATATATATTTTTACCTAACGCCCAAGTGCCAGAACGGAGCATGACAGCTTTCAACTAGCCGACGTGGGCCCACCCTTTGACTAAACACGCGAGCGCTCGCTCGGCAGTACAAAACGTTTCGCACGCGCGCGTGCGACCAGGGCGCTTTGGGACAAAGGAGAAAAAAGGCCCGGGAGACGGCTTCACTTTGATGAAGCTGGCACCCGCCCGCGCTTTCCGCCGGCACTCTCGTCGACCCCTCGTCGTGAGTAATCACGCCGTACGTGGAAAGCGACCGACGCGTGTGCCGTCGCCATTAGCTGGGCACACGGACGGGACAGAACCAGGCCTCCGCAGGAACTCGTTGCAAGTGTCAAGGCTGCTCAAATAGCTTAAACTTTGTAACTAAAGCCCGTTCACCCTCTTGCGACCGAGTGCGACCGAGTACGACCGAGAGAGACCAGACCAGTTTTTAAGCCTCTTGCGATCTCTTACGACCAGCTCCGCTGTATAGCGCATCCGGTCCTAAAAACCGGTCTCGTCTTACTCGGTTGTACTCGGTCGCAAAGTGTGAACGGCGCTTTAGGGTGATACTTTCCTTTTCTTTTTCTTTTTGCGTTTTGCAATGGTTTTTTTTTTTTTGTTAGAGCGGCTGCATGTCATTGCGTTTGTAAACGCGGTGTCATGCACTCTCATATCTGAATCTCACTGCGTTGAAATGTATTGTGCATATATTTTGTCTCTTTTTCATGTTTGTAAACAAAACAAATTCGGCGACACAGCATTCATAGCGTAGACTTTATGCATTATTAGGAAGTTTTTGTAGACAGTTTCTCGGCCTGCTGTACGCCGTGTGGAGCGAAGATGCAGCAACTGCGCATGCGCGCCGCTAGCGTCGCCTGCGGAGTTCCGAACCTCGTAGAATGTTGCGAAGAGCGTTGCGGGGCGGCGGAAATGATATACAAAAACTCCGTTAACATTTTTTTTCTTTGTGCGGGGACGTAACCTATATACATCTTTAAGCGTGTAATGGTACTCGTGACTTGATTACATTTAGAATCAACCAGCTGTAACCTAAATGCTTTTGAAGGGACGTAATTTCCACAGCTACGGAGAGAACGCAACCCAACATGCACGCGCAGATGAAAAGCAACGGCGCCTGGTCGGTGCTGCTACGCGGTCAGCGGGAAGAACGACGGACGGAGGGGGCGTCCCGTGCGCGTCACCCCATCAAGGTCGCCGCTGGTAATTGCTCAGCCGTCTCTTTTCCTGCTGGCCGGCCTCTCTCTCGGCCGACGGTCCGTTTTCTGCCTGCCTGGCTTCTGCGTGACGTCCCCCCGACTCGGTTGTCTGTTAACTCTTGCTTGCCGTCCCTTCTGTCTTCCGCCCCGTTTGTCAGCGTCCGCACGCTGTGTGTTTCTGCGGGCGGTCGCTAACGAAGTCCCTTTCTCGTCGCGTGCTTTCCCAGTCCCTTGTTCCGGCGGCGGCAGCTTTGGCGCTTTGCGCTGCCGGCATCGATAGAGAACCTCGATTTCAGAGAGGGAGCAACTCAAACCGCGGAAAGCACTCGCAATTTAATCGACGCTTTTGACCCCTTCTCGCTGCTCGTACTGCGAGCGCGGCCTATGAACCACGTGACCGCGATCGACAAGTTGGGAAAACTCTGCGACGTAGGCACACTGGGCATCGATTGCTCGCGTCGCGTCGCGTCGGGGTTTAAGGGAACGCCCAATCAATGACGCGGCCGTCCGGGCGGCACTTTTCGCTCGTTTAGGCGGTTGGGACAGGACGACCGGAGAGGAAAAAAACAGCGAGTCCGCGTCCGCGCCCCTTCTCGTGGGTTGCTCGCTGTTTCTGCCTCTCCTGTCGCCAAATACATCGGCTTCTTCGTTACGGTTTTCATTTCTGTGCCATTGAACGGATTTGCAACTGGGTTCCGAACGCCAGACGCGTGGACGAAGGAAGCTGCATGCGTATCGAAGTTGTAAACCAGTGCGGTTTGTAACTCTGGCAGTTTTTGTGGAAAGAGACATCACACTTTCCGACGTTGAAATTCGCACAGCTGCTTGCATGTTTGCATTTCAAAGCAGGCTAGACGTTCGTGTTGAGACAGTGTAAGGTTGGTCTGCCTTTGAGGTATGGCGACACAGGTTTACGCGGTAGATGAGAAATTAATCCAGTGCAGTACTAAGCTATAAGGGTCAAGCTCGAAAAGGGCAGGAGGTTAGGATTGAGCCCAATATCGCAGGGTTCTGCAGCGCACGCTTTCGCTCCCCGTGCCCCGAGCTTCGGTGCGTAAACTCACTCAGCCACCGACTCCGCCTTTCTGCATTTCAGCAAGGCCAAAAAGTAACGGCAGTGTCTACATATTGCGAGCAGACTTGAAACAGATAACCAGACACTTTTGTTTTTGCGTACGCTCTTGTCCAACAGTAAATATATCGGCTTCTTGTGCGTGCGTGTATATGTTCTTCGCGACATATTGTCGAGACCATCCTTTGAGCTCTCAATAACAAAACGAGTGTAGCCTCGCTCCTTTTCCCACAATAAAATAAAACCAAATGGCATCGCCAGTTCCGGAGTGGGTATACGTTCGGGACGCTTACAATGTAACAGGCGTCAACGAGGTGGAAAGCGGCCAAAATGTAGCGACGGTCATATAGCCAATCACTTCTGGGTCCGCTGTCCGCGCGAGCGATGCCTCCTCTCGTCAAGAGTACCATCATCCCGAACGAGACACGCTGTAGCCTCGGACGCCTCCGTAATGGAGTCTGGCCTTCGGGGACCAATAACGTCGGTTACCACACCGCCTGGGCCCTGGAGTGCTCTCTGGAGTTCTACCCCCCCCCCCCCCCCCATACCCCTCCGACTAAGAGCTTCCCCTTTCCTACGAGACAGGGACGAGTCTCGCCCTCACCAGAGGCAATAACGCTTCGCGAACGACCTCCTTCGACGCCGACCAGCCCGACGCACACCTTGCGGTTCGTTCCTCACCCAAAGATGAACCGTAGGCGAGACTAGAACCCCGATGAGCCAATCACGTGGCGCCGATAACGTTGCGTCGCAGCCGCCTTGGACCGTGTGCGGTGTTCGTGCAAACCCTCCGCTGCGTTTCATATTCCGATGGACCGCTCAGGACGCAACGAGCCGTCGAAGCCAATCCAACGCTGTATGAGGGTCACGTGACCTTAGGGAGGGCGCAGAAACGCGCGGGGCGTGTGGTCACGTGATATGTGGAGAATGCTGGAGTGGCTGGGATAGCTCGTAGCGTCCATTGTGGTCAATAGTAGGGTCAAAGAGGTTGATTTGATCTACGTTTTAAGAGGTGGCCGTGACGCAGCACTTTTGCGAGTGGGTTGATGTGCGCGTGCCTTCGCCTCGCTCCATCTAGAGGCTGATGAAACGCGAGCCCGGTGCGCTACGCGTGCAGATTTCGCGGACGGCCATCGCGCACCATCGAGAGGATGATGGGTCCCCGAGCTGTCCTCTCCATTGCCGTATATACTCTAGCCGTCTAGCGCTTCTTCGCTTGTTTATTGGGTTGCCTCCGGGAGAGGGAGGGACCGGAAGCGGAAGTGACGCGGGGAGAGGAAGCGGCCAGGTTTCCGCTTGGTCCGCAGGAAATGGATCGCTCCATGCTTCGCTATTATGCATCGTCGGTGGTGAGGTGCCGCGGTCGCCGCGTCGGGATTGCATCGCCTCATCGGATGTTCGCGACTTTTTTTATCTTTTAGCCGTGAATGTTGTTTTTTCGGGTTTGGTTTTGGTGCGCAGACGTGAGTTTGGCCGTCCTGGGTCGATTTTCGTTGCTGCGGTTTCTCGCTGGCAAGCCCCGAGGTGTTTGCGTATATACCGCGCGGAGATGTCGATGGCAGAGTCGAGAGCTTTCGTCCGCAGTCGTTCTCGAGTTTCGGATGGGCTGTTTGCGCGCGGTGACGGTGGAACTGTCATTCCGTGCGCTTGGTATTTATTTTAGGGAATATCTTTCTCGATTTTTGTCTTTAGTTTACGCCTGTCGCTGGATTCCCTTCCACATCAAATCGGACTGTAGATTTCATCCAGAACAGCCGAATATTATTTAAACAGATGCCTCTTTTTATTCAGTTGATGCACGCAAATCTGCACGTCGTAAACATACTTCCCTACACCACCATTAGAAGTCTGCCATTCATATCCAGCTCGTAACAATGGCGTTATTTTAAGATGATACTCAATATTCAATACGTATTTGCTCAGTCTTCACAAATTCAGACGCGTCGTATACCGCGGGGTTGGTAAGTCCATTTTATCGCGCAGTAAAAAAAAAGAAAAAAAAGAAAAAAGGACATGGGACGGGTTACGTTATTGAATACAGCGTGATCCTCCAACGACGGCATTGGTGAGTAACAGAGATGCATAACAAATCGTACAACCCGTGCCACGCGAATATCACCTCAGGACAATATAGTGTAACGTGTGGTTCTGCCACGCTGCTCGTAGTTCGCCGCACAACTCCCCCAACCCTCCCTTTCTCTCCTCCTCGTTTCTACTAAGAATATGACCTCGAAATCAATTACCTCTTCCAATTACCCCGATTCGCCAACGCGCCAGGCATTTGCATCATGCGCAGGCGCGATCAACACCGGACACCCAAACCGACCGCTGATAACAGCGCCATTGCCGACAGAACACGGGAGTGGAAGGGCTTCGAAAGGACGGGCGATATCGCGTTGCCGTCTGCTTCGCATCTGCGCCTCCTCCAATCAGCCGAGGGCAATCAGTGCAGGCCGTTGTCCGACCCGTCTCCAAAGGCGGGCTGTTTGTGCGCAGATTGGGCCTCTGTCCGGAAGAGTGATTAGGGCCGTGGCTTATAGGCGGGTCGCATCCCGACTGGTACAACGCCGTGAGGGTAGCGCTCTCGGGATTAGCATGGGCCTAATCTGGCTCTGCATCGGCGATGAACGGCCCTCTTGTCCGCACGCTTTATTATTTTGTTTCCTCTAGCTAGCGGCACTTGGGAACGGAACAGGCCCGCAGCTCTGCTCGAGGCGAGGTGGTTGAAGCGAACCGCGTGAGAATGCGTTTCGAGACGCTCACGCCTGGAATATTGTGCGTGTTACGTGTTAGGAAAAAGGTAAACTTGTCTCTGTAATTCTGATAAACTCGGGGAGCACAGAATGTGTCGTGCGTGCATCGTGCGTGCCTGGTTGCGGGGAGCTGTGGGCGGTTTCGGACGCGTTGCACACACGACGCAACATTGCGCTCTCCGGGTTTATCAGAATTATCGAAACGAGTTACCTTTTCTCGAGGGTGGGGTTTCCGTGCGTTTTACTGCTTCCCAACCTGTGTGTAGTGCCTTGAGGAAGTCGTTCGTGACGTCGTACGTTAAGGGCTCCCGTGACTCGTATATACTTAGTCCAGCCGCTTGTGTTCGTTCTCACCTCCTTTTTGTGGCGGCGAACAGATTTCGGGATGCAGATCGCACGGTTGGGGTCTCGATTCCTACTAAACCACTTAGAAAGTATCTCTTGTTAGGAATAATTATTTCTAGATATGGATAGGATAATTAGGTATGACTATGACTTCTACGTGCTTCTATATGCCTGCTATGGGATGTGGATGCGTTAAGTCGAAACTCCCCGCGTAAACGCGTTTTTCGTCACGCTCCAGCGTAACGCCTTTGGCACGAAATCCAGCCCGTAACACATTCTGTGTCTAAACACAATTATTAGGGACCAACTTCGTTATAATCTAAAACTATTAAATAATTACTTTGTTGGTTGTTTGGCTTCGATAATTTTACGCTGGGGTACATACATCCTGCAAGGGTAGTTTGGTAACATCATTTGAGCAGGCATCGACGAGACAGGTTCCCAGTAAACACCGGCGCTCTTGTTTGCGGAGACACGCTCAACTAGAGCATGGGATCGTCTCTGTTCTCTAATGAAGATAATAAAACCAGAGTGGAACGTCATGAAATAGAAAATTTGAAGAAACCTGTCGCAGAGCGAAGACAGGACGCGCTATAACATCCGTGTCTGTGTATCAAATGATCCAAGAAATCTGCGGTGAACAGACCCAGTATGTGCAGTAGGCCTACACAACTCGCTTTTAGGGATGTTTCCGCCAACCTGACGACTATAGGCTCCAAGTCGACTAGCTTTGACTATTTCTAACTTTGAATGCGAGGTTTGGAAGAAGTTTAGCAGAAGTTCGACCGAAGTTGAGCTGCTACGCCCATGCGCGGAAATTGAGCACAAGTTGACGCCGCCTAGCGGAGAAAGGTTGCAATATTTTTCGGGTATATTTTGTTCATTAAGACCTGAACTAGATTGTTAACAGCTTATATGTTAGTTCTTTTGTCTTTGTGTAAACGTTTGTAATTATTTTCGTGATGGAAGTGCTGCGCCATTTCTGCCGAAGTGCGCCATGAACGAATATAATTCTGCTACATCATGTACTAAAGCGCCATTTTTTCTAAGAATTGCATCACCCTGCGCCGAGGTGGACTTGAATGAAGCAAAATTTTAAAACTATTTTATTACTGGTCGATGCTAATATTTAGAGAATGAAACGAAAATGGTACAATTATGTATTTCACAGGGTTTTTACCCAACGTATAGTTAGTTTCATCTTAGGTCAGAGCGCAGTCGATGGCTTAAGCAGTGCACATACAGTCACGAACACACATACTAACAGCGAAAGTCCAGGGAATTCTCAGTTCTTGCTTGGTTTAGCCAATGAAAGGGCACCTACAAATAGATGACGAATGTCATGATACCGCGCTCTTGACGCTGCTTGCCTCATTGACTTGTACCATCATTGACTTGTAGCGTCGCCTGCATTTTCACTTAAGATTAAATTAAGTCTAGATAAGGCTTTTAAACCGTGCCGGCCCCGTCATCGTCTGAATTTCCAGACGATGTTCGCGATGTCAGGAGCTTAAAGTAGGGAGAGAAATTTGCAAAATAGTGGGATGGCGACTACTGTAATAAGACAGACCGAGGGTGTTTTACTTCTCATGATATCACTAGATTACCGGGTCTGAAACAGGCCTTCATGGCGTGGATACAGGTACCGTGACACTTTTCGCGTGAACCTCCACGTCCTCACACCACCGCGCGCGTGTCGAGCTTCACCACTATGCACCGGTGAGCTAGGAGCAGCGGCCGACACGGGTGATCGCTTCCACGAGTTAACGCGCTGGCTTGGAAATTATGCTCAGTACTATTACGGGTAGACTTTCTTTGGTCTACACTGTAGGTTGACCTCTAATTTTAAAAATCCGTGCAGAGAAAGGAGAAAAAAAAACGGTGTTCTCTATTTGGAAAAGTACGGTGGTCAAGGTGCTCGGGAACATGCAGCGTCAATCGAAAGGGCAGCGAACTTCGACTCAACCCTGGTTCGAACGCCACTACAGCGCAATATCAATTTTAAAGCACAACTGCAGATTTTCATTATATTTTTTGGTGGTTATTTTTGCAGTTTGTGATATTCGAATCTTGAGTTCGGGGTTCGTAAGACTTGGGAGGGGGGGGGGGGCGTTTTAGCGGATTTGCTGATTTTTTTGCGGTGTTTTACAGGAATTATATTTACGGGCTAAATTAACTAAGTCAAAAAGGGGGAAGAAGAGAGAGGCTTTATTTCAGCTGGAGTGTCTAGCTATGCTTTATCTCCAACTATTTTATTTTAAATATCCGTTGTGCACATCCTCAAACCCCATGCTTATTTCTAAAAAAAAAAGGCTGTGTGTTCCTTTTGCGTATTATCTATTCGTTCTACGAAAGCTAGTAAGTAACAAGCTTCCGTATCAAAGATGAACTCTCAATCATTTTTCAAATAGAACCCATCTAGCGATGCACTCACATTTTATTTTTCGAGTAACGTCCGGTCATCTGCTCCCAAAGCGTCAGTGGCTGCTCCAACCCAATATGTTGCCTGCTACAAAACCCGCTACAGAGAGGTTCAATGTCGATTTTATGACTGCTAATATCTAAAATTTAAAAGAAATTACATTTAAAAAAATGTCTTCCGGAATATCTTTTTTTTCTTTTTTTTTGTCAGCTTGGGCAGCATTTTTCGAAGAGACGAACATCGTCGAAGTTTGCCAGCGCTCGAATGTTCACTGAATCAGCCAAACTTTGGGGCTCAACGAAAGTTCGCGATACCCTTCTTCACTTGATGCAATTACACTTTCGGTGGAAAAATAATAGGCCGGTCCTTCCCACGGACCTGCACACTCGCCCGCAATTTCTCCCGGATTGCGCACGCGTCGTTGTGGAAGCACAGGAACTCTACGGAAACGGTCGGTGGGTGGCGCCCTCTCAGTGGCCGTCGTCCGCGGGGCGCCGGTGTCGGTCGAGCACGCCGAGGCCGGACTCGCTCCAGCAACGACGCCGAGCCAGGCGTGAAACCGTCGCGAGGTTCGACGAACTCTGGTGCGCTTTTGTTTCACGTCGTCCCGCCAGAGCCTCCGGGTCGCTTCTTCTCATCGTCCCAGCAGTGCGCGGGCGGTCTGAGTGCGCTCGGCTGCCATTACTAGTGTGTGCGCCGCGAGCACGTGTACGATTAAAGACCGGCCGGATGATAGCAAGTAGTGCGTTCTGGTAGCCGTCAAATATGTGCTCGGGAAGAAAGCACGGGCTATGGGCGACGTGCGCAACCCCAAGCGTCGGTGTGGTTGGCTTTCCACGATTGTGCAAACGCTGACCATATCCGATTGTGCAGAGAAGCTTGGTGTGACAGGTGGCGCCATCCTATGCGCAACTTGTGCACCTCTGAGACGGACCGCGGTCGCAATCGAAAATTGGAGTACACACGTGTAGCCCATTACTGCAAACAAGGCAAGTGTCCACGCAAACGACGAAGCTCAGAATACGATCAAACCAGAAACGTGCGACGTGCGCGGGGAATGCGAGCACACTTTATCATAATTAGTTACACTTCTTAATAATGAAGCGTATTAAATCATAACTAGAGATTTACCGAGCGACGTAGCCGGAATCGGATCTGGGACCGTGCTACCCTCTGCAGATGCCTTTGTTTGGCGCCTCGAGGAAGAGGCAAACGGAATTGCGAGGTGTGATCAAAAAGCTCCGAGACTGATTTTGTAGGGTAAAAAGAGAGGGCAACACAGTGATGCGCACGTGGCTGTCGAAGACGGGGACCTTCCTGCGTCATTATGCCAAAGGGCGTCGCTCTGTGAACATTTGGAACTGCACTATACCCGAGTTTGTTTGAGAACATGCACGACCATAATGGCGATCTCTACATAGACCGCAAACCAAAGCGAGAGTGAACATCAATTTTACGTCAAACTCGGCAAATATAAAACAGACCTCTGAAATGTTTTAGAAGGCTTATGTCAAAAGAAGTGAGGTGTGCGAGGTGTTTTGAGTGGCACTCGCGCCTCAAGAATGGCAGAACGTCATTAAACGTCAACGTTCCGGATGCGTGCAACGCATCCGGAGCCATGCAAAGCTCCTCGTAACGAAGCAAAACAAACAATAGGGACTTTTATTGAACCGCTAGCGTGTTGCGCGTACCTCACTACTGGAACCTTTGAAGCATGCTTTTAAGCGCACGCCCGGAGCGATACCGTGACCGCGGGGCGCGCGCTTAAAAGCATGCTTCAAAGGCTCCAGTAGTGCGGCACGCGGAACACGCTAGCAGTTTGCTAAAGGTCCCTAATAATAATGTACATATAAATGGGTGCATATTATACGAAACATTCACGAGTTTGTTGGAGTGCTCCCAAGCTATTCGTAACTCCAGCTTGCCGCTCGCCTTCACGCGGACGAACTAAGAACCAATGGAGCGGGGACGGCGGGGACGGCGGGGACGGCGGCGGAGGCGATTGTCGGGGCTGTCGGCCTTGGTGCTGCTGTTACCGCATGGCTCTGGTCGGCGTGTTCGTGTATCATGCAGTTTTAACGAAAAAAAGCGAGTGCGCTAAAATAGGCATTGCTGTGTTCCGCTTCGTAACTTTCTAAAATCCGCGTGCTCGTTTTTTTCTTTTTTTTAAGGCACGTTAACATACACTATTTGTGATATGCTCCTCTCCCGACCGCTTTGTATTTGTAGCCAAATAAATTATTTTTAGCACATTGACCAGAGTCAGTGAGTGGGCACTCTGGAAATCCTACATAATCAACCCCGCCTTTTTTCGCCATTTTGGAACGCGTTGGACTCGCGAATTACGCCACCTTTTCAACCCAGACGAAACTTGGTGCGTTTTAAGACGCGTTGCAGTGGGCTCCGCTCCAATCCACCGCGACACCCGGTTACGCGCGGAGCCGGCGCGAACGCCTCGGAAGATGAGCAAGCCTGGAGGTCGGCTAAACAACGGAGCTCTACAAGAAAAGTGTGGAAGCGTTTGCGGAAGTTGTCTTTCGGGAGCTGGCTGTTGGCTCCCTGCGGAGCGCATCGGCGTCTGCGCATTTCTCGTTACGCACTCGAGTATAGAGACGACTCTTCTCCGCTTCCGCGCCAGCGGTGATGAGCGAAGGAGCTTCGGGCGAAAAACGCCGCACTGCTATCTTTGTGTCCGCCCGCCGACGCGAGTTGTTGGCGTTCTCGAGGGAGCCGGCGCGAATTAGCTCCATTATAGGAGGTGAGCCTAGTTCGGCGACGTCGCTGCCTTTTTCTTTTCTTCTCTTCCTGGGAAAGATGGGGCACGTCGTTAGTTCTCCCCAAGTGTTGCGTGAGATGCGAGCGTTGTGGCGTGGGAGGAAGGGCAGGAGCGGGGCTGGTCTTTTTTTCACCTGGCCAAGCTCGCTCGGCTGGAGATGCTGGCTGACTGAAGTTGGAACGTTGGCGTGTGTGTGTGTGTACTTTGTTTTCGCTGTATTTAGAGCCTTTTCTTTTTTTTTTTTAATGCGATAGCATTTCCAGGGCCACGACACCATGAGATAGAGAGCGTCCGTCCGAGAGAGGGAAGGCTTGCGAAAGAAGAAATACTAACGTGGTTGTCACAGCCACCAGAGGCCGGGCGGTCATCATTAATTGCGTCCGTCCGTCGCGGCTCGATAGCTAAATTTGGCGGGAAAATGTTTCTGGTAATTTTAGCGGGAGCACTCGAATCGGTGTATACTTGATGTAGTCTTGCGTCGCGTAACTTGACAATGACGTCATGACGTCACACTCCGGTCACCGCGACACGTGACTTTGGCGTCTTGTGACACTGCGTGACGTGACGGCGACGTCATGCGACACTGCGTGAAGTGATTTCATATGACGCTGTTAGGTGACGTGCACGAAAGAACGACCCGGGCGGAAAAGTCCTGCTAGGAGGGGCAAGCACAGGATCCGAAATGCTATAACATAACATTTCCTTTGGTAGTGTCAGGGGTAAATGCGTAGTCCTTTCAGTGTGTGTGAGGTCCGATAGAACAGCCAGCGTCTCAGCCGATGCAACTCCCTGTAACGCCGAATTAGAGCGCAGCTCTTGAGGAGGAGGAGGATGGAAGGGTACTGAGGGGAGAGTATACCCCTCCTCCCTCCTCATCACCTCGTCATCCTGCCTCCTATCCTCCTCCTCATCCTCCTCCCCTCTTCCCTTCTCCTCTTCCCCTCCTCCTCCTCCCCTCCTCCTCTGTCCTCCTCCTCTCCTCCTCCTCCTCCTCCTCCTCCAACTCCTGCGCAAGCAAGTCGTCTGCTTGTGCAGGAGTGGCGTTGACGTCAGAACGACGCCGAAATCTGATTGGCTTTGATTGAAAAGATAGTGGGTAGACCTCAATGTTAGATGCCTTCAGGTGTACCCACTATTTTTCTCAATCAACCAATATGCGCTTGGAGTTACATCATCGCAATCCCTGTGCAAGAAGGAGACAAAAAAAAAAAAAACACGGCTATTCTGAATTTAAGTTGCAACTTGAAGGGGAGAAAGGAGGATGGTTACCATCTTCTTGGTAGCACCCCCGTGGGACCCTTTTCTAAAAACTTGTCCAAGATCGTAAACGTTTAGGAGTTCTCCCTTTTGTCGACAAATTCATCGCTTCGTGAAATTTCAGACTGGTGAAGCTGTGATTAAGCGCCCTTTCAAAATTCAAAGTAAAAAACAAAAAGAAACGCGTCCGTGTTTATATTTAGAAATGATACTTAACTAAACTTTTTGAGAGGAACCTTCTATCAACTTCGTCGTTTTCTTTAGCCGCTCACATACGAACCAATATTTTTCGATGTCGATTACGCGTCAAACTTGCATGCAGCGGAACACCACAACGCGGCGGTATCATTTGCTTCCGAAAGTGCGTGTTGCGCGATCAACACGCGCACATCGATCATCCTTTAGAAGATTAAGTAAACCACACGCCGAGTGGGACGAAAGAAAACAATCAATAAAAGAGACTAGCTTTGGATGAGCGGAAAACTCTCTGAAAACGTAAACAAAAAGCGTACGGAGGACACGAGAGATATGCGGAAGCGTCAAATAAAACACATAAAATTGGAAAGAAAAAAAAAGGGGGGGGGGGTTTGGGATTGCACGCGAGCAAATCGCTAGTCCGAATTCACTTTGCATGTTATTGCAGGTTCTGTTGCTCGACTGAGGAAGGCGGTGTCGTTCGCTTGGTAACCGCGGTGGGCACGGGCACCGAGCTACGCACGTGAAATAATCGAGTTGGTCGTGCGCTCCGAGCCGATTTTCTATTTCCGCTCGTGGCGGGTTCCGGCCCCAATATTAGCGTAAAAACTTTTTCACTTTTTTTTATGTACAGTTACCGCCTCCTTGATTTGTGGCCCCTAGTGACGGGCACTGGGCCCGGGTTCGTTTGCTCACTCGCACTCTAGCTCTCTCGCTGGACACTGGTTTACTGCAGCCGCGCCGGAGTTATCGGGAATTGCTCGAGTGAAGAAAACCGCTGCCGACGCTGCGGGTCGAAGTCGCGTGCGCCTGGAACGCGGACAGCAATCTCGGGTGGCCGCGACTTGAATGGACAACCCGTTGTCGTGACGGGAGAGAGTGTTCGCGTGCCTTGACTAAAACAAAATTTGTAAACTGAAAAAAAGAAGAAAATAGTGACCCGTAGGTTTTTTTTTATTCACTCCATGACAAACTAGCAATGTTTGTCGACGTTTTTTTGTTTTTTCTTGGATTTTGTTGTGGCAGCTTTTTCCGGCATACAGACCGCGACTCGTTCAACGTAATTGCGATATCAGCGTTTTTGTTTTATTTTTTCGCATTTTACTTCAACAGGATATTGGAAAACACATATATTTTACCATTTGTGCGTTCGCGCACCAAATGAGCACTTCCTCCACCACACTGCTAGTTTGCGATAACATCATTTTGATTCCCAGCAACAAAAAAAAAAGGGGGGGGGGGGCAAAACCGTCGATGGTTTGCGTGCTCCGACACTGATCACGCAAACCATTGATGGCTTTGCCAGTTTTTTTTTTTGTGCTGGTTGCCTTTTTAAGATTTATTTCGTTGTTTATTAAACTGTTCGTTGTCACTCGTTTCATGCAGACGTCGGAATTCTGTTCAATTCCTTTTGCATCACGTTGAAAAAGGAGGCATTAAGTGTTAACGCATTCATGCAGTTCATGAAAAAGGAGTAAGCATTACGTGTTAACGCATTCATGCAGTTCATCGTAGCCATATATTCTAGCAGACCTATTGTTGGTTTATTATTCGTGTCGACACGATGTGCCGTTAAATAGTTGTGATTACCGAAAAGAGGACGATGAAGATCCGTGGGAAGAGAAAAAGTTAATGAAAAAGGTCGAAACAATGGACGACCATTTATTCTTAGAATGCGCTTGCGCAACTTTTGATATTTAGAGTACCCATGAGTTTGTCGGACAGAATTTAGTTGTACCATTAACCAACCTGAACTACGCGTAGAGAAACGGAGGAGCAAAACATCTTATTTATTTACTTATTTAGTTCAAATACCCTCAGGGCCCGAGGGCATTGCAGAGGGTTAGCAAACAGTGGAAGATCAAAAACAACAATCCTAAGAATGCAAAAATACATTTTAATGAAGTGCTAAAAGGTAACACTGTTAAGCCATTGTTCAAAAACTATGGAATCAGATATGGATGCCACAGACGCTGGAAGGTGGTTCCATAAAAGCGTGGTTTGGGGTACGAATGAGTTGTAAAAAGTTGTAGTGTTGCATGGAGGTACGCCCATCTTTTTGTGGATGATCGAGACGTGATGATATGTAGAAAGGGGTGTTGGTAACTTGTCACGCAAAAGAGGATTGTGATAGTAAATTTCGTGAAACAGACACAAACGGATAAGTTCTCGATGTGATGCAAGGTTAGGCAGGTTCAAACTTAATTTCATTGATGTTACGCTGGCAGTGCGGGGATAATTGGTAAGAATGAAAGGAACAGATTTGTTCTGAATTGTTTCAAGAGCTGATGTCAATAGGTTAGTACCAGGGTTCCAAATTGAAGAGGCATATTCCAGCTTAGAGCGTTTTGTAAAGAAGCAGCTTTAGAGATAAGGGAATTGATGAAAAATTTCGTTTAATGAATCCTAGCATATAATTGGCATTATTCGATATGTACTTAATATGAGTTTCCCAAGATAAACTGGATGAGATATGGACGCCCAAATATTGATAGGATGATACTTGCCGTAGAGTGCAGGTATATACCCTTAACATGAGACATTATCAGTTACTGATAACTGATCACATGAGACATTATCAGTTATTCGGGAAAGCCTGATTAATTTGCACTTGTTAGTGTTAAGCTCTACATTTCAGTTGTTACACCATTAAAATATACGGTTAAGGTCAGATTGAAGGCAAGACACATCAGAATCATTGCTCACTTCACGATATAAAAAGTCATCGGCAAACAAGCTAATTGAAGATGAAACACAGGAGGGTAAGTCGTTGATAAATATCGGAAAAAGAAGGCCTAATACAGGTCCTTGTGGGACGCCGGACGTTACAGACACTAAGGCGAAGGCACATTCATTTACAAATACAAATTGGGATGATCGATTGGTTAAGAAAACGTGAATCCAAGAGAGTAAAGAAGAATCAATGCTAACTGAACTTATGAAGTAGTAGGTTGTGCGATACGTGATCAAATGCTTTAGCAAAATCCAGGAATATACAATCTGCACGGGAACTACGATAAAGAATAAGGTGAAGGTCATGAGTGAACGTTAGTAACTGCGTTTTACACGAAAATAATTTACAAAAACTGCTTCGCGCAGCTGAAACAAAAAAAGTTATTTGATTCCAGGAATTTTACGAGTTGTGAATAAATTATGTGCTCAAAACTTTTGCATGGGATACTTGTTAAGGATATGGGACGATAATTTAGAGGACGATCTTGATCGCCAGTTTTGTGCAATGGTATCACCTTTCCCACCTTCCAGTCGTCGGGTAAACATCCTTGTTCAAGAGATTGCTAAAATATTTTAGCAAGTATTATAGAAGAATATTCTTTGGTATTCTTCAGGAACTTAAAATTATCGTCGACCCCCGCTGAACAAGATACTTCTAGATTATTTATCACGCTAACAATGCCATTAACATGGATAAGAATCGGGTACATTGGTAGAAATTCACATTGTTTTAATGAAGGTAAGTTTGTTGAAGGATCGTCTGTAAACGGGGACGCGACAACTGTGGAATTCAAAACATGTGCACAGGCACAAACAGGTACCGGATCTCCAGGACTAATTACTTTCCAAAACTGTTTAGGGTTGTTCGTTAGTAGTGATGTAAAAGTTACCGAAAAATAAGTAGCTTTCGCATCCTTACTAGCAGATTTGTAAGCATTGTAAGTATTGTGGTAATCAGTCTATTTTTTAGGAGGATTTGTGAATTTCGGTACTCTAAATTTACTCCTCTTTTGTTAGAAAACCTTTAAAAAATATGTCGTTATACCACGGAGATATTTCGTAACGGTATATAGGGATTTGTAAGATGACACCTGGTTTCTTTCAATTCTCAATTTTTATACATGGAGCGTTATAAACAATTGGGCAAAAAGTCAAGAACTACAAAGTTTGTTGTTGATTTCTTTGAAATTGCCTTAAACAGAGTCACGTATCTTTTTAACATACTTCGGTGTGTTTCTAACCGGGACATCGATATAAAAATGTATTAAGGAATGATCACTTAGACCTTGCATTGAGGAAATTAAAGCAGGTGACGTTGTCAAATTAGATATAATACGTTGCCTGAGGTTGGAGCGATTCTTGTGGAAACAGTGACTAACTGAACAAAATTGATATCGCTGCACAAATTCATAAACTCTGCCGCGTAACGATAATATTCCCCGGAGAGAGGGAACAAGGGGGACAAAGGACAAACACAAATCTCCAAACACAACTAGGTGACTGGTGAGCGACTGAAAAAATCTGCTTGGTCCTGATATCGAACCATGCATGGATCTCTCCATTTCCAGTGGAGGACCTCTCCAAAAAAATGGAGAGGTCCCTGGTTCGATACCAGGACCAGGAAGATTCTTTCAGTTACTCACCAGTCACCTAGCTCTGTTTGGCGATTTGTGTTTGTCCTTTGTTGCCCTTGTTCTCCCTCGTCCAGGGATCATTATCGTTATTCTTGTCCAGCTCGCTTGCACCTTTGCATTAATTGCATTATCAGCCGCGTCTGATGAAGATGCTTGACTGTGGGTATTCAAGTTTGCCCATGCTATATATGGATAGTTGAAATCGCCAACAAGGATAATTGGAGAAGATTGAGACCGCACTAGCAATGAGTTAATGGCAGCATGAAGATTCGCAACGAAAGAAGAGTTACAAGATGGTGCACGACAACATACGCCCAAAACAATTTTGTGGTGGTACAAGTGCAAACAAACCTAAGATATTTCTAAATCACTACTCAAACGCACACAAAATGATTCAATATGATTTGCGACAGCAATCAGTATACCATCACCTGTTCTTTCAGCCCTGTCACAACGATAAACATTAAAACGTTTTTCACATTGAAAAAATTCAAAATTTCTAGCACTAGAAGATAGCCACGTTTCTGCTAAGACAATATCAGCACAACAGGAATCTATAACAAAACATGTGTTGGCCATTTTGAAATCAGCCTTAACCCTTCACGACTTGTTAAAATGATAATGTTTGCTGTTGATCAGAAGAACTGCCACACTGCTTAGTGGCGCTCCCATCGGAGCCGCCACTAAGCTCAGACAGTATCAGTTGTGTTATACATGAAGTACTTTTTGCTGACATAGTTTGTTGTACCCTAACTGATAGACGCCATTCATAGGTTTTCCAAATACAAGTTTCCTTCTGGCAAGGCGCGTAGCCGGTGAAAACTCTTCACTGATATAAGCCCGGATTCCTTTTAGTTTCAGTCGTGAATAGTATATCCTTTGATGACGAAAGCTTTATCACCACGGGCCGACGTTTGGTGGCACTAAAAGGGCCTATCCGATGTGCGCGTTCGACACACTCGGGAGGGACCTGAAGCTGGAGAGAGTTAGAGTTCACATCAAGAAATTTCTTTTCACTTTGCGCCCATGTTTGAGATGCGACATCGCGAATACCATAGATGATCAGTTTATCCCTCGTGATCGATCTTGTAATTCATTCAGCCGATTATGTAAATATGCGTTGTCCTTCTGCAAGGCATCAGTAAGGTCCTGCGATACTGGCAACTCGAGGTTCGCCCGCGCAAGCGAGGACACCTTGTGTGAACTAGCGCAAGTCGATTTTCTATGTTGTTAATTTTTGATTCAGTACTCTGCTGGTTAAGTTTTATTTCTTTCACAGCATTGATTAGACCATTCTGCCCTTCCTCGAATTTCAACGATCGCACAATGAGGCTTTGCGTTAGCTGGAACATTTCAGCGAACTGTTTCGCCCAGCGTCAGTCATGGGGCCGGGGTTGACCCCTATGTCGCCGGAAAGTAACAACAGTGCTCCCAAGACATCAGCACACTCGACAAGAGCATCAGAAATAATGCTTGGGCATGGAAACAACTAATTAAAAAAGTCACTACTGCTTTTTGCGTATAGAGATTGATCAGTACCAACCTGCGAAAGGTCGCACGCAGCACGATTAGACGAAAGCATTCCTAGGCCGCTTCCATGCCCACTGAAGAGAAAGGCGTTGCTCCCCGGTTTTATGGACAGGCCGTAGACGAGTTATGATGCCCATGTTGATGCTGTTGCCGTCTCCAACGGTGTGGTGAAAAGATGCTGCGTTCAAACGGCGGAACCGCCGAAAGGCCCACCGATGTATTCTTCCGGAATGGCACACACCTCCTGCACGATTGATGCACGCGTGGCGATGACTGGAATAGGTGACGATGGTTGAGGAAGCAAGACGGAACAGGAAGGCCGCAATCTGCACAAGGACTCACGCAGCATGATTAGACAGTCATTTCTAGGTTGCTTCCATGCCCACTTGATTACTTTTCAACAGTTCCCGCTCTTATGGAAAAGAAAAAAAGAGAGAAAAAAAAAGAAGCAGTTGGCAGAGAGGTGCATGGCGCTTTCGTTTATCAACGATATTTTTTGTCTTTTTCTTTCACAGCAGGGAAGGGTTTGTGCTCGAAAACTTTCCAGACGTGCGCACCGCAGTGCCGCCCGACTCGTGGCGACGCGAAGAGAAAGTTTTCAATTTCTGAGCCTAGGATTGCTCAAGAAGGCGTGCGTTGTCGTTCGAACAGTTTGTCGTTGCGGGCTCTTGTTTCTCCTATTTCGGGCGCGAAAGTGATTTGCATCGAGGGCGTCTCCACGCGTTTGCGAGAGCCCCTTGCGACTCGTCGTTCCCTGTTTCTTTTGCAATGCTTGTCTCCGCTATTCAATCCCGTCGTGTGAGATCTTTTGGGCACCTTGTTATTACAAACACCGCCGTGTCTGATTGGAGATTTCGACAACAGCAAAAAAGGTTGTATTTCATAAGCCGCCGACGCATGTTTTTGCAGCCTGTTTGGTCAACAAGTCTGCTGACTCATTCGAGAACCAAAACAGTCTCGCGACTTGTTCCAGCAATGGCTTTTCGCATGGCCTCTGAGATTTTTCACGCGCTGGCTGCGCTCCTCAGGCCATTGCATTCGCGCGCTAGAGGCTGGTACTGCGGGGCGCTTGGTGGCGCTCGCTACCAAACCAAACACAAACAAATAGCCGCGAATCATCATTATCACCATTATCGTCAGTCTACAAAACTTTAGAGCAGCGCGAAATGTGCTCCCCGCCTCTCGCCGCAACACACAGACCTTTGGCAACGAAGAAGTTGATCGAAATTTGAAGGTGTCCGTAAAATAGTGTCAGTAAAATACAAGAAGTTGAGCTAACTAAAATCGGGAAGGCGAGTCAAAATATAGATTCGCACTAAATAGTGATAGTGATTTATTTCGGCTTAGGAGAGTCACGGGTGCCGCAGAAAGTCAAGTCGCCCCTACCGTGGAGGCCCATGGCTCCGAGTCAAACGATGATGAGATGGTATTGCTCTGATGAATTTTTTAAAAGAAATGCTGATGATGGTTTAAATACCGCTTGTGGACGAGGGTGAGGGGTCGATGTTGTGGTTGAAGAGTGTGAAGAGCGTTAGGATTGCTGTGGTCTTCGTGACGTTGGTCTTCGTGGGGCCGCCTTGGGCTGCTGACTTCTAGCAGGCCGGTCTTGAGCGCCTGGTGAGGGCTCCCTGCGTACGGGACTTCCAGACGAGCCGCCCAAATTTCGCGCGACGCAGGGAGTTCAGCAACCTCGTGGTGGGGTTTCGGAGGTTGGCGCCGGTGTTGGCCGGCGGCTGCCTTCGTGAAAGCGTGCTCTGAAGTCTCTCTGCTTGCGGTTGAGCTTTTAACCCAGTTGCGTTACCGCCCTGTCGATCGAAGACATGGTGTGTGCCACTGGTCCGGCTGTCTCTCTGACGATGAGAAAAACGCGTATTGCGCCCAGCTGGCGCCCCCTTCTTCCGATCTCGCATTCTGAGGTATCCTACAACGAAAGAGTGCAAAGACCCGAGCTGGAAATAAAAATTACGAATCAACAGAGATCGACTGGCCTTTCTCTATTCTGACGATGAGAACAATGATGACGCGTCTTCATGCCGAGGGTTCACTTGACAGCATGATTTCAGGCGATTCTGTTTCCTTTTCCGGTCTGGTGCGAAGCGCCGCATGCTAAGATCTAGAGAACTAACTCGGCTCGCTTTCTCTGCTTGGCAGCTGAGCGTTTGGAAAGGCCGGAGCAGACCGCGGGAAAAATCTCGGAGCCAATGATTTTCGAAAGGACGTGTTGAATGATGTCGCTGTTGAGAAACGGCAGCACAACCGGCTGATGCTACCTCGGAGGCGGAGAGCTACACTCAGCGTCGACGTTTTTGTGCTACGTTCTCAAGACAAAAGTAGTTTCCACAGTGCTGTTGTGCTGCAGCCCCGCACGAGAAGACGCGGCTTCCACTTGCGTCCCATTCGCACGCACTCTCGTGCGAAGGAAATGCCAAACGAAGCCACGCTCTCCCGCTAGTATAACCTCGACAGCGTTGGAGCACTGCGGATGCCACGCGAGCCTTGCCAACGCTTCACAAAAAAGTTTGACGCCGAATATAAGCGGGCCACAAGATGCATGATCAAGCCTCTGGGCCGGACTGCACGTTCCGTTCACATCAGTATTAGTCGTCGCCGTAGTATGAGATTGGTTGAGAACACGTTTATTGAAATGAAGGAATGGTTGGGGAAGTCTTTCGGAGTGACGATGTCTAGAAGACTGAATGGGAGTGGGCATCTATACCCCTTGGCATGGGCGGCCCCGGGGCTTTTGTCTTGTCAAACACAAACTTGGAGCCGAAAATTCGCGACGCCCACCGATTGGGTTTTGCCGACAAAAGCGCGCGTCACCGTCGCGAGGGTCCAATCGGCGCGCTCCGTAAAATTCGGCATCAATTTTGTGCTTGACGCGCCGCCTAGGGTCCTAGGAGGTGCAGAGAATGACTTCATTGTCTGTGGGGGTCCTCTGGGCACTCACCAGTCTTCAATGTCATATACATATTCGAAATGTCCACGACCGATAGCAGACGATCATCCACTGCATACCCTTCCCGTGTCCCCCTTTCGATCTAACGAAGGTAGCGCTCTTTGCATGCAGTCTGGGCGCGCGTTTTTCGCCGAGCAACGTCCAGCGCGATAGCTAATTGGCTTCGAGTCTCCCGCCTTTGGAGAAGACCCGCTGCGGTACCTTTCACTAAGCCTCTTTTCATCCTCGGTCCCCTGCGTGACGACGATGACACAAGCTTGGCGTACGCGTATGCCGCGGAACTCTCGGACCTTCGTTTCGCCGCCGCTTTAATTAAAGGCTCCCAAGCGGTGATGAGCCGGTTCCTCGTTGGACGTCGGACGGCGACCGCAGGCTTCTTGGAGAGTGGCGTGAGCCCGCCGAGACACGCTGCTGTCGCGGCTGACACGCCGCGCGTGCGGACGTGCCGACCGAGCGACCGAGGAGGAGGAGGAGGGCGGGCTCCTCTTGCTTCGACATCGCCCTCTTGTAGTTTATATCTTGCGCTGCTGCTCAGAATATTTGTTAAGGCGCGAAGAATGCTCTCAATCTCGAAGTCAGCCAAGTCAGGCGGGGCACCGTGGTTCGTGGGGTGACAGCTTGCGGTTTGACCCGCGCGAGGGGCTCATGAAAACACTCGATGCGATGAAGGGGAGTGTCGGGCTGCGTTATAAAGTGTAAGCCTCCTATATACTGTCTCGTCGGTGAGAATCGCCGCTTATAACTTTGTGTCTAGCTTACAAAATGGACCACTGAATTTGAAACAAAACCATCGGCGCGTCCTTCGTCGCCGCTGCATACGTGAAATGATTATCTGTTAAAGTCGGTGTTTGTCTTTTGTTTTGACTACCTGCCTATTTGAAAGATCGTGCTATGACGGCAAATCATTGCGATACGCTGGCTGCATACTTCCCTATTTTGCATGTTTGTTGGCGTATGTCAAACTGGAGTCGCGGACAATAGTGAAACGAGGTGTTGGGCGAGCATCCGACGAACTCTTTACCCGCGGACACGAGATAAACAACTTTTCTATGTTCGGTTATATTTAATAACGCCAAGCTCCGAAAAAAAGTTTTCGACGATGGGCTCTGGTTACTATACGACGTTTCTGTTTGATAATGCAAAACAGGAAGAAAGAAAAAATCGTTTGTTTCTATACTACCAGAAATGTTTCGCTCAAGTCTTGAAATAGGAACGTTCTCGTGTGTCTTTTAACTCAACAGCTAGTCTAGCTTCTCGTTTTTCACGGCGCACTGTCTCCAATTCCTGTTCTTGGACTTGTTCGTTTTCTCCTCCGCGTCCGAAGTTGGCGCAACAAAATAACGCCCGCTGGCTGCTGCAGTCGTTTGTCAGGCAGTCGGGACCGCGGGCAATAGCGCCGCTCTTTTTGCCCTCCCTCTGTCCTCCCCGCATGGAGAGCAACAAAAACGCCGCAATTCGTTGCCATCTCCTCATGGCAGCAGCGCATCACGGCGGAACCATCGGTCCCGCAGCACTCTTGCAGCGCGTCGCGGCAGTTGACGCACGCTAGCGAATGCCCCGCAGGAATCCATCACCACGGGCTCCCCCGTCCCGCCCCGCCGCACACACAGACGGCCACAAGGATATTCCACAGAGAGAGAGAGAGTATTTCACTTTGGGGGTTACACTGCAGAACAGCGAGCCCCAGCGGTAAGAGCCAAGAGCATCGGCGCAGCGTCGTTCTGTCCGAGTAAAAAATGGTGGCAGGGCCGAGTTTTCTTTCCCTTCACCCGATGTCCCGGCGCTGTCCTCCTCCCTCCTCTATGCAACCGCAATTCGTTCAAGTGCGTGGCGTGTAGAGCAATTCTTTGTCCTTCCGCGCACTTCCGTTTTTATCCGTCTCTTTTTGGTAGACGTCCGCCTGCCTGCCTGCCTTCTACACGCGTGCAGTCTTTTTTGTTTTGTTTTGTTTTTTGAGCGCTTGTTGGTTCGGGATGGCGGGTTGGTTGGTTGTTTGTCTGTCTGTCTGCCGAGTGTCCGAGCAGCGTCCTCCCTCCCCCGCACCAGGCAGGATAGATAGAGTGCGAGTTGGGAACGACAAAAGCGTTCGGAGACAAATGTTGCCGCATTTCCTGGCGCTCATAGAAAGTGTACCAACGCGGGGCCCACGAACGCGCGGCGCTGGACCGCGAATCTCGTTTTATGACTGTCGGTGTTATTAGGGGGTGGCCCCTGTCGTTATTGGCTTTTATTGCGCGTTGGGAGGGGAGATAGTTCCTCCCCCGCTCTTCCATTCCAGCCTCTTCCTGGCGTTTGTTATCGGCTGGTCGGCGCGGCGCTCCTCGATCGAGAGGAGAGCGACGACGACAATCGTTCATCCCCATCATTTTATTTTCGCACTATCTGTTTTTTTGTTGTTGTCCGTCATTGGCCGACTTACGCTCATTGGGCGCTGTGATCGGAATGGTGCTGTCGGAACGGAACTGCCGCAGTTGCTGTACGCTGGTTCTCTCTTTGTGCCTGTGTGTGCGTGAGCGTTGCGCGGTTGGAGTCAGAAGCGCGTGAATAATGCGAACTGGAACGTTGGCTGGCTGGAGGAGAAGTTGGTGGTTGTAATAGAGAGCAGTTCGTTGCTCTACTACACTGATTCTTTTTTTTTTTGTTTATTCGCCGGATTACCACGGATTGTTCCCAATCTGTGGTAAAACCAAACGAATTTTAACTTAAAAAAAAAAGCTTAGTCTTTGAGGTGTGTACTTCTTTGGCTGATGATATATTCTTCTGACGTTGTAGCTTATATATAAAGAAAAAGGTGTTTCTGGGTAAACGGGGGGGGGGGGGGTTACTGACTTATTGACAGAAATCAGAAGCCCCGCCCCCCCCCCCCTTAGGTTTTCTTCTGTTTTGTTGATGGTACGCTCTGCCGGCATCCAACGGAACAGTTCCTTTGTTGCCGCAGCAAACTTCTTTCCGGGAAACACGCGAATTCCTCTGACAGGATGGTTTCGAAACGCCGGTAAAAAAAAAAAATAAAGTGAGGAATGTGTGTCCGTAACGCTCTACTTGAAGCACCAAAAAAATTAATGTTTGGAGAGCGCATTGTTTGTTCGAATGACAACCTTTTGCATTGTACAGAGCTCAAACTGGGATACCAATCAATTTTTGTAATACAAGCGAAAAAAGAAAAAAGGGGGGGGGGGGGCGTGGCGTTTAGAGGGAGATTTTGAGCGCTGGACTTAACTTGAGTATTCGGTTTTTCTTACCAACCTCTGAGATTCAAATCATTTCAGCGCAAATGCTTCGCTGAACGTTGCAGGAAGAAGGCGATTTTCCCGGTTTTTGGTTATGGAAGTCGACAGCGCACGTGACATGATTAGTGTACGCGTCACCAAGCGGCATGTGTGCTGTTAATAACCTAGAGAAATGAACAAAATAGAAAGGATTTATTTTCGAAAGGTTTCGAAGTAACTAAACTTTTATTTCTAGTTTTTATCAAAATACTAGATATAAGCCATTCTCTAGAGCAGTGGTTCTCAAATGGGGGTCCGCGAAGTCCTGCCACATCAGTCTAGCCCGGGAATAAAAGTTGTATATTTTCAGATCGTGAAGGAATTTTTCCATTTCCGGGCGAGTTTTTTTCGTTGGATGTCAATAAGAGAAGTCTACTTCAGATTATCCTTTAGTTAAATTCATTTATTATATCCTTATTATATTTAACATATACCTTCCCCCTCCCCTCACAACGAACGGGGTCCTTTCTCCTCTCCGCCGATCCACAAGGGGTCCGCGAAACATCGATGGTTGAAAACCACTGCTCTAGATGTGCCGTTTTTTTTGTTTTTTTTTTTGCGGACGGCTGCGTTTTGGTCACAGATGTCACATGCATCACCAATCAAATTAACCTACATAAATGCCCATCAGAAGTATCATAATGGTGTATTAATTGCCAAACTATCCTGAAGGCTTTCCAGTGTGTTCACATGACAGTTACAAACAAGAGAACACCACTTTTTTTCCCCTGCGTCATCGACAATGTGCCCTTAACAAAAAAAGTCAATAAATTCAAGTACCTCGGCGTCGCGCTGATGCCTGACGTGACATGGAATTTACATCTTATTGAAGCAGTTGAAAAAGCACCGAAACTATTGGGTTTTTTTTTTCGCAGGAGCCTGCGTCACTGCAATCCAGTGGCCCAAACTAGTAGCATACAAATGTATAATTCGTCCCATCTTCCAGTACGCAGGTACAGTATGGGATTCATTGTCCCAGACATGCAATAACTCGTTAGAAAACGTTCAAAAGAAAGCGCTACGATTTTTTTTATAACCGATACGAAAGGAGGTCTTCTCTAACAGCTTCATCGGCTATCTAGTCTGCCGCGCTTGGCCGCACGTAGTATTAAGACTAAAGGTTTTCCACCAGTTAAGCCGCGCCAGGAAAGAAATACCCATCGGTGATTATGTAGCATCTTGCATAACCGACCAACTGGAAGGGGACAAAAAGAAACAAAAGAAAAACAACGCAATAGAGCAATGTGCGAGTTTTTCTACCATAAGGAGTTTTTTATCTTAGGTACAGGTACTTTCCCTGCGCTGTTGCGGATTGGAACAAACTTCCTGAAGTGCTTGTAAACAGACTCCCTCGACACGTTTAATTGCTTCGTACAGTCACTCATCACCGAGGACACGGGTTAAAAGAAATAGCATCTGTATCATCCACATTCTACGAACTTCCGCGATTAACCCAAGACATCGTTCTAATGTTGTCGTACTAAACAAATTTGAAGTGTGCTTTTTTATTTTTACATTGTCCCTATTTAGAGTACGGTGCCAGTTTTTTATTCACCGGTAGTTTTGTATGTTGGAATGTTCTTTTTATTATATTGTTTGTTATATTTTGTTACGCCGCACTGCATAATTGTATTGTCTTGGCCTCCCTACAGGCAACCGGCAAGTCAGTAAATAAATAAATAAAAGTAAGTTTGTCGCATGGAGGTTCTGGGAGCGGGTAAGATTTTGTAAAATTTTGTACGACTACTAACATGTCTAACGTTCATCGGGAGATAGCGACTACATAACCGCCATCCGATACGACGCGCATTCATTAAGAAACCGGCTTGGCTTAAGATTAAGCGCAAAAGTGAAGGAATTTTTTTCTTCAATGATCCGAATATTATTAATTGTATACAATCACTTTTTTATTTTTTGCTCACAATCGAAGTTAATGCCAGACTAACTATGATGTTCGAGACCGGTCTACAATTCAAACATGTTAATTTTGACCGCACTGAAAGGATAAAATTAGTTGTTGCCGTGCGAGTGCTAATCTGTGGGCGCTTGCATGTTACTTTAATGTTATGCCCAGGACTCGCTTTCTTTCTTTTTTTTAAATTAAAAGTCCCAGGCGTTCATATCGATCGTTACACGTTTCAACAATTCAAGCCGCTGCACGTTGTTAGAAAGCGTTGCGAATATTCCGCGCCATTATTACAGTTTTGTGTAACCTAGTAATTGGGTTATCCTAATCCTGGTAGACCATCATTGTGGTGTGTCATAAAGCTAACGGTGTGTGTACGCACGACCTTCTTATAGCCATCGTTCCGGCGAACGACTTAACGGCCATGTTCGCGCGAGAAAAAAAGAAAACCAATTTAGCACCGGTTGTAAAAAAAGGCTCTCTTACAGTGCTTCATCTTTAATTAATGGCGGACTCCTTTTTCCCTGCGTTTTTCGAGTGTTCTTTCATCAAGGAACACGAAAATAAATGTTGGAGATCGCCGCCAACATCGGAACTTGCCGGCCGTCTTCTCGTGTTTCCCGTATTCCGCGTCTTTGTCCAGATCTTTTAAATTCTTTGCTCAAATCCCCGCACTACTTTCTTCTCTCTCTCTCTCTCTTTTTAACAAACTGTTGTAATTGTAAAATGCCGACGCACATTATTACTTTCGTTGCGGTCTTAACTGAAGAAAACTCGACAAGAAAGAGTATTTTGCGTCGCACGGTGATTCAGTTGTAAGATTATTAAAATGTTCGTGTTTTTTTCTCGTTTTTTTCTCCTCACAGCAGGTATACCATAGGAACCGTTCTCGCGACGGTTGTGTTGGGTCTTCACTCTCGTAAGAAGTGATGACTCTGAGCCAATCGAGGAACGCCAAACCGTTCATCATTAATGTTTATGAAACAATGCGCCGTAAAAGCTATTCTACCAAAACTCGAGCCCGAACTCTGACGCAAAGCTCGCTCTCAATTCCAGTCTTACGTTCTGTCGTAGTTCGATGACGTCCTAATAACAACACCGCAACCTCTCTTTGCGGCGCGTGTACTGTATGCTATAGTTATAATACGTGTTCATTCAAAGCATAGTTTTGGTTCATGTATCACTTTATACTATCACTTCGTTTTTCCTTCCAAGATCTGCCGGGAAAAAAATGCCGGGGGATCGAATAGAAATAGCAAATCTTCAGCTCACACGGAAAATTGGCGGTCAGGTTTTCGTGGCTACAGCTAGACTTTTGTAGTGCTTCCACTACAGATCTTTCTCAAAAGCGTGCGCTTTCCGGTGGCCGCTGCGGTAGGTTGGGACCAGGGTGTAAGATAGACAGGTGGGGAAACGAGAGCCAAATGAGCGACCGGATTGTGTCCCCCTCGGTTTTCTCTTTTTCTGTGGCGCCATCTATGTGGAGCACCGCGAACTCTCACTCCGGGTGGGCGACCGGCTAAACTAACGGACATGGTTTCTCGTGGATTTTCAATGGAGGACTGTCGTGCTCTCGGTTTATTTTGCGCACTCTCCCATAGAGTTCCATGCAAATCCGATTCCGATTTTTTTCTTCTCGCCGCAGCGCCATCTGTCGCAAGTCAGGGGTACCCGCAAGCAGACGAGTACACAACCCGGTCACGGCGCTGCGGTAGGCTTCTATATGGGCCGTTCCCCCACCTGTCTATCTTGCACCCTGGTTGAGACTTCGAGACGTCGAACACTGTTGGAGCGCCCTCAAACGCGAAACAATGCGCAGAAGCACACGACGCTCTTGTTCACTCTGTGAAGAGGGAGACAAGGATTATAGACCAATGCAGCTGGCCTTTGCGCCTATCCCCGAATCTTTTGAATCGGAGCTTAGATCTGTCCCCGCTTTCATCTGCTCGTCTTCCCAAGTTTCTGACCGCAGCTCGGTGCTAATAATGAATATTTAATTTCCCCTTTTGTGGGTATTGTGGGCCGCGGATAGACGGCCGATTAAATTCGATATATATTTTCCGAAATGAAGAACATGGCCCCTTGGTTTTTATTTTTTTTGAACCTGTTGCTTCAGAGTATCGAAACAATTTAAGGGCAAGCCTTGCGCCTTCGTGTTTTTTTTTAAATCTTTTAGTTAAATTGGATATTCGAATTTTTATTCCAGTGTGTAAACGATGTTTCATATTTCTTACCGTTCTTCTCCTATACCACTTTATTGCAGCGCAGATCGATTTCTTTTCTCTGCGTCTCCCTCGTTCGTGTAATGAGTGCCAAACTCTGTTACCTCTCTTAACCTTTTTCTATGAGCGTCTTTCTTTTCTTTTTCTCTTCCTTTTAACTTGCTTTTGTTTCGCGTTCCGGGCGAGCGCTCGTCGTTTCCATCTCTCGCGGACGACTCCCCTCGTGTTTAATCTGTCCCTGGATTTGTTTGCTCGCCATCTTTATGGTGGAGTCGTTTTGTTTGCGCACACCCCGATCCTCGTGGATGTTCGTTTCGGAAGGACAAGGACGTCTTTAAAGTGTACTCTTCATTTTTTTTTCTTTTTCTTCGCATAAGGTAATTGATTGTGCGTCCTAGTCTGGCTATGGTTGTCGTCCTCCGTGCAGTTGAATGTCCCGTCGGCTCTCCCGCCGACAGACCAGACATTTTCTAGGTGGGTTAAAATCTCTGCCTTCGCTCTTCGAGAACTTGCTGCTTTTTAGGGTAGGCGCGTCTAGTTCGTTTCACGTTATATGCGAGCGAAGCCGAAACCACAAGCGCAGTGATGTTACCCTAAGCGATGTGCGCACTGCAAAAACGTAAGTGATCATATTGTGCGCTTGTTTAGACATCGGGAAGTCAGTCATCTCCGATGGGCGTCTGGTGTCTTCCCTGCAGATGAGAAATTTCGCCAGTGAAGTGGAATTGCTAGCCTGTGGTTTTTAAGGTGCACCACGCAGTAGTGATACACGACCACACGCCGGTGTGATGCTCATCCAGGTCGAAACGGGAGGGGGTGGGAATGTAACCTATGATACCAGAATTCTGCAGCGTGAGCTTTCGCTCCACGTCCTCTGAGCTTCGGTGCTTCGCTTTCTCGAGAATACGAAAAGACGAAGGTTTCCAGTGAGTCGACTCTTCTAGCTTAAAGCTATACAGTACCGGCGAGGAAGTGCCTGCACGCCAAGTCGCTTCATCCGAAATTTCGGTGGTGCGTATTTGCACCGCTATACGTACATGCACTCCGCGACACTATTAGCACAAACAGTCTGCGTCTTTTTTTTCCCCTCAGACTCAAAGGGCCGTCATTAAATCTTCAGTGGTGGAGTGTAGTGATTTGGGGCACTAGCCTACGCGGAAAAATTTTATCCCCGCCAATAGCCTTTCAAAGTAAAATGTAAAAAAAAAAGTTCGCCAATGTCGAGTTTGTGATAATAATATCCCGCTGTGTGCCTTTTTCGGAAACGCGGTGACCGTCACAAATAAGTTTAGGACGCCTGTGCGGGATAAATCCGACTTCTTACCGAGCTGCTGGAATAAAATAAAAAAATAAAAAAGAAAACGAGCTTCGCGAAATTTTTTGATGCAATACAGACAAAAAAAAATACATCGAAAGCATAATACAGAACGCTTTGTCCGTGCCCACGGTCCGGCTCACTGTGAGTGTTCTAAAAGGTAGATAACAAAAACGATTTTTCCCAGTAAAGAATAGTCTCGGGAAAAAAAAAAGAGAAAAAGAACCATTCCATGTGGTTTCTTTCACCAGGTGCGTAACTACGAGACGAAATGTGAAACCTAGAGAATAGCAAAAAAATTGCATGTTGCCGATAAAAAAAAAAAGAAAAAAAGGAAAGAATGGCGGGAGAGGGGGCGTTAAGCGCGGTAGGTCCTGGCAGAATTGCGAATCGATTTCGAGCGGTGACGGCGACGAAGCGTTTTGGTGAAATGATGGGTTAGCAGCGAGTGGGGGTGGTCGTCGTCGTCGCCGCGGCCGCTTGTGCTGCTACCGAGCCACGCCGCCGCCACAGCCACTCTTCCCAAGCTAGAACTACCGACGAAGGAAGAAAACGGGCTTCCGTGGGGACTCGGCTTTGCGTTTGTGCTGTTGCCGGTGGCCGCCACCGGCAACGCTGAGCTTCCCCCTCCCTCTCCCCGCGGAATCCGATCGCCTATCCCCGTGGAATGGGACATTCGGCCGGGTCTCGAAAAAATAAAATAAAATAGGAAAATAAAATAAAAACATCTAAAGATTGGGAAAGACGGACGGAACGATGTTTCTATCTTGTGGTACCTTTCATATCGTTCTTATTCTCCTATGTTATCTTTTTTATATTTTTTTCTCAGCGTCTGTGTGTCTGCGCACGCCGCTGCTGTTTCGTTTTGGTCTGAATTCGAGCAAGTTTGTGTTCAAAAAATAGATAACTTTTTTTTCTTTCTCTAGACTTAAAAAAGAAACTGCCGTGAATGAAATTGAACCACCTGTGGATGGTTCCGCAGTTGTATTATTTATTTCTCTAAATGGTGTTGCTTGTGAGGTTTTCGAGATAGGCGCTCTTGTCTTTCTTATTACTAGTGATTTCTATTCTTATACTGAGTTTCACTTTAAGTGCGAGCGTAGCAGAAGCTACAATAGCCACCTCCGCGGCTTTCAGGATCGTCGAGCACGCGGACTCGTGTAGTGCAAACATCGTTCGGAGCAACATGCTCGTGCTTGAAGCTTCGGCTTCGCTCGCGCATAGGGTGACACGAACTATGGTATATTTGTGAAAATAGAGTTGATGTTTCCGAATGGTTTACCGAATATATTTGTTTTTATGCCGAGTTGCTCCGTCCATTCAGAGATACGTACATTAACTAAGCCGGGAAGCTTTATTTGTGGAATAAAGCGCAGATTGGGCATACCGAATCACTTCAAAAATGTACCCCGAGGACTCGGTCTTCTATTCGTAGTTCTTACCTTGTGCATTTGGTCCCTTTTCCTCCGTTTCACATTTCGGGCGCCAGGCCGCGCCAGTTTTCGTTGCACACTAAAATTGGCGGTGGCACCGCGCTCTTCTCCTTCACATATTTTCCAATGAGTGGCGTGGCCTCCTGAAGTTGCGGATAGAAAAAACGATTGTCGTAGCTAGGCTAAATTCCAAAAAAAAACAGTATTTACTTCTTAAAAAAAAAATAGATCTGTGATAATGCTAACGGTGGGTCCACCCGCCGAGAATCGCATTTATTTTACCTCTCATCTTCTTTTTTTGTGTAAACTTTTAGTGTGGTAATGGTTTTCCGGACTAGAATTAACCAATATGCAAAATAATTTTTTTCCGCAAAAAAAAGGGGGAGAGGGTGGGGGGTGGCGTCTAGTAGAATAGGAAGCAGAAATATGTAATGGTACAGCGCCTAAAGATCAATGAATGCTTGAATAATATATGGACGTCTGGGCCTCTTTTTTCTTTTTTTTTTTCCTGTGTCGTGGGTATATTGAACAGCGTAGAGAGAGTCTGGGCGTGTTTTATAGTCAGCATGGGTAGGCCTGGGCGCACCAGCGCCCCGTCGTCATCGATCCTGCATTAAAATGACTGATGCGAGAATTAAGGAACACCTGGAACATTCCACAGCGATTGCCTCCTCGCGGCTGAGCTAACACAGCTCGATATTAAAATGTCGTGACGATTTTCTTCTTTTGTATTCCGCGTCTCGCTTAACTGTTCATTTTATTTGGCGCACCGATTCACTTTATGGAGTCGGGGAGTCGTGATGGATCACCTAGAACGATCAACACGCGAGGTAAGAAAAAGACAGAAGAAAAACGTGAAAAATCGAATAATCGAAAATTTCGCAATATCAGAGGAGCGAATCTATCGAGGTGCCTCCTGCTGACCTTTCCTCTCAGCTCTCTAACCCTTTTTTTTTATGTGCACATTGTATTCTTGATTTGATGACGTCTAGAGGCTGTCTAATATTCAACTTTAATCATAATCGGATTAATCCGCTTCAGCGAGTATAGTTAGCTAGACGGTTGCTGGGAACACGACTTGAACGCGTCTTTTTGTTTTGTATTTTACTCGTGCTTTTCAATGTCTTAACAAAAATTGTCGCCTCTTATTATTCGCAAGCGCATGATAGAACGACCTCACCAAGCGTTCCACGCATGCGCGAAGCCGCCATATATGTATAGTTGAGAGGAGCCAGGTTTCCAGTGCACGAGACAGCTCATGTCGTCTCGTGTCCTGCTCATGCAACGAAACTGGCTGGTGAGATCGGTCTATTAGCATGGTAGCCTGTGCTGGAGACTTCGACAAGAACGGGAACTCTGTCCAGCGAGGAAGAAATGGAATTATAGCTCTGACAATCGCGTGATCCTGCCAAGCACGTCGCGCCTTGAATATTGCATCAAGCTGGAGATTCTGAAAAGCCAACGAGAGGGAGACGACGCGCTGGTTTTTCGAATCTTCACGATTATTTATTTCTTATCAGTTGCTGCGTTTCGCTGGTGAAATTTAGATTACGCCTTCCTCGGTGTAAGTGTTGGCCCTAAGGATAATGCGCATGTTTATTGGTTAGGGTAGCTCCGTGAAAGCATCCATCAGAGTGAATTCGGTGTGTAAACGTGGTAATAGTGCAGCGCCAGGATCGAGCGAAAGTCGCTTGTTTGAAACACGAGAGTGGTGGGTAATTACTGACTTTGCGGTCACCATCTCTTTGTTCCTACCGGTGGTTCTCTGGATCATCTGACTGTGCCAACGTAAGGAGAGCTTCCGCTATATTCACCCGTATTCACGATGAGGTACTAACGCCTGTCTGACCTCGGACCGACTGCATCATCACCAACCTCTCTGTTGGCATTCTGGGAAATAGACGGGTAGAAACGAGAGCGCGCGGGGACATCAGAAGACAGAGTTCTCATTGGAATGATTACTACACAGACGCAAGGCTATAGCTGGCCGCTGCCTCTACTCACTCGTCGATGGTCTATCGTACCGGCGTGCGGTCATGTATCCCTACTGCGTGATGCACATTAAAGACCCCAGTCTAGCAGTCGTACTGCACCGGCTAAATTTCTCATCCACAGCTGCAGGAGACAAGTCGCCCGTTGAGGCAGACCAAGTTCTAGGCTGTATAAACATACACCCAACCCAACTGGTTTTTTGTCGATGGTGGGTGCCCTGACATCCACGCGCGCCCTCGTCTCCACCTCCTCTTCTTCTTTCCCTCAGTTTCTAGCCGTGCAAGCTGGGATCTTCAGAGTGCGCGCTACAACAATCTGCCACGACACGATGGATTCCGATACCTTTACCGTATTGTTATGGGATATCGTGTTTCGGTAACGTGTTCCGGCATCATGTTCTGATAACATTTTCGAATGTCGTGTTCCGGCACCGTGTTAAGGTATGGTCAGCGTGGTGCAGAAACGAGCTACGTACAAAATTCTCCTTGTCCACGCAACACATGGGCGCAGAATTGAAAAACGCACACCCGAAAGCGAAACGACGCTCTCCACCGTCAGTTCCCAGCCCGGAACTTCGAAGCGCGGTAGTAGTTTAGTAGATCGTGCCCGTAATTCCGCTCACGGTACCCGATACTCCGCCAGCCCTTTGGCACACCGCTCTGACCGTGTCGTTATCCGAATGATCAGAACGATCTACTAGACCACCTCTACAGAGTTGTGTAAATCGTTCCGATTCTACGCCAGCTTTTTTTTTCGCACGGATTCCATAGCTGGGGAGCTTTCGTAGACCATTTTCCTATCCCGCTACGCACTCCGTAACGAAGACGCCGCTAGTGCGCATGCGCGCCGCTGGCCTTGACTGCACATTTCCGAATCTCGTTGCGGAGAGCGTTCCGGGACGGAAGAAACGATCTACGAAACACCCTATTAGAGAGTTTAAGTAGATCGTTCCGATACCTCCGATATTCCCGATAAAGATACGATGCATGAGCTAAGGCTGCGGCGTGGTATCGGGTGTCCTTATCGGAGTCATGGAACGATCTACTAAAACTCTCTATTATGGCGTCGTTATCGGAATAATCTAGTAGATTGCGCCCATAACTCCCATAATTTCGACAACGACACCCGATACTTCGCCAACGCCTTTGCTCACGCATCCAATCGTTATCGTGCGTCGTTATCGTGCGTCGTTATCGTGCGTCGTTATCGTGCGTCGTTATCGTGCGTCGTTATCGTGCGTCGTTATCGTGCGTCGTTATCGTGCGTCGTTATCGTGCGTCGTTATCGTGCGTCGTTATCGTGCGTCGTTATCGTGCGTCGTTATCGTGCGTCGTTATCGTGCGTCGTTATCGTGCGTCGTTATCGTGCGTCGTTATCGTGCGTCGTTATCGTGCGTCGTTATCGTGCGTCGTTATCGTGCGTCGTTATCGTGCGTCGTTATCGTGCGTCGTTATCGTGCGTCGTTATCGTGCGTCGTTATCGTGCGTCGTTATCGTGCGTCGTTATCGTGCGTCGTTATCGTGCGTCGTTATCGTGCGTCGTTATCGTGCGTCGTTATCGTGCGTCGTTATCGTGCGTCGTTATCGTGCGTCGTTATCGTGCGTCGCAAACTATCGTTTAAAACTCTCCGATGAAGAAAGTGTGGCGGCGTGTTTTGCGGGGGTGAATTCTGGCGGCTCACCCCCGTCGGCCATTTCCGATAGGAGCCGAGCGCGACGTCCGTCCGAGCCTTTGTGCCCGATCCGACCGTCGCCCATTGTTCGCTCCGTTTGTCCTCCCACCGGCGACGTGCCGCCCGTCCTATCCCATGGCGAAGCGGCGACCCGTGAACCTCGACAGGTGAGGCCGCATCGCGTGTTCCCGTCTGCCGCCGCGAGAACTCAATCCGCCGGGCGCACAAAGGCACACCTCGCGCGCCTTCTGTTTGCTGCCAGAAAACCGATAAGCGGGAGAACGGGGGTTTCGTTGTACCGTGACGCCGTTTAATGTAAAGTGGCGAACAGGATCGAGCGAGATTGAGTGGACTTTGAGAGCGATCGAAGCGGAGCCGCGTCAGACCTTCGCGCCGAACGCAGCGTATTGCACGCTTCTGTTCTTTCGAGTATTCTCACTAGTTTCGTTGCGTAAAAGCAGCGAGCGAAATAAACGGGCAATCGATGTATATTGTATCAAAGAACACACTAACATTTTGGCATTTAAGAACAGAATAATTAAATAACAGGGAATGGGAAGAGGAACAATGTCGGGAGCGTGTTATTTGCAGTGTATGCAGGGTTTTGTACAGAATTTGTTATGGCTTGCGGAAAGGCTGGGTGGGCTTCGTACCGATCACTGCAGTAAAATCTAATTAAAGGGCGCCTTTTTTTGTTTTGTGCTCTTATTTCCAATGAGACCATCAATGATGCGACGTGATAACAACAAATGGCTGCTGTGGCGACGCACTCCGAATTCACTTTTGAATACAAACATGGCGGCGTTTGGAAGCTCGAGCTGGAGGAAAAACACCAGAAATACCTCGTTGCCGTTCTCATCTTGTCGGTGACTAGAGCCACTAAGTTAGCAGCGCTTAGAGTATCGGCACTCTGCTCCCCGACACTGTTGTGGGCGCCGCCATTTTGGTGCTTGTGCAGAGCAGACGCAACTGCCGATCGTCATGATTCAAAAGTGCGACTTGCTCAGCATTAGATTCGGTGTTAGGAAGCTCATGTAATATTGCACTGCTCTGTCGCGAACTGTCTTAAACATTTGTGGAGGACGGAAAAGCGTTTCCTGTGATTTTAGATCAAGCTTCAGATAACTGGCAACCATGATTTTAAGGCACTATATGGGCAAGTATCGTTGCTCGGAAGCGTAGCTTATTTAGTGGCACATAGTCGTAACGTCTTTTTCTGACCTTTTTGAAACTGAAGATACGCGAAAGCAGAGATTCCGAAAACTTTGTGTATATGGCGTCACACTCCAGGAGGGAGGGGCTTTACGGTACTTTAAAAATCATTTTCTTCAGTCTCCGTGTACTTAATTGCAAAAAAAAAATGTCGATATTCGTGATCCTAAAGGCCAAATAAAGAAGATTTAAGTGTTCTTTTTTCTCAAATGCAGAACAGCTCAAGTTTCTTTCCTTTAACGAACGCGCCCCGAACATTCGAATGGCAACGTTCGGTTGGGCAAGAACTCGCGAATGAATGGGGTGGCGGCTCCGTGCTCGCTGAGACGCCTCCAAGGGGGCCAGGGGCATTTAGCCCTCGACGAGGACATGCATTGTCGTACCTGGACTTCCATGCGTACGACGACAATCGCGCCTTCCTCTCCATTCCCTTTCAGCGTGAATAACCCGTCAACGGGCGAACCTGGAGCCAATCGAGGCGACAGAGTCAAGCACGTGACATCTTTCCACAAGAGGAGTGTGCTCGGACGGTATCGTTGTCACGCGTGCCTCGCTTTCACTACGATCGTCCTGAGGGGCACGTAGCTTTCGTCGTTTTGTCAAGTAGTGGTGACACCGCGGGCTTTCGGCAATCTCGCCTCGCCGAACAGTGGCTCCTTCTGGGGAACAAGGGATGGGCGCGCGGCCTTGTCGGACAATAACGGATCCGACCGGAAGTGGCGAAAGACAGGCTTCGCTGTCGAAATGTGGACTGACTAAGGGGGAGTCCGCTATCGATACTACTTCCGAGCTTTGCCTTTCCGCCTTTTATGCTCGTCGTTTTTGAAGGTACGGATTTTCTCGGTGAGCACCTAAGCAATTAATAATACTCCCAGCATGTTGAGTTTTTTTTCTTCAATGTCATACCAGTGAAGACATTTTTAACGGCTCGGGGGATAAATCTCTTTGTAAAAAGTAAACGCTCAATCCGAAATTATTTGAAAGCCAATAAAACAGGCCGCTCCACTGCGGTTCCAAAGGGGGTGGGGGGGGGGGGGGGGCTTTGTTTATTATTGTTATGAATCGGAAGTTCTCTGGGACGTCAGTCTGGAGCACCGCCTGGTGGCGTTTGCAAAAAAAGGTCTATACAGGTAGAAACTGAGGGAGGGGGGGGGAGATTACAGTGCCAGAGCGGCGAGCTCCGAGTGGATTGGTTAGTGGGTAGGCACAAAGCTATCTGTTTCTGTCTCTACTCACTGTGTAAACACATTCGAACGCGGACGCCGAACGACAGACGCCGAACGCCGGCGTTCCAACACGTTCGAAGAGTAAACACAAAAGCAGCTGGCTACACCCAGAGCCTGGCTACACCCTAATCATTCCAGGCAGCGCTGGGCACTCTGGTATCCCCGCGCGCTCTGATATCCTCCTCTCCCTCATTTTCTTCCCGCGTAGTTTTACTATGAACACGGGGCGTCAAGACGGACGCCGACGGTTGTGAATCGACGTCATCAACTGAAACACCGGGTAAACAAAGACGAAAAAGATATCCCTCGCCCGCGGCAACGGAGCTGTTCGGTAACTGCAGACTGCTCCAGCGCAGGCTGCCCTGAGACGAGAAGGCGGCTAATAAAGCGGCGGACGAGGCCTGCCCGTCTGATCGAGCCCGGGTTCCTTCTGTTTCCTCCCCGCGGGCAGTCCTTTGTCTTCACTGCGCTCCTGCCTCGAGCGGTGCGGCGAAGCTCTTCCAGATTGGGACACGTGAGACTCGGCGGATTTTTGGGTCAGGCGTGTCCCACGCATGCGCACTGCCCATCTTGGGTGATGGGGGTGATGGCTGGCAGCGGTGGTAGAACGGAAGAAAGCAAGCAGCCCCGCCGACAAAACGTGTGCACATTTTTGTTTTGTTTGTCAGAATTTTTTTTTTCAAGGAAAAGGGGAAGAAAAAAAGGGAAAGGGGGTTATTGATTGGTTTCTTTTGATTCCGTTGCCCTGGGGCCCATCGTCGTCGGTGTACATCTATAATTAAAACGGCGATCAGAGAATCGTTGGTGCTGCGACGGGTTTCGCGAAGCCCCCCCCCCCCCCAAAAAAAAAAAAAAAAGAAAAATATTGCAAGTAAAAAGAAAACGAGTAAGATGGGAATTTTAGCTGGCAGCTGGTCCCTTCTTCGGGAATTCCTGCGGTGTTTTCGAGCCGTTGATTTATTTAATTTTTCTTTTGTCTCGTGCTGGCACTCGGTAGGGAACTTCTATATTCGTTCAAAATAAAGTTGCGGATTCTTTTGGGGGCGGAGCGGAATAGATGATTAATTTCTGCCGTTTGTTTTTGCGGGAGTGACAAGAGTGTTGTTGGAAGATCGGTTCAGAGGTGTGTGTGCTCGCGCTCGCTCCTCGTTTAAAAGATATTATTTTTTCGAATCTACTCTTTGTGCCGTTCTTCCCCGTTGGAAACGAAAATATAAAAGGGCCGTCACCAGCGGCATTATTAATGCAAACTCGGATACCCCAAATATATGCCCCAACAAAAACAACAAAATTCAAAAAGCGGGGGAAAAAAAGAACGGCTGAGGATAAGGTGAAGGCCCAATTAACGAGGTATTTCCCGAATGTTCCGCTAATTATCTGCAGTAACGCAGCAAACGAGAAAGCATAATAACGCAGCAAGATATTCGGATAAGACACAAGGAGACACGTACTGCCTCTTAAATAAAACGAGCGTTGTTAACTACATGGGGAATATTCGATGGCGGCTAATCATGCTTTTTTTTCATTCTTTACGTGCTCCAAAGCTTCTCACACCGGCATCTATACATGGCTTGGAGGTGACGTCATCGCCCCGTGCTGGCGGCTATTTTCGGGTAATTCCTACTTTTCCTTGCCGGGAAAAAAACAACTCTGTGGTGCGTAACGTTTCTCGGCAAGAACAAGCCATCAATTCACTCGGCCCTTCTCGGCCAAGTTGGAACCCGCTCATTGGGATGGAATCTCTGTACACAATACTAAAACCGCGGCTGCGCTGCTCATACGTCATGCAAAAGACGGTCTGCATACACTGTCTGAGGCTCTTTCATATGGCATTGGTCGCCCAAAAACTTTCTGCAGAAAAATTTCAAGCATTCATGTGTATGAAGCAAACGTGCCTCGAACATGGTTGGGGTGTGTCCGCAGACACTTCTGTGATCATGTCTACAGCGAACGCCGTATGATGTATAAGGGAGTTGGACCACTGCTTAACATGTCACCGCGGAGACAAAGATACATGGCGTAAATGCTCTGCCTGGCGTCTAGCCTACTCGGGTCCATCATAAACCTTGCCCGACAGCCTGTTTCCCCAAAGATCGTTCGCGTCCAAGCGGAAATTTAGATTCGACTGCGCCTTACGGTGCGATCTCTCCCCCACCCACACCTCTACGTGGTTCCGCTTGTCCCTCCGTTCTGACCCTGCGCGGCGCGAGATTGGGTTCAACAGTGACTCGGTACTCGAGCCGCGGACGCCGCAAACGCATCGCGGGTGCTGCAGCAAGCTGCGTGCGTCGTCCTCGGGTAATGCCCAGGTAATGGACTGCGTCCCTGCCCCCGCGCCTAATGAAAGCCCCCGGTCTAATGGCCGCGCGCGATTAGCTTTATCTCTCCAACTCACACGCGGCGGCACCCGAAGTTGTCGGCTCCGTCGGCGGCGTCCCAGCCGCCGCGACACTCGTCATGGAGACCGTCTTCCGCTTCGCGAACGAGGCGGACCACGGGGAGCGCCGCGAGCCTTCATAACCAATCATATTGTTCCGAATGACAGACGATAAGGCAGGATAAAATATAATGAACTAAAGATTTAAGTGGGGCGAACTTGTGCCAGAAACGAAAAAGAACACACACGTCAAGAAAACAACTGCAGCAGCGAGACGAGGCGACGACGGCGGCGGCAGCGGCAAGCGACGGTGCGTCGGCGTAACAGCTGGCTATCGCGAGAGATTATTCGTGAATGAATCGGCAATGCGGCGCTCGGCTGTTTATGTACTATGCTCGTCATCTTGAATATAGAATGTTCGGGGAAGAGCTAGGGCTAGAAAAGGTTATTCTGGCCACCTTATCTTTTCCGCTCGGGGCAAGAGAGTATACGCGAACATTATAGATGAACAGACAAGCGTATATCGTATATTCTCAATCATGCACGTGGCAATATTCCGAGAGAGTGTCACGTGGGCTGGGAATCTGGAGCTTCGACATGCGCGGCTTGCACTGACGTCACATCAGAGCGGCCATGGCGGCGGCCTTGCTGCTGTGCGCGTATACGCTCCCTCCGCGACACTGTTAGCTCAAACACGACATCGGCGCTTTTTTTTTAACGTGAAACGTTCTTTGGCTAGTTCAGCATATCGTGAAGCCCAAGAAAGTGAAGCGACCGCGAAGCTCAACGCTGATTGGTTGACGAAGGGGGAGGGGGAGGGACGAAGGAAGCTCGACGCCGATTGGCTAAAGGGGAGGTCACGTAACTAGAAATGGTGAAGAAGCTTCTTCGGGGAGGAAATGCGGAGACCAAGCCATGACACCGTAAACTCCAAAAGCCACCTTTGATTTTTTTTTCACCATATGAGGATGAAGCATGGGGATCTAACGAGAACGGATTGAATGCGGCAGGCCCAACAGAGAAAGGCGTTTTGAGAAGGGTTCTTTCAAGGAGGTCCAAACGAGAAGGTCGAAACGAGGACGGTTCCGAATGATAACTACCCGGTGTAGGTAATGCGCATGCGCAGAAACCGGATTTGCGTGTGGTGAACCGTCTGCGCATGCGGTGGCGTGCCGCTTGTTGGTTTCTACGTGCACCATAGTTTCCGATTTTTACAACGTCACGTGGTGCGTTTTTTGGGGGTGTTGCGATCGGCTCGAACAACTCGAACCGAAAATAGCGGAGTGAGGTGGCGGACAGCCGTGACGACGAGCGACGACGACGCGTCACGGCTAGCCGTTCGTAATGTGCGCCGACGCACGCGGCGGTGTCGTGGCCGAGGGTATAAATGAACACGCTGCCGCGGACTTTAATCAGGCTGAGCTCGTTCCCGTGTTCGGCCCGTGCACGTGGGCGCCGCCGTTGCGGCACCGGCTCGGGTAGTCTGCTGCCGGGCCGTCGTTCGCCCGTGGCTCTCGGTCGGTCGGGCCCTTAATTGCGGCTCTCGCCGTGCATGAGGTGGTCCCGCTGAGAGGTGGCGTTATTAAACGCTTCATGTGTGCGTGCTTTCTGTGTGGGTTGAGCTGTCCCGGCCGCTCCCCGTACGCTGCACGAGTTTCCAGCGGCCTTTGAGAAGGGGGGTGTCCGCGCTCTAGCTAAATATTTGACAGTTTTAGTTGCCCCCCTCCCCTCTAAAATTAAATATGTTCACATTTGTTTTTCTGGAACGATGTTAGCGGGCCCATTAGCGTGTGTTTGTAAAACTTAATTCTTGGGTCGTTATGGGACCAAAACCGACACATGAGGATTTTTGTTTTTATTTTTCTGAGTACATTGTGTCAGTCTTCTGAAAGTTCTGAGACACGCAAACGCACGATGCGCGGATTATATTTATTTGGCTTTCATGACTGTTCGGGCAACTGATGGGAATTCGTATGAGAATTTATGGAAGCATACGATAAAGTTAGTATCAATAAAAAAAAATACATGAAGGTATTTTTTTCTTTCGTGTCCTTAGTTAGGTGCCCACTTGTTCTACAGGACGGAGTCACATAGGTCCACGATCCTTCGAATCTACCGCACAAATTAATATTCCGAGCGATCTCGCGGAATTATTAACGAAAAGTGCATTTACTGGTGAGTGATATTCGGCTGAAAAGTATGAAGGCTAAATAAAGTGCTGCACTTCGCGCGAAACTCTCGGAAAATGGCTTCCATAGTCAAGGTTTTTCTCTCGCATGTCAGTTTGAAAATAGGAGCCAGAGCACTCAACAGGTACATTTTGTAAGCTAGACAATCAAAGTCGGAGTAGCAGAGGCTTTCGTTACTTATTCAAGATGTGTGCTTTGTAGTAGTACCGTTTGGGTGGCTTAAATTCAGCCTTTGAAGCATAGGTGTAAACCTCATGCTCCCCTACACATCTTCAAGTTTGTATGTTGCGTCCTCTCTAGGAAAGGAGATATAGATTAGTTAAATAACAGTTTAGCACCGTTAAAGATAATTTTAATGTGACAACTTCGGGGTCATGTTGATATGTCCTTTGTCGCTATATTCTACCCTGAAAAGAAAGCTATTAGCATTTATTAAGAGCTAGTAACCGCTTGTCACATACGTCACTAGATACATAGTAACCGTAGGTAGTAATGGTCAAGCTAGTAACGGTCACTAGGTCAATAAGCTAGTAACTGTTACCGGCATCAAAGTAGACCGCGTGTATTTTACTGCCTCTAAGTATTAACTCGCGCTACCTCCCGACTGTGGACCGGAAGCGCAACGAGTCACGTGATTTCCGGTGAAAAAAAGGCATGTGGTTATGCCACTTACCATCAAACGACAGGCGCAACAAATATTAAAACTGGAAATGAGTAATCCAGGTGGCGCTAGTCACCGTACAATTAAAAGTACACCCAAAAACCGATTATATATAGTTTATTTCAACGCTTCCACATTTGCAAGTAGGTGCACATCTCGCACACATATTTTCAGCACACAATGGATGCAATGCATTCAACACAGATCACATGCAAATACGACAAACACACGTGACACGCTTACTGTAATCACTCTAATCGCTAACTCTCTTGAGTGCCCGTGAGTCTTTTATACTGACCATTTGAGTGCGCAAACTTGTCGTCGTGTATCACTACGTCGGTCAATAATGTTGCAAATATAGGGCTCTTTTCGCACCAATATCCTTCCCCAAGGAAGTTTTCAGACGACCACCCCCACCCGGTTCTCAGTATCCATGTCTTCGCTTCCCTGCAAAGCAGCCGCAAACCAGCTTTCTCGTCGCTTACGTTAATCGAGAATTAAAACGAATGCGGTCGCCGTCGGCCAGAGATTGCTTTCTTGTCGTCATCCGCGGTGAGCGAAGGCTGTGATAGACGATGAGTACGACGGCAGCTGCACTCCTTTCGCACGTTGCGCGACAGAAATGCATGCAAAATTAATACCGCATGCAGCTCGCATCTTAATTTCTGTATAGTCCACTGAAAAATGCTCGCCTTTCTGGGGAAGACACAAGCAAATTCAGAAGGGCTCGTAGATTGTCAAACATTTGTTGCATTAGTCCTAAAGCTAAAACACTATTTACGACGTGCATCAACGGTCGTGACAGTGCACGACCGAAAACAGCTCAGTCAGAATCATTCACCCACCGATCACACACAGACCGTGAAGAAGACGTTCTCAGTGGCAAGTAGCAGCGAAGCTTCTTGGATGGCGAAATCCAACACGGGGACGAGCGGCACCGGCCCGTTAGAACTATCCTCTGAGCAGTCCACGTCCACGGACACACTCGCCCGGTCGAGCGCACGAATGTTAACTATGCACTCCAACACAGGAACACGATAACAGCACACGACACAAGGCAAAAACGGCAGGTTCGGAGCGCAGAAATGAGCGTTTCGCAAACTCCGACTGGACTCTATCTGCTTGTCGTACAATGTTGCCAAGCGTCTCTTTCGAAAGAGAAACATATTTTAAACAATGCTAGAATAAAAATAAAATAAAGCCCTCTTGTCCTTGGAAACGTTTTAAGCATGTGCTTCGTGGCTATTTTGACACCGTAGGGCGCCCTATGGTTTGAAGACCGGTGGCTTCGCTGCGTTTCAATAGGAGCTCAGCCATTTTTTTTTACTTTTTCCGCAGGTAAGTTTGCTCTTTGCGAATTTTATAGAATAAATGCACCACCAGTGGCCTACGCTGTACAAAATCGGAACGCGATAGGTTAAGAAACCGAATTTTGTGGTCGATTTAAAGAGCCTGGCCGCTCCTTGAATCACCCAGTAGAATGAATGGCATTACTGAAGTTCGTCAAAGGGCTAGCAATTTATCGCACCCGCCTTTAAGAAATATTTTATGCTGTCTCGTAGTATAGGCAAATTATTTTCATCATTTCATTTTTTTCCTGCTTGCTCTTTTAGCGTCTTTATTTTTCCCAATTTAAACCAGTTCGGCCCTTTCCGCTTCAACACAACCGCTCCGCCTGTTTTTAAGAACTTGCAACTCAAGCGAAGGGCAGATTATCTATCCAGTATCGAGACGTGAAAATAAAAATCTAAACGGGGAAAAAAATATGAGAAATGTATGGAGATCAATGTATTTCGAGAGTCTGAAGCTTTTTTCTTTCCCTAAATAACTCGCAAGAAATATGACTAGTCTTTCGCGCGCAACTTAAACTGCATGCTCTAATGGGAATCCGATTCTATGAGGGGGGGGGGGGGGGGGTGCCTTCATTAAGATGTAGTGCCCCGGCACGCATCTCGTTGCTTTCCAACTGGAAAACAGTTTCAGATTTTAGCGCCGACATCTTCGGGGTTTGCTTCGGCTTCGTTCATATTTCACGAACAGCGTCTCTCCCTGTCCGTTCCGCGGGATCATTAGGGATTCGGGGAATTCGAACGGGAAGCGAGAAAATTGCTCGCGTTTGAATTAAATTGACGTACGCAAGTCGACGCAGCTTGATACATTCATGGCGTCAGAACGCGGTCCCCGGTGGAACTTGTAAGAAAGTTTAGGTCGAAGAGTAAAACGTCTTCGAAAGAGTGGGATTCTCGATAATTAAAAAGTAATTGGATGCGAATTTCTCCTAAAACGCACACGTCTGAGAGTTTATCAAGACGCGTGAACTGCAGCGTGCTACCACTTTGAACGTTGACCTTCTTCCGAAAACCGAGCTCGGTAGGAAATATCGTCTCGTGTCTAATTGAACTTCTTTGTAGAAGAAGATGAATAATTGAAGATAAATGAGATCGATCGTTCGGTGCGGTTTGAAGCCACGACATACGAGACGCGTGTTGAAACGGACCGGCGAATACTATTGGCGGTGTGAACGACCGAAAGCGTCGCGGTTGTCGGCCCTCCACGATTGGCCGAATGCTGACTTTGACGTCAGCAAAGGATTCCTCATCGACGGAAATAAGAGGAATGTAAGAACTTCGATTTTGACGGTGTCTTTGGTTTTAAAGCGCAATGATTTCCAGGTTCCACCACGCCAATTACAAACACCATCGAGCTTGTTGCTCATAGGGTAATGACGTCACGAAGTAATTATAGGAGGGCGCCATTCAGACATCTCGCCGCTAATAGGTGATAACGATGTACCAACGCGACACACACACAAGTACTGTCGTGGACACAGCTGGCTGTAACGCGCGAGGGGTGGCCTTTTTCACTGGCGGCCATAGCCGTGGGCGCGACTGCTGAGCGCGTGCTCATGGCGGGTTTCTACAGTTCTTTTGCAACGTGCGTTCCACACCATCAAGATTGCCGGTCTTAGTAACCTAGAAATGTTACTTCGTTCTGAGCATACGCTCTAAACAGCACCCACAAATATGGCGTCCAGTGAATGCCCCTTATACACGCGCGACATGCTCTTTAAGTGGAATGGCCCTTTGTGATTCCTCTCGAAAACAAATTTATCTTCCAGTATGCGTTCCCATCCCCAGTTTGGTCGTCTGCTAGTCAGTAAGCAGACGACGCCACAGCGCTTGTCGATGTGGTAGACAGCGGTAGTACACGATAGTACCTGGTATGCTTACATATTATCTGTTTATACTAGGTCATCCTCGTGCTACTCTTGCATATACAGTATGCGACAGAAATACTTTCGCGTTCGTTGTGGAAGAGCAGTAACTTATGCGTAGCCAACTCGCCGGGCAAATATCCCAAAATGCGTCCTTGGCATATCGGAATACAAAGAGAGGCACATATCAATCAAAGGATCGCATAAAGAACGCACAGGAAACGCGCGATGTCTAGGCAGCCAAGCGCGGACCGTGGCAGCGTTTGGAGAATAAACAAACGCACAAGGTTCTCAAGGAGCAGTATAGTTCAGCGTGGAAGGTAACACGCGTGTTCTTTTTATTTATTTATTTATTCATTTATACATACATACATACCCTCAATGCCTCGAGGGCATTATAGAGGGGAGTGGGTTAGTACACGTGGTTTTGAAGTCACTATCAAATTTTTTTGATGGTGACTTCAAAGCCTGACTCAAACAATTCCAGGAGGATTGTTTGGAGTCGGGCATGGTAACCATGGCGTCCGATAGGTCATTCCAGTCCACAACTGCTTTAGGGATGAGTGAATGCTGGTGTGTATGACTTGAGACAGGCGATCTTCGATGAATGGTCCAGTCTTGATGATATATAGGTGGGCGGGTTTAGAAGAGACATTTTCAAGAATAGTGTGTAAAAGACTTGGTGAAGGAGAGAAAGATAGAAAATTCGATCGCGAGAGAAAAGTAGAGAAAGGTTAAGACGAGACTTCATTGATGATACACTTGAGGTGCGAGTGTAGTCATTAAAATAAAGCGAACAGCACGGTTCTGAACGGATTCAATGGACTCTGCTAGACTATTTCTTATGAGGATGCCAGGGCGTGGACGCATACTCTAATTTAGGCCGGACGATAGTAGGGTACAAAGTACGTTTTAGGTTTTCAGCTGAGGATCTAAAACTTCGGCGAATGTAGCCTAGAGAGCGGTTCGCAAAGGATATAATTGTTTTAATGAGTATGCCTCAATAGATTATGAAATGCAAGCCTAAGTATTAGTATTGGTTAGTATAATCAATGGTGACAGAGTTCAAAAGAAGTATAGGATAGTCAATCGCAATGAACGACCTATACTACCAACTACTAATCAAACTACATACGAACTACTACGAAAAAGGTTTAGGCCCTTAAGGTATCCTTCGTTTAGCATTCGACACCTAGTTCTTCACAAGCTCATGTTCTAATTTCCGCCTGCCTAGAATACTCATCTCATACACGGCTGGAACCTGCGATCTAATTTTGAAAAATTGACCTGAATATGTCTTAATTCCCACGTTACCAGGAACAGCCGCGGCGCGGTAGTGTCTGCCAGATCCTTGTCCACCCGTAAAAACGGAAGGTGCGCGCGCTCGGTTGTGAAGATACGTTTCAGTCAGACGGGTTGCGGCGTTTTATCCATTAGGCAGACTTCAACTGCTCAAATTAAGAACACCGCGTAGATGGCGCAAGCGCCCCCCTCCCCCAGCCAAGAAGGTTCAGCCGTAGGAATTCATTCATTCATCCATCCATCCGTGTTAATCCGACCAAAAGGGCCGCGATTAAACGCACGTTCACAATAGACGTCTTTTTTTTCTCTCTCTGGCTGCTTTCGCTTCGACGTGCTTCTGTACTGCGTCTTCCTGTGCGAGCGGAGTAACTCGATCAGTCGCGTAATTAGCGCCGGAGTTAACGCTAGGCCTAACTGGCGACGAGGATCGGGGAAGGAGCGAATAACGACGAGGAGGAGGAGGCAGCAGCATTGCGGACCCAGGGCCCGCCGCCTCGGCTGTTGCTGCTGCGACTAATGGGCGGACACACGTCGTCTTCCGGAGATGGCTGCGCGGCCAAATCGGGTCGGGGACTCGTCCCCGCAGTTCCCCCGCACTCTCTCCTCGCGCTCCGGATCGAGTCGAGAACGACGCTAATCGGATCGGCCAGGGCGGAGGATCGGCAAGCGAGCACTATTACGCACGTCGGAGACGGAGAGGCGGCCGGTTTTTAAATACGCGCTGCAGGCCCTTGGAAAGAGGTTTGGGTCGTCGGTACGCGCGAGCTGCATATACTGGTCAGCTGCTTTCTTTCCTGCGGGTCATCGGCGGAGTTTATTAGTCTGTTCCCCGATGACTGTAAGCCGCATTCGGAATGCTCGTCATACACCATACAGAAGACATCGATGGCATAATTATCTGCGGATATATACTCCTCGAGCATGTTTGAAGCACGTTTACTTCATATGTTTCTAATATGTGTGCACACAGTTCTTTTTTTATTTGTTTATGACCGATGTTACAGGATCGTCATACGAAGAAGACTCCTCGGAAAATGTTTGCGGACTGTTTTTTTGTAGGATTTATTAGCGGTGTGACAGCGGCTTTGGTTCCCGAAAAGATTTGAGCCCACTAAGGCGCCTTGTTTGCTGTGTTATGTTAACACTTCTTCTCAGTTTCAGCTAAACGTTTTTGTTTTTCCCCGGACCTTTTTTTTCTTTTTGTCCCCGAGCTTGAGATTTTAGAGCTATTTAACTGAGCAGCCAATTGCAAGTTTCTGGTGCTGTCATTGATTAAGCGCCTGTAGCTTGTCTGACAGTTCTACTTTTCGGGCGCTTCGCGCCGCCATAACTTCTCGCAGTATATCGAGGAGGCGAGAGGCTATATAGGGCCCATTTTATTTGCGACTTAAAGCGTGGTTTATGATGTTTTCGGTTCGCTTCGTGATTGGTCATCCGGCGTTCCGAGCGGCTCGTGCCGCAATCTGACTGGCTGTGGAGCGACAAGATGACCAGGACTGTCCACGCCCTGCGCTTCTTATGTTGTCAGTGGCCAAGCAGGTCAGCATTTAGGTTTTCTAAACACTGGGCATACGCTTACCTATAGTGTAGAGTTTTCCGAAACGACGCTGTTACAGTTGGTGCTTCATCGGGCCGTCACGCCTTACCCGCGTTGATATCGATCAATTCGAATCTGATTTTGAGAATGGTTACTTACGTCCCACCACACTTACCGCAGCATCCCTCTCTAATAGACCATTTCATCGCGGGTAGCGCCATTTGAAAACTGCAGCGCCATCTAGCGAGCGTCAGATTCCGTGGCCATACCTAGTGGTGGTTAGAAACGTTGGCGAAGAAAGTGCTCTTTGTTGGGGTGCCGCTCCTGCTTTGGGTGTGCTGGTCGGGCGCTCTAAAGTGCTTGGTACCCGACTTAGGGCGCGTCTTGTGTTCTTGTGTGCCGAGATTAGCGTTTTTCTACTCACTCACATTTCTTGCCCGTATTATGGCGTCCGCCGATGCGGCGATGCCGACAACAGCGGCACTTCAACTCGCCACCGATAAAAATCGGAGGTGAGTACTCAAAATATTGTATCGGATAACAACAAAAACAATTTCCTTCAGTTTTTGTTTTCGGGTTTCAGGTCCAGTATATTGAAAATATTTTTGGCGTTTTGTGTCTTCCACAACAATGAGATAAAACGTGAACAAGGACGCGCGGAATAAGCGAATTGCAGGGAACGATCGAAGGCAGCTCCCTCCGGCTTGAAGATGTTTACCAAAGTTTTAATTGAGGATCCCGTGTCGACGAGCGTGTCCTTTGTATAGAACTGAAGAAAGCGAAGTCGAGATAGGCTCATTGCCGGAGCGAGTCAATCAATGATTCAACGATTCGAGATCAATGCATGCGCATATTTCAGCAATATGAATTGAAGTTTTCTTTCCAGCTACGTTATGTACTAATTCGCCAAATATGAAGAACACCGTCGCGTTGTGACGTTGAACGTAAGTTCACGGCTCTCTGCTATCGCGCAGGAGATCGGGATTAAAAAAACAAAAAACGATGTAGCTAACTTTTTTTAATTTATTTTGTTGTCAATTTCCAGCCACATCCGGCGCCGCAAGTGAGCCTTCAACTATGCGTTGTAGTCTGTGGATGATAAAATCGAGTCAATGTCACCACTGAAAGATGTCAGCTTTAGGATAAATTAAGCAGAACGGTCTACTATTTCGCTAACTATATTCAGGTCGAAGCGCTGATCTCGTGCGTGTAGCGTTTGGTCCGCTACCACGCATCAGGAGAGGAAATAACGAAAACTTGGAAGACACGCGCTATCTTGTCGGAAGAATCGGGGACATATGACGAAGGCACAATGGAAGGCCCGGAATTTTGGTCGTGTCCTACTTCCTGGGAAAAAAAAATCTAACTTTATTATCTGGCGAAAGTCACCCAAACTTCGGCAGTTACCTTTAGTTTTACTGGCGGCACGTAGTCTACTTCTTGCAAGCGTCACTTTTTGCAAGCTACAACCTGCAAATAATAGCAACCGAAAAGTTACAAGCTGAAACAGCGATTTCCCAAGAAACCTTACACCCACCTTGCGAGCGTAGCCCACGTTCATGAAAGGTACAGCGTTAGGTTCGATGCGCGAAACTTTCCGAGCACACTCGAGAGGATGGCGTCGGGGAAAGGTATCTTCGGTTAACGGACTCAACGCACGACCGCTGGGGGACTTGATCATTTCGAAAGCGATGGAGTTTGAAAGCATTGCAGCCGCAGTTGACTGGCTAAATTGCTCATCTACAGCGAGTGACTCGTCACGCAACTTTAAATGGCTGACCAACTACACGCTGTATAAATATCCCCACAACCCCCCTTTTTTTTTTTTGGTCGGATTCCGTGCGCGATGCAAGTGTCCTCAGATAATCTGCGCTTTCGGTTCTTATTTGTGCAGCTTACTGCCTAACAACGGTGTCCCGATGACCAGGTGATTGTCGTCACTGAATCCGCAAGCTCTAATTCAATTTGAAGTAAAAGGAAAATAGAGATAACCGCGAAGGAAACGAGCGAACTTGGAGCAACACAGGCGTCCGAGGCGTTTCTCCGGGTCGTTGCCACCACCAGCAGTAAATAGATGTTAACATCGCCCATGCGTCTTTAACAGTTTTTCAGCTACTCACCGCCGGGATCATATTCGTTTCACTCACGTAACTCCTCATTCCCATCGTGACTGTCTTATGTACAGGGAGCTTAATTTTTAATTTGAACAGATTGTTTTTTAGTTTTTTTATTAGGGGTGAGAGTTAGATAAGTTATGTTTTCACTGTGTATTTATCAGGTTCGGTGGACATTACATTATGGGATGACCGTCATGGTAAGTAGGCTAATGAACTAAAATCTCGTTCATTAACTTTCTTAAATATTGGTTTCAATGGGTATGTTGGAATCGCAGTACTGACGGCAATTAGTGCTAGAGACCAGACCACTTTAAGGAATTTGTGAAAAGATAATGGTTTTGGAGACATTAAGCACTTAATTTTCGCGTTTTCTCACCCAAATTAAAAATTATATGAAAAAAGAAAAGCGTTGCAAGTCCTGCTTACAATAACGCTCGGAAGAGTGACGTAAACGTTTCCATCGTGTCGTCACTATCTCGGTGGCGTGTGCTTGGTGGGTGCGCTGACGACACAAGTGACGACGTCACCTAAATGTCTACGTCACTCCTTCAAACCCTCATTGTAAGCATGTACTCTTTATGCGCGTTTTCTTTTTTGTTTTCAATTTGAGCAAAAAAAAAATCGAAATTGATCGATTAATATCTAAAAAACCATTACCTTTTCGCAATTCTTTTTTTTCCTCAAGAATTGGCCTGGCCTCTAATGGTAATAATGGCCGTGAATACTACAATTCTAACATTATCCCTGAAATTAATAATTTAAAAAGTAAATTAACAAATTTTAGTTAAGTATTCAACTTAGAATGGCGATACGAAAAATCGGATGATTTGCTTATCATCAGTGTTTTCGCATCGCCAGCTCGCTTGCACACAGTGGTAGCTTTAGCGTAGTTCCACTTTCATGCTTTAAGGTCTATGAATGCATTTTGTTGGCGAATCTTTGAAGTCTAGGTTTGGGGAAGCAGATGACCCGTGCGAACGTGACCGAAAACGTGGCGCGCCTCCGAAAAATGTTGCTCTTGATCCACGCTTCTGGAGCAATATTTTGCTGTAACCTCACCGAGGCCTGTCAATCATTTGAAGCAGAAACGCGGACTTTGCCAATGGCCGCTCAACTTCGCTATGACGTCTGACCTTCGAGGCGGACTGTGCTTTTGGAGGAGTCTGATTTTTGGACGATTCTGTATCCGAGCCAGAGCCAAAAGAGAAAAGCAAACATGGCGGCGAGCGACAAGCGGAGAAGAGGGAGCGCACGGGCGATATGTGTTAGCAGTACGGGTTGGTGGCGCGATGCAGATTCATCAACAGCCGCGACGAGTGCAAGCACCGCGTTGAAACATGATGACTGGCGATAACTTTCTTTTAGCGGTGCAAAAATGTTCCAAATGCTTCGAGATCATCCTCCTGTTCTTTGACGTTCGCGGCCTTTCCCGGGTTTGGCAGGCCCAGTATACCCAGAGTGAGCCGAATCTGACGAAGTTTATGGAGTCGTATTAATAAAGCAGACTGTTTCTTCGCACTGTGTGTACTTCATATCATTTGGATGCCAAACGCCTGATATTCCCCGTGCAGATGACAAGGTTTGTCGAAATTCTTGTGAGTCAATACGTCACAGGTTTCGCGCGTCAAACTCCACGTGTGAACAGGCCGATTTTGCGAAATCTCGATTTCGCTAAACCGTGGCGCGGTGAAAAGATGCATCGTGTGAATAAGCCTTTAGTCTGCCTACAATCGACTGACTTGTTTCTTTTTTTTTTCTTATAACGCTTAGCAAGTTTCTAGTTGGAACCATATAATTATTTAAAATATTTCAAACGTCACTTCGTTAATTTTAGGAAACTGTCTTGTAAATAGTGCGTTTTTTTTTCGCAGTCCTTGTTGTTGCTTTGCCTGGCAGTTTGTTCTCAAAAATAGTTATGTATTTTTTTGATCGCCCCGTTTGTGGGATATTTTTGTAAGCATTCGCAGAAACACCCGGTATATTCTTACCAAGGATCGGATTAGTCAAATGCGATAACAAACAGCCGAGATTAGTACATTACTATATAATTTTTCACCTTGTACCGGTCCTATGTCTCAACGGTATAGCTTTAGCGCTAATAGATCCTAAAGTATTATTCTCGGCGATTGTCTGCTCTGGGACAATATACATAGATATGATTCGTGTTTTTTATGCCACCCGCAGTTCGGATTTGTTTCTAGGTGAGTTCGCAAACCGGGTCGACGCCTTCCCGTGAGTCTTTCTTCAACACGAATCGAAAGGAGTCGCTTTTCTTTCTTTCTTTTTTCTTATGAAGGTAGTTTGATTTTTGCGGTTCGATTCTACGGTTGATCACTGAATTGGGAGTCACTGGAGTGACTTCGTTAGTTTCAGACAGAAGGTTGGCGCGAAGAGCCCTTTTCTAGCAGTAGCGAACCAACTCTACAACAAACATCGAACAAAGCGAGCAAGCGAAATTCCCGGACGGGGGGCGTGGAGGTTCCACGGATAAAATCTAATCCTGAGGCCTGTGGCCAGATTCTTCGATCTTTATTTCTCTTTTACACGATTTTAAATTGTTGTTAGTTTCGCGGCCAGGGGGAAGGAAACATTGTAGCCTAGCGCAACTCTTCTCTGTAGGGTGCGGAACTTTTTGTTCATCCAAATTCGCTTTTACTTCTTTTTTATTTTATTTTTTTTTTTTTTTGGGGGGGGGGGGGGGGCAGGTTTGTCTAAATAGCGTACACGTAAAGTTCGCGGAAGACGAGATAAAATTTCTTTATTTTTGTTAACTTTCCGGCTGCAATCTGTGCGCGCGCACTACGTATTTGTTTAGTGTTTGTTAACGTTTCTCTTTTTTTTCCCTTTTATTCTGGCGATATCTACGGCTTTTATTTTTGCAGTTTTATCTCGCGCCTTGTTGTAGGGCATTTCTTTTTATCCTCGCACTTAAATCTTGCGTTTAACATCTGCACGTTTCAACCTGTACATGTTCGAAACGATAGCCTCGCGCGTTGTATGCGCACCTTTAATAATAATAATAATAATAATAATAATAATAATAAAAATGTTTCTCCGTCTGTCCGTGCCTCGAATATCTTCCCACGAAGGGCGGAAGCGAAAGTTTAAATATTGTTTCGTAAACAAAACTGTTATTCGGCATAAAAAAAGGATTTTTAAATTCTTAAACGCTACTTGTCCGACGACTCAGTCGATGAACTGACTTCACAAAAAGACGCTAGAAATTATTTAATAAATTCGAGGTCAACCTCCTCTTTTAAGTCGCACTGAAAATGCTCATACAACACATAAAAGAAAAAGACAGCTCTGCAGACATGATTGCAGAATAATCGCCGTTCACGCATCAAGCATGTTTGATTCATGTTTGCTTAATACACGTAGACAGTTTTTTTTTAATTTTTATGACCAATGTGATTTAGAAGAAACAGGCCTCAGAGATTATCTGCAGACTGCCTCTTGTATAATGCATTAGCAGCGAGGCCGCGGCTTTATAGTTCGATGGCTGCACCTGGATTTGGATTGGATTGGAAAACCTTTATTGTTGGCTAGAGTTTCAGGTGGGTATCCTGGAAAAGAATCTTCAGTGTCGAAAAAGTTATCTATACGCTGTAACGTCGCCAACAAAGAATTCTCCTACGCTCGCTGTCATTTCTCCTCACTCGGGATGCATAAATTCCAAAATTTTATAAGCCAAACAAAAGTTTTTTGGGGAAATTTTAAAACGTTGGTACATTTGTTTCAGCAAGAGTAATCCAGCAATCTCTGAAAAGGATACCAACATAGATTAACAACGGCATCTTTTTTCTCTAGTCTTTGCGGTTGTATACACGTTTGCAAGAAAGGCTCCTGTGCGCTGCCATTTTGAGCGATGCTGGCGCCGCGTAACGTTTCCGCCATGCTGGGGTGCGCCAGGGGCACGTCATTGGGGTGCGCGATGACAAGATGGCGGCGTCTGGTGTATCGCCGACGGCCAGCGTTAGCGACACACTTACCGTTTCGGGACGCAGGAGGAGGTATCCGCAGAAAATTGTAGCATCAAATATTGTAGGACGGGGCATCTTTAGGGGTTGGAGCTGACCTTGCAACGATCGCAGCCTCTGTTCCAGCACGTCGTGGGAGCCGCAGCTACTGCGAGCGCAGCCATCGTTGATGCAATGGCCATGCGGCTTCTGGCGCTTTCTCATGAAAGCTTTGAGTCTTTAGATATTTTTTTTAATTTTTCGATTTGTTATGGATTTAGGTATTTTATTTAATTGTTTGTGGTCTTTCGCGGTCGAAAACAACACCTGTATGTATTATAATTATTTTTTAAACTTCTTTCTCCGCTCAGTGGTGTATGCTTCAGGAAGAGACGCTTGGCAACATTGCAAGACAAGCAGCGAACGTTTTGGTTGGAGAGTAGGTCCGCCTCACGTCGGCGCGCGGTTCGAGGTTAAGCCGGGATTCCACTTGCAAAGGTGTATATATTACCTTACATTGTTTTTGAATCTTGATAAGAGCTTTGCCAATTTCGCAGATTTTTGACTACGCATCTGGCAAAGGCAATACGCACTCTTCATCGTACAAAAATCTGTATTTGTTTTACCGTAAAGTCTAAACTTGCAGCCACCTTTCTTCAGTTACGATGCAATATTAGGCAAGGGTATGCACATATGTAGAGCCCTGCGCAGATAAGTTTGAGTATCCGCATCCGATCCGCATCCGCAGACTTCGTATCCGCATCTGAACCGCATCCGCAAACTTTTCACATTATTGTATCCGTATCCGATCCGCATCCGCATACTTTGTATCCGTATCCAAACCGCATCCGCAAAATGTGGAACCATGTCGATGTTCTTACTAACCACCAGAGGTTACGATTACATTCAGACTAGCAAAATCAGCGGAAATCACGCCGACCGCGTTCTTCCCCGCCGCAAGCGGAATCGGAAACTTTCACCTGTGGCCCCTTAACTCGCCCCTGAAGTCGAAACACCTAAGAAAAAAGGTCATAAAAAATAAAAATAAAAATTTCGGAAAGAGAGGAGGAAGCAGTGGTAGGAAGACAAAATCCTTTCTGTGATGCTACCGAGCGCATGCGGCCGCCTCGAGTCTCACGGTGTTTCGTGTCAGCCAGCTGGCAGATGCGCCACTATAGTCAGAGTCCAAGGCCTGATCAGATCGACTAACGTGTTGTTCGAGAAAGATCGCGGCCTGCAGGCGCCCAAATATATATATATATTAAAGTAAATCTTTGTTTCTTTTTTTGCTTGGGGCGGCTACCAAGGTTGCGCGCGGCAGCCGCTGGCATTGCTGACGCCCTGGCGTCGTAACCGGACGAATATGAACTACCAGACTTTCTTAACTAAAACTCTAAGCAGACAAAAAAAGGCAATTTACGGACTATTTGCGTGCGCCGCTGATTCCGAAACTTGCAAACCGTGGCTCCACAAGGTTGCGCTCGCTGTCGAAGCATTTCTTTTTGTTTTTGGTATCATGACCACACCACTCTCTGCAGAGAAGGCGACGTTTCTTCTACTTTCTTGTGACTTGTTCGTTTGAGGTTTTCTTTGCCCGGAGAAAGTTTTCCGGTCTTTCCCTGCCAAAGAACTAGCTTTCTCGGGACGACTGATGCCCTGAATTCTTCACTTTTTATTTTTCTATAGATAGCATTTTTGACGAGATGAAATGCACTAACTGAAGTGGTCTTCAGTAAGAATAAGATCTTTCCTAGGATCCCAATAGCCTCTTCGAAACGCGTTTTGTGGAAATACGTCTCGTGGACAACTTTTCACAGACATACATTTCATGGACACACGGTTTGTCGACGCTGTACGTTTTCTGGGCACATGCCCCGGCGACGTTTGGTCGACAACGTATTTCTTCACTAAGCCGCTAAAAGCTAGCGCGCGATTCACTAAGGCGAGCTTAACCAAGCCATGTCCCCCTCCCCCTGTAATCGAGGCGAGACGTAAAAAGTTTGTTACGAAAATAGCAGGGTTGTGTGCAACGAAACGTCTCAAGCCTTTCGATGAATCGAACACGGGAATCCTTTCGATCAAACGTAGCATGTCGACGAAACGATCTGCAGATGAAACGTGAGTGGACGGACTGAATGCCACCGGGCAAACATTTAGATCCGGATTTGCGGATATCCGCATCCGCAGCCCCTGACATCCGCATCCGATCCGCAATCCGCCAAAAACCGTCTAATTTTTATCCGCATCCGCCAGTTTACTGCGGATATCTGCGGATATTCGCGGATAATCCGCGGATATGCAGGGCTCTACACATATGGTGGTGCAGTAGCGAAGGCACGATTGCGTGTTCTACAAGTTCCATGGTTTTTCGTTGATTAGGACGTGACAATCTGTTAACCGGGAAATATACGATAGATGACACGAAAAGTTGGCTTCTTCACATGCATGCACAGACTACACGAAGAAATATCAGGCAACACTTATCACTCTTTCGTTTTAGAAGTTATCGAAAGTTTATTTTATTGTATTTGAACATTTATAGCCATACTGCTGTACAATTCCTACAGAACAGCAGAACAATGCTTATTTAGTAAATGTTTTTAGGGCCATGCAAACAGTTTGACGTCGGATAGAGGCATCATGCAGAGAACCGCACGCGCTTTTGTCTCCTCCTATTTTCTCCCTTGCTCCGTCACCGCACCGCTTCTTTTTCTCTTTTTATGGACTAACAAATTCAATATGGTAAAGTGTGTTTAATCCTCCGCCTCCACCATCGACGAAATGACGTATGATTATTTTTCGTTTTGCCGTAGTGAATAATGTTAATTTTACCGTATGTTGCAGAAATTTGCTTTATAGGCTTCATAGTAATCAAAATATATATGGTCTCAGTTTTTTTCCGTTTTCTTTTTTTTGTTGCTTTTTATGCGAAAAAAAACGCCTTGTATTCAATCTTTTTTTTTTTTTTCGGGCCCTCTTATTACTATTTCTCACTGATACAGATATGTATTCAAAGTAAAGCACCAATAACAAATAGTTTTAAATACGGACCGTGTTTTGAAACAAATGCTTTTTAGAGCAAACTCGTTTTTTTTTTTTATAACGAACCTCGTTAGAAAGCGTTGTTTTGGCGCACAGCACTGTTGGTTGTCGATATGAACTCCAACGTTTGGGTTGGTTGTAACCCCTATATTTTGTTGTCCTCGTTCACTTACCTCGGCTCGCTTCAAGTCGCGGCTTCACCCTCAGCTTCGAGCGAGCATTTTATACGCCCTCTCCATTATCTGTTCACAAGCACCAAGGTCGAGAAGTCGCTGCATCCTTCAACCACAGGCGCCTCAGGAAAGGCGGGGAGCGAGAAGGCAGTTGATGCGCTTCCCTCTCTGCCCGGCTAGACGGACCTAAACTCCTTCCTTAATTAGCTACCCGACCGCGGCCCGAATTTCCCCCGTGGCTGCATAGTTCCCGTTTTCCCCAAGACGCAGGTGCAGCCCAGCGTTCCTGCCGCTCTAGCTGTTGTCGCTGTTTGCACACGTACAAACCCATTTCAGTCGTTGCTTATTGTCAAATTTTGTCATTCGTCGTGTTTTTTCACTAGTAATCCAACTATGCGTTTTGGCATATATGAAAAAACAAAGCCATAAATCGGCGTGTTGAATAAAAGCGCTTTTTTCTTTGTAGCTTTAGCTCCAATTACCTTAATGATGTTCGAGAACATATCCCGAACATAATCACACTTTGGGTTGTTCACTCCTTTGAAAGCGGATCCGTTCGACACTAACCGGATTGTATAGCAGTGTTTAACCCCATCTGGGCCAAAGCGGACACTACGAGCGATCCGAGCCAATGAAGCGAGTGCCACGCGACATTCGGATACGGCTTAACGATATACGTGGACGCCAAGGACACGTGATTAGATCCTGGCTTTTCATTGGCTCGAATGGCTCGCAGCGTTAACAGCGATCAACTTTACCAAGAAACATAGTATAGTTCTTCCGTCGATGCTAGGCGCTTTAATCGAGCCCGGGTCGCCATCCTCGATTGGCTTTCAAAGGGCAGGCTCGGACCTCGAGTATTCCCCAGTGGAAGGTTCGATTACCACTGCTCTGTCGGACGATTTCTCTCTTGTCCAATGCTCGCAGCCTAAGCTCTCTTTTTTCTCTCTCTCTCTCTGCCTACTCTATTACTTTCTTCTCTACAGCTCAAACCAGATGGAGTTGTCGCCAGCCTAGACAAGAAATTCCAGCATGGTTCGTTGAACGAGCGCGTTATGCAGGGATCTCATCGCTGAAATGTAATTTGGAGCAATTTTTGGAGCAACCAAACATGCATTCTGGACCAGTTTGGAGCACCGAAATATGCATTCTGGAGCAGTTTGGAGCACTAAATGTTCATTATCTGTGCACTTTATAGCATGTAAACACACATTTTTTGCGGTTTACTGCAACCAAGTTGACTTTACAAGAATTTTGAAGTTGGCACGTATTTCACCGGGCATCTTTCACTATTCGCGACTCCAGCGACCTATAGGGAACGCCACTATCGGGCAAATATGGCGGTCGAATCCAGGTCGTGCCGTGCCATGTGCCAGCTCAACGCACAACGCTGGGGCATCAGCGAGCGGGAATTGGACTCCAAATGCTTCGCCCCCTTTTTATTCTCCACGTTTCGAACCTCCGGCGATGTGTTGGGGTAAGCGAGCTTCCAGAGGCTTGACATTCTTCGAGGAATCGAGGAAAGGACTGCCCACTGTCCTTCCACTGTGCTGATGAACGTTGAGAAACGCAGAATGTCTGGCCCACGCGGTTCCATAGGTCGCGTGCAAAGCAACCTGAGTCACAAGGCGATACTACGGTTACGACACAGACACCGGTAGAACTGTTCTGTCGCGCAATCCACCGACAACATGCAAACACGGAAGCCAGAAGAGACGAGCAGAAATCGCGAAAGGACCTGGTCCGGCCAGTTCAGTGTTTTCCCGCTAGGTGTCGTTCGTTTTGCTGAGTCGCGAATAACGTAAATGTGCTTCATGCCATGTTCCCGTTGAAAACCATCAGGGGAAACTTTGTTAGGGGAATCAATTATCTGTAATGAGTATTAATACTATCATAACTTATGGTAACGTACGTAGTGCGACACAATTAGTGTGAACAAGCGATGGCTTGTGTCTTCAGTTCTTTCTCTGAGAACCGAAAGGTTGTCATCAAAGGTATACCACAGTGCTAAAAGGTTGGTTTTGGTTTTGTTTTTCTCTAAGACCGCGTTAAAATTTGAAGCTTTTTTCCAGCCTTTTCCGCAAGTCATCGTGATGAAAAATAGCGACGGTCCAATTTATTACTATGGACTTCTAGCAGACCGCTGATGAGAACGTACAACTTGTTTTGGAAGGAAGTTTTTTCTTCTTCTTTTGTTTTAGCGCGATGTGGAACAACGAGCGCCTCCACGAATTTCAGTCACCCATTGGCTGCCCCCGTTCTGGAGTTTTGAAAGCGAGCAGCGACGCCTGCTCAATTAGCGTGTTCTGTGGAGCATTGGCTGACTCCAACCCTGATTTGGCGGCGCGAAACGGGACACTTGAGCAGCCTCTCGAAACCGGACTCTTGGTCGATGAACTGCGCCTGGCTTCGTCATCCACGCCATTCACTGTCAGGCACCCGACCGTGCCAACGTTAACAAACGAGCAGTTTTCTTTTCTTTTTCTTTTACGTTGACGGGATTGTATTGTGAGGTAGGGCGAGCCGGTGGGCTACTTATTGCAAAAAAGTGTTAAAGCTTCATTAAAGAACAATTCCTTCTTTTTTCTGAATGCCCAGTTTTAAGCGTTCAGCCATGTTGGGAGCAGAGCATCGGATCATCAAACAAGAGTTCGCGAGGTACGCGGACAAAGTCGACTGCACGAACCCATAAATACTGCGTGAAACACGGTGCTTGCGGTGTTTTCTAACAATAAATATTCCTACGAATAAGACTGGGTTTCACATGCAGCGATTCCGCCGCCGAAATCGCTGCCGCTAGCGGCGCGGCGGCACGGATCGCGAGGTTTCATTTCACATGAGCGTTTTCTGCCGTTGCGATAGCCAATGTTGCTTGCAGGAAGCAGATGCGATCACTTTCACGGCCTTAGTCACCTCTTCCCAGAGTTTCTGTTTGGTCCCATTGTCTCTAAATGTTTTGAGCTGGGCGTCCCAAAGAACCCGACGCTTCGACACTTCACTGATAAGCAGTTCATTGAACTGGGCGCGATACATTTTGTCTTACTTGGCGGACGATCTGTGTTCAAAAAGACATGTCAATGTCGCTCAGTTCTTCTTCGTCTTTTAATTTTCTCACTAGCGCTCGCACGAGCCGCTTCCGATGAGCGTCTCTTGCTCTCGCTACAGTTGGCACTCAGGCGAGGAAAGTAAAAAAGAGCCGTGTGTTTCATTCAGAAAACAAATTCCGAAGAAGGGGACAGCAATCACCCTCCTCCATAATCTCCTGAACAGTTCCGACGCCACTGCCGAAGCAAGAAGCTCGACCCGCCGGAGAAAAAGAAACCGCAAAGCAGTCGCTTACGTACTTTCCCTTCTTGTCGTCTTCTTCAAGAACGAGAAAATGCTGCCGTCCTATGCGCCAGCTTTCCCGCAATGTTTCTCCTTCTGTCACGTGATTTCCCGCCGCGCTGTGAGTGGCCAGCTGGGAAGCTGCCGCTCTGCCGCGGCGAAAAATTTCCAACCCGGTGGAACCCTGCCGCTCAGCCGCTGCGGCTGGCCAGAGCGCCGCGACGGCAGAAATCGCGCCGCTCTAGGGCCAAAATCGCTGCATGTGAAACCCGCTTTAGACTACTTTAACGGGCGTCAAAGTTCAGAGATTGAGTGAGCCCAACCCGCGTTGCACATAGAAGCTGCCGAGCCGATAAAGTTGAAATGCGAAGGTGCGAAAAAAATGGTTTGGGCTCCCGTCTGAAAAAGAATACAAAGGCGCGAGTCTGCACCTTCGAAAAATATTTTGAAAAGTGTTTTGACAGCACGCAAATCTAGAGTGGAAGAATGGGTCGGCCCGGGCCCTCCAGCAGTCCTCTGCTGCAATCACTCGACCGCGTTGTCACAGTGGATTGATCGTTGTTGATTTACTCGACAAATGATGAAAATAACAATGCAGCAATTGGCTCTCCCAGGCGCTTCGCAGAAAAAGTAGACGCACTATTTTTTTAATGCTTTTGCATTTTGTCGACAGTGATAATCGCCGATATAGTAACTAATAGCCTAATAAACGCAGCACGTACCTTAGCATGTTGCTGCTCCTTGCTTCGTCACTCGTTTTCGGCCTTCTCGGTGACAAATGCCGAAGCCTCATTGGCTGTAGAGCGATAAGATGTTAGGCACTTACCACGCCGTGCGTTGCCAAAGGGCCTCTGACAAAGCCAAAAAAAAAATACTTTTTTCATGCTAGGCGTTGAAATGGCATGTCAGGACATTACAAAAAAATTGTTTCACTATAGAGTTGCGTAGTTTTTTATATAAAAAATAGAAATACGATGCCCAATTCAAGGTTCCCGCCGTGCACTGTGACGTAACAGTGTACCGCAAGGTGTCGGGGCGGTCAGAAGGGAGGCATCGACCCGATCCACGTCACTAAAAGTGGGTTCACCGGAAGTCACGTGAGTTTCACTCCTCGTGCTCTCCGCGACCGTGCCCAAGATTTTTTTTTTTTTTTCTGCTTTTCGTACGAGCGATTGTAGAAAACGAAGTTTCAGTTCCACTGCACCGTTGGTTAGTTTGCGTGCTGTAAAATATGAGGACGAAGAGTCAGTGGATCGACGTGATGGAGGTCAATGATGAAAGCGTTGCGAGTACAAGCCAGTGTACGAGTGCATGCCGTCAGTCCGATGATACAGAGCTATACTGGGCGCAAAACAAGCTATCAAGTTTTGAAGAAAAAATTTTAGAACGCTCGCAGAAATTAGGATTGCTAGCATACGACACGCCCGATCGCATTGCTGAAGGTTCAGACACCGAGGTCGTTGAATCATCGGATACTCTCCAGGCTAAAGATGCCTGCCGTCTAAAGAATACGAACTGGTTTGTGTACCAAGTAGAAGTAAACGTCGAGCACAAAGTACGTATTTTGTCTAGACCATGAGTAGAACTTGTTTACTAGGTGCACATGCGGCCGATGTATGTCTCTCGGAAATGCATGCAGTGTGATCTCTTCTTCAGTTGCTGAAATACCGGGACAATCCCTCACACAGCACCTTCTAGGCATTGTAGTTGATCACGTCAATTCACTGACTCCGCTTCTTCTACCTTTACAGCAACATTAAGCGATGAAAGGCAAATAAAAGAAACCTTGTCTGCTTCGATCGCTCGTGGAGCTGCGGAGAATAACAAAAATATTTAAAAAATATTACACGCGCTCGCGGTAAGCACGAGGAGGGATACAACTCACGTGACTTCCGGCGATGCCTACCTTCTGACCGCCCTGACACCTTGCGGTACACTGTTACGTCACAGTGCACGGCGGGAACTTTGAATTTGGCCTCGTATTTCTATTTTTATAAAAAAAACTACGCAACTCTATAGTGAAACAATTTTTTGTAATGTCCTGAAATGCCATTTCAACGCATAGCATGAAAAAAAAAATATTTTTTTTTGGCGTGTCAGAGGCCCTTTAAACTATCACTAAACAAACAAACGAAAAAGAAAAGGAACTAAGCACAAATCTATAAAGCTGTAGGGTCACACTGCTCATTCATCGTACAAAACACTGTCTGCAAACAGTCAAACAATTCACCGCAATATCCGTGGTTCGAATGCCGCGCGCCAAGTTTTCTCCTTGAACTCATTGCCATGCGGCATTCGAAGTTCGAATCTCGCGGTGGCTCGCGTTCGAATCTGTATGCAGTCTTTCTTTTGTACGAGTTGTGATTTCGCGAATGTGACGTAACTCGTGCGAAAAGAACAAAATGGCTGGGGGAAGCTGTGGTGCCCGACGTCGTAGCTACGAATACGCAAGAAAAATCGCACTATGTGAATCAGGCTTACCAGAGGTCTGGATAGAAGCGGAGAAACAACACGCGATACGCTTGCAACACATTATACTTGTAGCACGTGCAACACATTACGACTGAAAAATGCATTTAAAAAAAAACTTGTTCATAAAATGAGCGCTCTGCCAACACTTGTCCTCGCAGCATTTAACATGATGGTCTGGCTCTGCAATCATTTTCAAGCACGTCTGGAAGGACACAAGGACCACACAGAAAACACAAATTGCAAAACATTACTTGCACAACACGCACAACCAACAAACTAATTGTTGGTAACCAAGTCAATTCAATGTTTGTCCACAGGAGAGCATTAGGCACTGCGGAGGGGCGGAAACCCATTTTTTTTTCGAAAGCGAACCTTGTGCGCATGTGCCGTTCTACAGACAGCGCCATCCCCTCGGGCATGACGTCAAAGATATCGCCTACGGCATTTGCGCTTTTAATTCTTCCGGCGTATTTCGCCCTGTTTCGGCCATAGTCGTTATTAGGGGTTTTAGTAGATCGTCCCGATACTTCCGATAACGGTACCCGATACTCCGCCGACGCTTGTGCGCATGCATCGTATGGTTATCGGGTATCGTTATCGGAGGTATCGGAACGATACACTAAAACGGGGTTTTGCAAAATATCCTATGTAGTTTTCCTGTACGTCGTGGCCCGCTAAATTTAGAGTAAAAATTTATCCGCTAAATTTAGCTTGAAATTACTGTCGGCACATTGTGACGTCACAGTGTCACGTGAAGTCATGACGTCACAACTTTCCAGCTAAATTTAGCAGGAACGTTTCTCCACTCAATATAGCGTGAACATTTTTGTTAAATTTAGCCGGAATTTCGTGACCTAATGGTGCCATCTGACGTTAGTGCGTGACGTGATATCATGGTGTTATGTGACGTCAGTGTCGCATGAACGCCGTCCGCTAAGTGGGACGCAAGTCCACTAAATATAAACGTTGCAGTACAACTGCACAGCCCAAAGTGCAGCCTCTCGGCGATCGCCGCAGCTTACTTGCAAAACGCTGAAAAAAAGTTTTTTACAGTTTGCAATGCGCACGCCTGTTCCTAAAACGGAGTTCGCTAACTCGCGAGCTTTCGACCGACGCTTCACGAGAGAGAGACAGTCCAGGGTTGAAGCGACGACGTGCGCGCAGGGCCTGTCTCGTCGAAGTCGCTAAAAGAAGTCCTTGTTCGCCGTCGGGAAGGACGCTTTTGCCGGCGCTCTGGTTTGCGCTAATGATGGCTCCAAAAGAAGAGACAGAGGCGCCTTTGCGGGCCCTCCAGCGCCCCGGGCGCGCTGCGATGGAACTGAACGAAGAACCGCCGTTGTTTGTTGTTTGCCGCTTTTCCTTCCTTCCGCGGCGAATGTGTCGTGCGAGGATCTTGTTGAACTTGTCTTCCGCGTCTGTCGGTGGGCCCGGAGGAAGACGCACTCCAGACAAGAGAAAGTCTCTCGTGCTTTTCCGCCATCGGGAACTTGCAAGTTCATCCGATGTCTCTTTTGTTTAGTTTGTCGTGTTCTCCTTTCTTTCGACTTGATGTTGTAGTTCCTTTCTTTTTTATGTTTAAAGGTTCGTAGTCGTCTCAGCGAGCGAAGAAACACAAAGTTGAGCATATATTGCAGTGCGTGGGTTGTTTGCAAGCGTTCTCTCTCTTCGTAAAGTTGCGTTCTGTGGCCTTCGGAGGCGAAGCACGCTGGTTAGCTGCATCTGCTGCGCGCAATGCGATTGCTTTGCAAGCAGTTCGCTCAGTGAATTGCCAGACTGCATGCATGCTTCTTATCACCTTACCGCGGTTCACTCTCCAACACTAAAAACGCGATTCCAGTTGTTTTTTTTTTTGATAGTTGCTCTAAGTGCGAAAACTTTCGCCTTACTGGGATTTATTCGGTAGCTGCACGCGGAGCTTGCCGCGTCAACCTTCAGCGCACTCAGAGTTGAATTCGGAGACGAAGGGTATATGAGCGTACGAAGAGTCTCTAACTATTCCCGTTCTTTGTTAGTTTGGTTGTCTCGGCGTTTAGGCGACTTGACTAAATTACTGTACAGTGCACACTGCACACAGAATAGTGAAACTGACACGCGGAATGGGTGTTTGCCTACACAATTCTTGTAGAGGGTACGAATGAGCACGAAACGCTGCCGGCTGCGCCGCATGCTCTCGCGTTCTATACAGCCACCGACAGCGTAAGATATGCGAGGCGTTGCGAGTTCCCGGCATCAATAGAGCCAGCAGCCGATGGGAATGCGGCTTTCGCGAGATGGGAACGCCGAAGAGCAAATGACCAAGCAGAAAGCGTGAACATAATAGGCGACGCCCTGCGTATACTGCGCGAGGCAGTTGAAATTTCTGGGTATGATATCACAACCAGCGGTTGATTTTTTGGTTTCTCTCGCTTCTATTGATACGTTCTGATCTAACGTTTGGGATATTCAAATTCACAGGACAAAAATGCGCTAAAAGTCACCCTTCGTTTCCTTTTTTTTCTTACGTTGACAGTTATTATATTATACATTGTTTTAGCGCTAGCCTGTTTGGCCACCCTGAAGAGAAAAAAAGGGAACGAGCATGCCTAGGTTGTCCAGCATTCGAGCCAACTGTGTCGCGCACTGTCTACGCTGCCAAATGTGTGGGCAACACAACTCCTGACGCCGTCGCTGACTCAGTCTCGCGATTTCTGTAATGTTTGTCCGTCGCGACTGGAAGTGACAATTCCCCCAAGGTCAAAAACGTGTCTAGTCTTACCTCCATACCCGCGCGGCGCCGGCAGCCACCGTGACGCGCGAACCGATGGCATGTTTCCCATCTCGCGCTCGCCGAGTTGTTCTATTACAGCGACAACTCCCACGCCGTGACAATGTTGATGACGCCGTTTTTTTTCTTATCTTGTTTCTTTCTTCTTTTACTTCTCCCAGGTCCCCGTGGAGCGGAATCGAGTCGAGCACGACGACAGCTCCTTCGGTGAGTACCGCATTCGCATAGGAAAACGCCTTGACCCCGATTCCAATGGTGTCCGAAAAGTGCCGCAACGGCGAAGCGCGGCTACCGTCGCCGTACACCCTTCGGCGATTGTTCTCACCTACGTAGAGCCCCGTCTGTCACCTCTGCCCGGTTCGCCCGCGGCCGTTGGGTGGGCCAAGGTTGTGACCGCGCCGCTCAAAAGCCCGTTTCTGTCAGTCATTAACGTCAAAAGGGTCACGCTTCGATGCGTCCGCCAAGCGGACATGTCCCGCGGTAAACTTACCGCGGGCGAGGAGGCATTTGCAATACGCGCTGTTCGATCGCGACTCGCCGCAGCTCTATTGTAACCCAAGTCGTCCCATCTCCAAGTTTGCCGTAACAATCGCTCGAGCGGGTAATGGAGGTAACTCGGGTGTTCATTACTGGCCAAACGCTACGTTTTTTCTTGCCCACCTTTTCTTTCTTTTTTCTCGCCGCAGCGGCGTAATGTATGCGCCTCTCAGAGGGAGCGCACGGCGGTCGCCAAGTGTCGTGCATTCTTCTCGCGGAGGGTTTTCTCAGGGTCAGATTGGAAATTTTCCAGGCCCGTCGACAATCTGCGTGTATGCGTATTATACCCTCCGCATAATGCCTGTTTGTGAAAAGGCCGTTGTGTGTGTTCACGTGGGCGGTCCGGAGCTATGAGCAGTTCCGGATTTGGCAACGCGACCCGGGGGGGATGAAGCTAATTGCAGGGCACGCTCGCGGAGCGCTGGAAATTGATGAAGGCGCTCTGTGTGTGGACACGCTTGTCCTTGCCGGCGAGGACGCGCCGAGAATCCCGCCGGCCAATTGTCGCGACTGGCGCTTCGGTCGAGGGTGAGAGGTGGGAAGAGAGGGGATACATGTCTGGTCGGCAGAGTATCCATGGCCCAAAAGCGGCGGCGTATACTGATTCAGGAACACCGGCGAAATAACTGGCTGGGTAAAGTTACACTTCCGGCTTGTGAAGTTGGAATGTTTATTGTACAGGAAACCACCAGCGCAATGTCCGTGAAAGTATATAGGTTCTCGACGAGTTGCTGAGGCGTTGGTAACTCAACCCCGTCTTGACCCTTTGTGGAATGGCAGGTGTGTCTGCTTCACGGTTCATTTCAAAGCTAGATGCCTTCCGCCATGCTTCGGATGCGCGTGCAAGCTCGAAGCTCACGAGACGCCAAAGCATAATCGAAGGCAGGAAGCTCGCACTGGAGGCGGGACAACTGATAACCCCTCCCTACCGCTCTCATCCCGTAACTTTATTCCTCTTTCCCACAAATTGAACGGCCTTCTACGTTCGATTTCTCCTACAGGTTTTACCTGGTTCAGAGGGGGGACATCTAATCGAAACCCTCATCTCCATATGCGCCAATATATCACTTCGACCATTCCATTCGTAATCCACACTTTTTTCTCTCATTGAATGCCGTCGCCCACACGGGCTTCAATTCTTTCGAAGCTCCGAACTGGCGGGGCGAGGCAGAGCAGCGAAGGGTCGCTTCTCTTGCGGGTCGATGCCTCGTGGCTTTCGTCGACAGCGGGGGTCTCCCCCGGATTACGGTTATTATCGACGCCCGGTCCGAAACCCGAAATCGAATTTGCGTGCCCGAAACACGACGACGGACGACGCGCCGGGAAGTGATACGTTGAGTGCGGCGGCCGGCTGACAGCCGAGCTTGACGGCTGCTGCGTGCCCTTTCCGCGGCCGCGGACACGAGCTTGTCGGGTTCTTCCCTCAACGCCTTGACAGCTCCTGACGTTGTTATTTTATGATCTCTCTTTGTAAGTATGTGTTTTTGTCGTGAGCGTAGGTCGGCCAGCCGCATTTGCGATTGGACGCGTTGTTGTTTGGGGTTGTAGTTTCATTTCGAGCGTTCCGGGAGCTGCCCGCAGTGATTCGCGAGAATTAGTGGCGCGATCGCGGCGGCGCCTTCCGGCCGGTTGGTTCCGGGGACTGAAAGCTGAGGACCGTGTCGATCGGGAGCGAGGCTTCGACGGGAACCTTGAGTCGTGAATGAGAAACCTTTGTTGTTAAGTTTTGACTCTCTTGTTATTCTTTCACTTAGGAGGAGCTTACGCGTTCCTTGCTTTCGTTCCGGCGTAATCAAGCAATGTGCGAGAGTTCAGTCCCAGTGAGTCATTCGGATTTCGGGACGAGGCACGTAATACCACAACCATTGGAAGACAGTCATTCGGAGATTAGTCGGGTGTTTCGCACCGTTTACCTAATTGACTGACGGGGACCGTAGCTTTCGCTCGTCACCAAGCTAACCTGAAACGGAATCCCATGTTAGATCATTTGGTATCAGATTTTCGTTGGGTTCTTGGATTCCGATAAAGTATAAAAACAGAGTATATCGATCTCACTAAGCGTTTTACGCATGCGTGACGCCGCTTTAGCTGGCAGTTCTAGGAGGCAGGTGCCAGTGCACAAGACAGCTCGTGTCGTCTCGTGTTCTGCTCGTGCAGACCAAGCGAAGGGGTTGTCCGGCTTGCAGAAAGACTACATACAGTTCCCACGATGCATGCCAGCAGCGCGTGGGTGGCACAACGAAACGGCCTGGTAAAATCGGTCTGTATAATCCTTTTTTTTTTTGTGGTGACTAATACGCACCGATATTCCTTGTTGCTGAATAGAACAAAAATTAAAAAAATACAATTAATCATAAACACTGCCATGACAACGAAATGAAACATCTACGATCGCAAACATGGGCTCTTTAATGTTTCTCGGCGTCTAAACGCCAAGTCTCGCGATATTTCTAATCACCAAACGGACCTCGATTTGGTTTCCACGAAGTATAGTCAAATTTGTGTGCTCACGTACCATGTTTCTTGTTTTACGCTTCACTTTCACTCGCCTTACAACGTCACCAACCGACACTTCGGGGATCATGAGTTATATGCGCCACTGCCGATATGGTAATAGGGGATATTAGCAGGTATTAGTATGGACTTGCGCGAAGGAATAAGTCGTCGCCACTGCGCAAGCGCCGAGCCCATACCACGTTTTTGGATTGACGGATGACGATGACGCTAGTTCTTCGCGCACGCATAGCTTTTGCGTACTTTATTCTAGATCTTGCTATTTTGATCGTTTTTGCGCTCCGAAAACGATGTCCAATGACGACACTGAGCATTCGCAAAAGGTGCCGGCGGAGTATAGGGTATCCGTATCGCATATGTCAAAAGCGATGCACCGAAACTCCGTAATACTTTGGCGCGTTTCCACCTTTACTATTCCAGGTTATCAGCCAAACTTCACAGGCGTCGCTGGAGTGCCGAATTTAACCAGGTTCGCACCCTCATCTTGACACAAACCGACTCCTCACTACAGTCGCGACGTGCAGTTTAGAACTCAACCGGGCTCAACTCTCGTGGCGTGCAACCTTCGAAACCACCACGACTCTTTTCAAAACTTAATTCCGACGAGTAGAGTAGGGGTGGGAGAATTCGCGCGGTCGTCTGATTGCTGCAAACCTTGCGTGGACGGGCTGCGTTTCTCCCGCCACTCCGAGGAGGTGCGCGCGAGCAGGCGTGCCGCGCGGCAGGACTGCTTCTCTCACAAAGTCGTTAATCACCGGGGCGGGGAAGTTGTCATTTCCGTTTTTAATTTTGGCCGTCCCCCTTGCTGCTTCCCCGTGCTGCTGACGCACCTGCCTCGGCTTCCCCAACCCCTTTGCTGAATTCCCGACGCCAGCACTTCGCGCCCGCATACGGTTTCCAATGCGACGCGAAGTGGAAGACACAAATAAAAGTACCAATATAATCTAGAGACGATTTTATGCGGGGGCAGCAACTCGACGCGAGGACGTCTGAGTAGAATCGCGCTTAGCCAGCCAGGCACCCCCATTTGGTATTAACCAGTTCTCTGGTATGCGTTTTTTTAATATAAATTGTTTTTTTGAAAGTAAATGTAACGCGGGCGACGTCTTATATGGTCGTGTTTTCGTCATCATTCCCAAAGTGTGTTCTGATTAAGTATGACTAGGGCAGCATAACCGCCAACTAATGAAAACAGTCGGAAGGGATCACTCGTTTCTTCCACGGGTGCATATATATGTGGTGGGAAACTCTAACGACGTCGCAGGACCTTAGCCATGCTCTCCCGATTGCGTTTTTAAAGCAAGAACTCAAATCGCTCTCCGTAAACAAAATGTGTGTTTTTATCCGGTATTTTGACCCGCAGGTTTTACCTGTAACTTCTGAGAATCTCATGTGTGTTCACGGGTACTTGTACTATCGCAATCAAACTTACCGGGAGACAATCTTCAATTTTTTCTTAGCCTATTATTCTCTGTGACCGTGCATGGCTTTTTGCTCGTGTCAAGTAATTTTTGATTCCGTTTATTCAGTATTATTTGTTTAGTCAGTACATGCTCCGGCATAATCACATTTCATCTTTTTACATATTAATATTCGCCTCCGTATTCGGCTTACTCCAGAATCCCGAACAAACGCCCTCCTTTCAAAAAAAAAAAAACAGCACTTTTTTGTTTGTTTGTTTTTATCATTATTAGTAATTGAGCGTGTCCGTAAGGTTCATATTCACACGAAAGAATAAACAGATAGGACGGAGCACACAACATGACACATTTCAACTAGCAACGAATAATTCTTGTTCGTTGCTAGTTGAAAGATATCGAGTTATGTGCTCTGTCCTATCCGTTAATTATTTCGTGTGTATATGTCTCTTTTCTTTTTAGTTTTACCGCGAGTGGGTGGGCGTTAATTCCAAACATTCCGCTATGGTTTGGCGTATGAACGAGTGTGTATGTACTCTTGTCCAATCTTGTACATCTTCAGCAGCACGCTTCTTCATCGAGAACAAACCGCGTATTCTGGAAACATCGTTGCTCGTCCATTTAATTTTAAACTTCAATTTGACGTTTCGTCAACACGACGTGACGCGAGAAATAACAAGTCGACGCAATGTTTGCATCGCATCGCGTAATGTTTCCAGGACACCGTTCCGTTTCACGGAAGCAGCACCTATCAAAACAAACACTTTCGCCTCCCTTGGGCCAGAAATGAATTCTGCTGGCGAGGGTTTCATGGAGCAGCACTTTCATAAGCGTCGACTCGAGGAGACACCGACAGAGACGAATGGCGCATTTTTCGCTGTTTCGTTTCGGTCTGGCTTCCAACGGAGATCCGACTCCGGGTGTGTGTGTGTGTGCGCGCGCGTGTGTGGTGGGGATTCGGGTGTAATGTTGAGGGAGCAGGACGAGAGGAATGCGCTTATTATGCGCGTTCTACCGTTTGTCGCTGGCAAGCAGCACCCTCCGCCTCGCTGCGGCGTTATCGTTGTGCCGCGTTTTTCCGAGAGACTGCGAGACAAATGAGTGGACGCGCCACTTTTGCCGGCGACGATGCAGCCAGCCCCGCCCCTCAGTCTACGCTCGCTCATCCCTAAGCAGACTGTGCGACGGAAGCTACGGTGTCCTCCGACCAGTCGTACGTTCATCTTTCGCCACGTGACCACGCTCCCGCCCGTACCCCCGCGCGGAGAACGGAGTCGGACGATGAAATGGAGGTGGTTGATTGGTCCGGCGAACGCGTAGTATCAACCGCAGTGTCAGCTTATGCGCGAAGCGCTTCTAGCTGCCGCTGATCTCCAGGCTCGAAAGCAAGTTTATTGTTGCCGTGTTTCGAAACGGAAGCGAGGGAGAGTCCTCTCGTGATTCTCTCGTTGTTTTTCCACTTTTTCTTTCTTTAATTTTATTTTTCGGATTTACTTTGACTTTTAAGCACTTTCTCATTCGTCTGTTCGGTGGCGACAGAGCGGGTGTGAAAACCCCGGGTTCGTCGTGCGTGTTCAGTTGAACCGATTCATTCGCTTTCTCTGAGCGGTGGGTTGGTTTCCGCGAGTCGCCTTCTTATAATATTCCCGCGGCGTGTTTTTTTAATTTTTTTATTTGATATTAGCCGCAACGCCAGGGCGTTGGCACTCGATTCGGATCTCGATATTTACAGGAAGCGGTTATATATACGTATATGTGGTCGGCAATAAAGTTCCTTCACAGCGAAGGTTATTAGAAACCTTCTATGAAGGTTTCTCATGATTTTCGCGGTGAGAAGGTTGAGAACGTTTTCTCATACCCTGCTGAGTAGGTTATGAGAAATCTTCTGTGAGGGTTTTTCATATCTTTCATAGAAGGTTATGAGAAAAAGCTTAGGCGTACCATTAAAAATACCCGTTCCGTTTCCGATAAAACTGTGCATATCGTGGACGAGGCTTAATGATTGCAGCGACATTTTATTGCGGGACTCCAGACGCGGGTCTCACTGATAATACATCATAGGGAAGACAGTCTGTAGACACTGTTTAAGGCGTGTTTCTTCCTGCTAGTACGGTTCTATCACATTGCTTATACGAAAACTGCCTCCAGAAATGTTCGAAGCAAACGCATGAATGAAGCAAACATGTTTCGAACATCATTAAGGCGGTTCCTCGAATTATTTCATCATGTTTGCAGCAAATGCTTCTGTATGATTGATGCCTGAGCAGTGTAACTTTAAAGGTTGCAACATGATGTTTTTTTGTGTTGTTTTTTTTTGCACGATTTACAGCGACTTCGCCACGTAAGTCGGGGCAAAAACAAGCAATAAAACATCGTTTAGAAAACCCCAATTTGGAGCGCGATAAAGCGAGCGAGCGTATCACCGTCACGAAGGCCGTTCACTTAGATGTTGTCCCCATGCGCGTTGTCGCGGCACACCTGGGGCATTCGTCGCGCGTCGTCCTCTCAACTCGAAGACGTCGACCTCCCCAGGCCTCCAGCCACCTCGATCTCCTTCAGTTTCAGAACGGTAATGGAAGCGGCGGCACGTTGCCGTTTCGGTACCCCGCTCGCTCGCGTACTCGCTGTCCGTCCCCTTCGACAGCGCCGACGACGACGCTGGATGGAGCGCGTGATCGCTCCATCAGAGCGTCGTCTGGACTCCACCGTAACACCGCTGCAGCCGTGCAGTGGACCGTTGCAGAGGCACCATCCGCTTGTGCAGCGCGAAGGACAATCGTCTTTCTTCGAACAACGACGCTTGGCTCACTTTTTCTCCGTGCACGGAGGAGGGGGAGGAGGCGACCGTGCTCCTAACGGGCTACCGGTCTTGCAGGTTGCTGTTGTCGCGGTCTTCGGTCTGCTTCCTTCCGCGAGCCGGCTGCGCCGTGCGGATCACAGGATATATCGCTCTTTAAAATTGTTTTCTGACCTGAAGGTGTTTTTTTGTGTGTGTGTTTGCGCGCGCGACGCGTGTGGTTCTGGGGCGTCTCAAATGACTTTTCGGAGAGTCGTTGTTCCCTCCTTCCTCGCACGTTGCCGTCGTCATCGTCCGAGTTTTGAGGAGTTTCTTTCTGCGAAGTATACGTGGACGCTGATGGCTACTGCGGTGCGTGCCGGAGATTTTCATATTTTGGGAGGAAACGTCGTTCACGTTTTTTCTGCTTAAAATATCGCTGGAGCTATCGGGTGAGAGGAAGCTCATGACCGGTTTCGATACGGAGGGACGTTGTACCTGGGTGTATTTGGGGAAATCATTACTGCGCAATGCACGTTAAAGACTTCGGGTAACTGGCCTTACTTCAGTTTTAAATTTTATATCTACAGTGTAGAGGCAATGACCTTCGTTTTCAAAGGGAGGAGACAACCATAGAAGCATTTGTGCTGACAATTCAATAAATCGGGCTTGATCACAAGCGGCCAGCTGGTGGCATCCTGATTGCTCGTATAGGCACAGAATTGAGAAAATGGCGAATATATATATTATGATGTTCTAACCCTGAGACGGGGGGAAAACAAAGGCAAAGTAGAAGGGACAGAAGAAAAAAGTGGACATTTTCTTCTGTCCCTTCTGCTTCGTCTTCGTGTTTACTTTCCAGTGACAGGGTTGAAACATCATGGTTAATACGTACCGGCTGGCCTGCAATTTGACAGTTTTTTCGAGGGAAAACAAACGCACGAGGTGCTCAAGGAGCCGAGGAACTTGCACGCCATACGACATGCGCTCTTAATCAGAATCGTCTTCAATTTAATTCCTTTCCTGTGTCCCAAGGAAAAGTATTCCGGTATATTTGAAGCTCAAGATAGGTTACGTACTTTACATACCACTTACTAACGCAACAATTAAGAAAAAAAAACGCGAATCGGTAGGGTGGAACGAACCCCTGTCATCTCTACAGTTTACCGGTTTTCGCTTCGAGCGCGCACATTTTCGCGAAAAAGACAACGCACCAAAACCGCCACATGACCGATGTATATCTGCGCGAAAGATGTGGGCAACAACGTCGCAGCAAAGAAAAAAGCTCGCGTGGCCAAAGATTTTTTTTTATTTTCCTTCCCCAAAGGCGTTTTGATTCACTTCTACGGGATACAAGTAACCCCTTGGCGTACAATTTGCTTCAACTCTGCCGTGGGTGTGCGTGCCTTCACGAGAAGAGAGCTTTGCCTATATACGGACCAGCAACCCCCACGCGGCCGCCGAAAACATCTTCTCGAAAGGCAGCCGCGCCTTCCTGATTGATCGAGTGCGCGTTTAGTCTCGTCAAGCCAGGCAAAGAAGCAAGGCGGAAGCGGCTTCGAGCAAGCGGACGTCGAGCCATTGAGAAGCACGCGGCGGCGTCCCCGGTGATTCAGGCCACGCTGACGCGCGCCAGCGAAAAACGCCCTCCAGCGTCGTTAGCGTGTCCGCTCCCGTGTGTAGTAGTACGTGCACTGTGAAAGGCCAGGTCGACGACGGCGTGGGGTGCTCTTTGGGCCGACGTTAGACTTTGCAGCCCTCCGTCTAACGCTACGCTCTGCTCAATGCAGTTGATATTCCGCTTCCTTCTTGAGCGGACTGTGCGTATGAAGTTCTTGCGCGGAATTGGTGTATATATGGACGACGTTTAGCAGCTTCGATGAATTCGATGGATGTATTCACCGGTACAAAAAACAAGACCCTAGTCTGGGATCTCCGCTAGGGTCTTGAATACTCACCTCTCAAATGTAAAGCAAAGAAAAAAAAGAAATATTTTTGCGTGTTTTGTTTTCGTGTAAGGCAGAACACCGTATGGTAGTAAATTGGGTCAGTTCGTAAACGTCGTAAATTATGGGGATGGGGCTGCGTTCACCGCGCTATATGTACAGTGTGCTCAACTGTTAAACATAACGCGGGAGCAGTTGAGCACACTGTACATCCTCATCACGCAGACATTATCTCGTTTGCATTGACTATAGACCTTTCCATCGCTTATCAACTGAGCGAAACATGCTGAGTCGCTGAGCTGTGGACGTATGCGCAGCATCCGATATACCTCGCAGCAGAGCAACAGCGCATGCTCAGAGGGTGTTCCACAGCCCAGCATGCAAAGATGGCATCGCGCGGAAAGCGATTTTTGCAAATGTCTATTGCCAGTGAAAGTGTAAGAGTTCAGGGGAAGCTTCTACCAACCCTTTCCACTCTCGCAAAACGAACGCTGTAGGGGTGGCGACCTCCTTTCCGGCATTCGGTATGGTACAGTGGAAAGGAGGAGTAACCTATCACTGACCATACCTGAGTGTCTACACAAAAATGATCAGCCGAATTTCCTTCGCTCATCTTTTTGTTTCGTTTTTAAACTTGTGTTAAAAATAAATTCTACTGGGGTGTTGTTTATAGGGTAGGTTCAGCTGGCCAGAGATGCTTGTTAAACTTTGTACGTGCTTGCAATTAGAGCGTACGTTAGAGTGCCTTCATTGTCAAGCTAGTTTGGCTCCCCAAGTCCGCCAAGTGATATCAGTGATAGAGTGCCGGCGAGCCGATAATGAATCGACGTCTTGTGGACCCTGAGATGGGGAAAAATAAAACAATTGTTGTCTTCGTCCTTTTTTTATTGTTCCCCATCTCAGGGTCAGCAAAATGTCGTAGTGCTCTTTTATTATTTATTTTGCAGCATGCTGCGTCCAAGGATAAATCCGGCAGTATGTATCCGCAACCATATGCTTTAAAAAGATAAGGTCGAATCACGTATACGCGAGCTTCTCGTGTGATGCGCAGACCTGTGCATTCCCATGTTTGTGCCTGCCAACCAATATGACTGCCTCCAAACCAAGTCGCCCGGAGAAAAAGAAAAAGCCAGACGATATTTCGGTATCTGCGATCTTAGACCGTTTCACCTTTTTTTCTGCTTCAAAAGCAGACGTGAATGAACGATACATTTTCAATTTCAGTCCGCAGGTGTGCGTGCGCGTCAGTATTAACAGCGAAGACGACACGCAGTCCACAGTTTGCGTTCCCACTGTAGCGTTACTTCAAAATGGACAGGTTCACCACCATCTTCGCCCGCCGTCCGAATAGATCACGGCTCCTGTCCCTGCCTCTTTTAAAATTTTGTTTCCCAGCGAGCACTTCTTTTTTTTTTTTTTGGCCGATTTGGGGCGAGATGGAAGAACTCGGCCGAGAAACGAATGCCCAAACGCATTCCTACCTGACGCTATGATAAAAAAAGAAACGAGAAAAAGGTAATAATAATAAAACCACTAGCTGGCAGCGGTGGCGCGATTGAGCTGCGCTTTCAGACGTCCCGACAGCTCGTGAGCTTTAGTTTGACCCGGAGGTATTGGACGACCGGCCGGCCGGGCAGGCGTGGCAGGTGTCGCCACCCCACCGCCTTCAATCTCGGGGAAGAAATACTTTTTTTTTTTTTGAGGGGAAGAAGGGAAGAAAAAGAAGTCAAGGAGAGTAAGAGAATATCTGCGAGTGGCCGCCACGTATGAGCACACTGGTTTCGTCTTTTTGCACTGTGCCTTTTTTTTTTTTATTGTTTACAAAACTGTTCAGAAAACTACATACATATGGAATACGTGGATAGCTTTGGCTCTCGTAAAAAAGGAATATCTTTAAAATCGATTTCAATTTGTTAAAATGAATAACATTGTCTCAAGTACATTGGAAATAAAATGCGGTGTCCCATAAGTTTCGATCTCGGGTCCCCGTCGGTTTCTTCTCTATAAAAGTGATATTACAGAAATCCCGGGATCTTCTGGAGCTTAAATATGCGGATGACGTCAGCGTATTGTTCGAAGCTTCATCCAAAGCCCAGTTAGAACTCATGACAAATCGCTATCTTGCCGACCTAGCTACATGGCTTCAAGCAAACAAGCCAAAAATAAATACCCCCCCCCCCGGCCCGCCAAAAAAAAACAACACAAAGTACCGTATTTTCCGGACTATAGTCCGCACCCGGTGTATAGTCCGCAAAGGCAAATATGGGGTCAAAAATAAAAGTTTTTGCTTAGATAGCCCGCACCCGGTGCATAGCCCGCACCCAGTGCATAGTCCGCACCTGAGGCTTAGTCGACACGAAAATTATCTGATACGCGGCACACCTTGACATATGTCTGCTTTCTTAGCTCAGAAACAAGCCTATAATATACATAAATCATCATTAGCATACTCTTTTATTCACAAAATCCGTCGCGTCTCGTCATAATCAACGATATTGAAAAACAAAATTCCTGTATACACGAACTCAACTCTCCTACGTCACGCCGCGGTGGTGGCGCGTCGGGCGCACTTCCGGTCTGGGGTGGTGGGCAGAAGTCGCCGTGCGAGACATGCATTCCTGGTTCTTTTGGAAGAAACCAGACAAATAACTTGCCTTCTCGTCAAAATGCTGCGACGGGGGCTGTACCAAGAGAGTCTGGAAAGGTTTGAAGATCAATTTTCATGTGTTTCTGCCCCCTCCGTTCGTCCGAGAACGTGGATAGTAGCCGTGAAAAGGGCAAACCAGACGCTGTCGAACTACGATTGCTTGTGCGGGCAACACTTTGTGGTCGCCAGATGTATTTGTTTTGTTCCGACATGAACGAGAGAAAACCGCCAAGTGTCCGGACAACCCACGAGTTCAGTGCGTCTTCAAATTCACACGGCCGCATGATCGTTCGAACTTTCGTCTGCTCTTTCAAACTTGTCTGCTTTTTGTCGTCTGCTCGTTCAAACAAAAGCGGCCCGTAGACCAAACTTTGACCCGGTGATTGCAATAAGAAGTAATTGCAGGCCTCAAAAGTCTGTTAAGCAGGCTCGGTGTAAACAGTAGATACAAGATGTTGATCATTGGCACCAGTGGCCATCACCGACTTGTTACGCTTGGTCTGTCCCCGCTTCCGATTTTCAGTATCGACGTGGATCATCGCCGCTACCTTCTACACTTTTGCAGCACGAGCAACGTCCCGACTGAAAATAGCTAGAAGAATGTCATGATGGTTTTGGCGTCCATTCTCCGGCGTTCATGCGAATGAATCGCCGCACGTCAAATTATTTACGCGAAGTTTAGCGGCGTGACGAGCCTTGATAATTTCGCTCATGCAATGAAAGTGGTAAGACATTGCTATGAGGACGTAGAATCGACGATTCCAACGCGAAAAAGAGTATGCAGACTCACACAGACACCGACAACGTGACATTCCAATGGTTTGTTGACGCGGGACGCGGTGCTCCTTGCCCGCGCTCCATTGCGCATGCGTTCGAACTGTCGTCTGCTCTTTCAAACTTGTCTGCTTTTTGTCGTCAGCTCGTTCAAACGACAGCGGTCTGTAAACCAAACGTTGACCCGGTAATTGCGATAAGAACCAAGCGCAGGCCTCAAAACACTTTTGAAGGTTGGTTGGGGTAAGTAGGCTCCGTGTAAACAGTAGATACAAGATGATGTTGATCTGACCACCACCGACTTGTAATTCCCGATTCCACTTGCGGTTTTCAGTATCGACGTCCACTATCTCAGCTACGGTCCATGCTTTTGCAGCCTGAGCGACGTCGCGACTGAAAATAGCGAGCAATATCATCGTGGGAGTCAGGCTTTAGCGCCCATTCTGCGGCGTCCACGTGAAATGAATCGCCGCACGTCACGTTCACGCAAAGTTTTGCCTCGTTAATTTTGCTGAAGCCGCTCAAGTAGCCAGACATTGTTAGGAGGACGTAGAATCAACAATTCCAACGCGAAAAAGAGCACGGGGACTCCCACCGACGCCGACAACAACGCAATTCAATGGTTTGTTTATGGGCGACGGCGGGCTTCTTGCCCACCGTCCACCGCGCATGCGCGTCGCCGGTGGCGTCCGCTAGGGGCGCTCCGGTTTGTTTGTAAACATGAGTTGGTGTATAGTCCGCACGCGTAGATAGTCCGCGCAGCCTGAAATTTCAACTTTTAAACATGTGTGGTCCGCGGGCTATAGTCCGGAAAATACGGTATATATTATTTGAATCTAAAAACAAACGCGACAGTACCAACACATTATCGCAACCCCTGCAAAGAAGCAGACGAACTTTCGCTCTGCATAGCAACATGTTCGGAAACAACGGCCTTTCTTTCTGTGTCCTAAGCCGAGCCCGAAACGCCTGATCTTGCAAACTATTTTTTTTTGCATCTCTTGTTTGGTGAGGTGCGACCGCGGTTTACGTTTTGAAGCCTTTGCATAAAAGCATTTTCCTGTAACAAAAAAAAATGCTAAGCAGGAAATATTTTTTTGTGTGTGTGTTTTTTGGTATGAACGCACGCTGCCCATTTTCCTGGATTGTTCACGCTGTAGTTTTGTTGCTGATTCATTTGTCTTTAATATATGATGTCCTACATAGAAATAAAATTAGTTCCGACATTTGAAAACTTTGAGCATGCTGGTAAAGTTACGGGGATAAAGGAAAGCAACATGAACGGCAAAAAGGACGGGGACAGGAGTAAACATCCTCGACCTTTTTGCTCTTCATGTTTCTCTTCGTTATCTCCGTTGCGACATTATTCCTTCTGTTTTCAAGAAGTCTCGCCATGTCAAGTTGCCATTTATTCCCCCCCTCCACATTTTCGCTAAAGAGATGGAGGGAATAATATTAAATAAATGTATGTTCATACCATTCCACAGCCAGCCCCTGTCAAACCGCCCAAAGTAAGGAGGATTTCTTCGTCTTTTGTAACAACTAAAGACAGCAATCTGCAACACCTCCTAAAGGCTTATTCACACGATGCATCTTTTCAACGCGCAACGGTTTAGCGAAACCAGAATTTCGCGAAATTAGCCTGTTCACACATAGAATTTGACGCGCAAAACCTCACGAGAATTTTTCCTAACCTTGTCTTCTGCACCGGGATTATCGAGCGTTTTGCATCAAAATAATGTGAAGAACGCACAGTGTGAAGAGACAGTCCGTTAATACCACCCGATAAACGTCGGATTCGGCTCACTCGGTTTACACGGCCTGCCAAACCTGGGAAAGGCAGCGAACGTCGAAGAACAGGTGGATGATCTCGAAGCATTTCGGTCATTTCTGCACCGTTAAAAGATCACCTATTCCCATCATCAGGTTGATACGTAGGGCTTGCACTCGTCGCAACTGGAGGACTTCACCGAGCCACCAATTGCACCGCGACTGCAAAAATTCTGTACTGCCCTAACGTCCGTACGCACCGCTCTCCCCCCGGTCTGTCGCTTGCCGCCATGTTCTTTTCGGCGTTGGCCACTTTGGCTCGGATACGGGATCGGCCAAAAACCACGCTCCTCCAAAAGCTCGCCCCGCCTCGAATTTCAGACGTCATAGCGATGTCGAGCGGCCATTGGCAGCGTCCGCGTTTCTTCTTCGAAAACCATGCGCTCCTTGTTCGCGTTTCATTCCGTGCCGACCGTACCAGCGGTCAACATCGGGGCAATGTCCAGCAGCCCACATAAGCTCGGTTATTTAATGCAATTCACTATTAAAGCACCCCTAACCGATTTCAGCAATCTCGGAGAAAGTCTAATCGTATTGTCCCTTTCCTTTCGTGGTCATTAATAAGTTTCTTTTCAAGGTAAATCACTTTGCTACCTTTTACTTCCGGCCCATTGTTGTAAGCACAGTTATGAATCTTTGTGGCTCGGGGCAAACAAACAACCAAGAAGTCAAAATATAAGAACGAATTTGGCAGAGAAGTATACCTACACCACGTTTCGCATGGGCGTCATAGCATTTCAGCATGCCGCGAAGCTGTGTTGCCGTTAATTGTACCGAAATGTACAAGAAAAGCAGCGGAGTGAGTTTCCACAAGTTCCCGGCAGACTCTGAAAGGCATAGAAGGTGGATAATATACGTGGATCGAAAAGAATGGTCGCCTCGCGCGAATGACCGTTTGTGCGGCAAACACTTTCTTGAAGCCAAGTTCGGCTTCCATTTCAATCTCCGTCCCGAGGCTCGCGTATGTACACGGAAACCGTTGTCTGATTGAGACCACCCGGATTTTGTTCCGATGGTGTTCGCGCACAAAGCATCGGCCAAGTGCTCGTCGGAGGCTCGCTACACCCGTGCTACCCAGCAGAAGGGGGTCGGTGACAGAACGGCAGTGTTGTAGGCGTTACCGAAAAAAAAGTAACGAAATACGTTACTCGTTACTTGCAAATAACAGGTAAGCGTTACTGAGCTACGTTACTTAAAAATAAAAGGAACGCGTTACCGCCACCGATAAAAGTAACGCACGTTACTTCTGCGTTACTTTTTAAACTATGATTTAACAGATTTTACGGTTTTGACGATACAGGTCATATATCAAGAAACATTATGTTCATGCAGAAACTGAACATAATTACTTTATCTCTTTTTACGGTTTCCCCTAAATACTCACGAGAAAAAACGCAAAAGTACATGGCTTGACGCCTAAAACACGGAAACAATTGAAGTGTAATTTCTTTAAGACTTGGAAAGTAGTAACGAGTAACGTAGCTACGTTACTTGAAATAGTAGAGAGTTTTCGTAGATGGTTTTCGCCGTCCCGCAGCTCCCTCCGCAACCCGCTACGATACCCGGAATCTATAGTCAAGGCTATCGGCGCGCAAGCGCAGTAGCGGCTTCTTCGTTGTGGACGGCTTAGCGGAGGGGAAAACGCGGTCTACGAAAACTCCCTAGTAACTTAAGTACGTTACCCGTTACTGTGTCGAAAACGTAACGAGTAGGTTACTACGTTACTGAAAAACGTAACGCGTTACCGGCAACGCCGTTACTTGTAACGTGTTACCGCCAAGACTGCAGAACGGACATAGCGTTACTGCTTGTCATGCCTTGTGGTCATGAGGGTAGGAAACATATCATACCTTGACTTAGACGCTGTGCGTATTCAATCAATTAATGAATACACTTCCGCAGACCCACAGTCTGCTGATCCCGCCGGCAGTGCGGAAACCGACTCGAAGTAATCATAGGCCTCGAGAGACTTGTACGTCTGCACCGTGTCAGCTGTGAACTGGCTTGGCGAAAAAACTAAATAAACGACGACGTGAGCCGTCGACTTCGGTGGCATCACCGAAGTCATCAACGCAATGGCGAAAACACGGAGAGCCGGGCTGCTTTTGCCCACATAGCTACCGCGCATGCGCGGCCTTCCGTCCGTGTTGGTAAACAGAGTCGCTCTGCGTGTCGGTCTAGACCATGGTGGGCGTTACAGAAAAGACCCCAGCCTAGTGGCCGTACTGCACTGACAAAAGTCCTGACCTGCGTCCCGCTGTCTTAAACGCCGTTTACACATTTGCAACTGAGTAGGACCGAGAGAGTCGAGACCGGTTCTTAAGCCTCTTGTGACGGCGTAGGACTGCTCCGCTCGCAGCGCATCCGGTCCTAAGCCGTCGCAAGAGGCTTAAGGCCCGTTCACACTCTTGCAACCGAGTACGACCGAGAGAGACCGAGACTTGTTAAAACCTCTTATAATTTCTTGGGACGAGAGAACACACTGGCACGCTGGCGCCATCTATTCGGTGACCCTGGAACTGCAGTTCACAAGAATGAAGGTTTTGCGGTATTTCCGAGGTCAAATGTGCGTAATACCTATAAGAAAGGCTCGTTTATAACGTTGACAAAAGTTTTTTGAGCCAAGAAGGGAAGCATAATGCTCGAGAGAAATAGAAAATATGCCGGACCGCCAAGTTTACACTGCTACCCAATAGATGGCGCCAGTGTATCCTCTCGTTGTAAGAGGTTTTAAGGAACCCAGTTTTAAGAGCTAGGTCGCAAGAGTGTGAACGGGCCTTAAGAGAGACCAGACCGGTATTTAAGCTTCTTGCGACGTCTTACGACCGGATGCGCTGCAGCGGAGCTGGTCCTGAGAAGTCTCAGGAGGCTTAAAAACCGGTCTGGTCTCTCTCGGCCTTACTCGGTCGCAAGAGTGCGAACGGCCCTTAAAGCGCCGTTCACATATATGAGACCGAGAGAGACCAGACCGGTTTTTAAGCCTCTTGCGACGTCTTAAGACAGGATGCGCTGCAGCGGAGCTGGTCCTAAGAAGCCGCAAGAGGCTTAAAAACCGGTCTGGTCTCTCTCGGTCTTACTCGGTCGCAAGAGTGTGAATGGGCCTTCACAAACCGGTCTTGTTTCTATCGGTCTTACTGAGTTGTAAGTCTGTAAACGGCGCTTTATATTCGCTACAAGAAGTTACTTTATTTCCCGACAAATCTTCCGCGAGAAATTGTTATTCCGCAACCTTCAGTAACTTCGTTACTTTGTCTCCTGAAAAAAAAAAAAAAGTCAGATTTGTACTTTGAATGCTGTCTCTTTTCTCTAAGCGTAAGGGTAAAAAAAAAACACACAAAAACAAACAAGTTTTAGCAATGTTTTTAATTGCTATTACGTAACTATAGAAGGTATATTGAATGTCGTTATTTTGGGTATAAAAATGGGAGCGATGCATGCATCTCTGCTCGATATTATCGACCCCTACGCCAGTATAATCTAGCACGAAAACGGCTGGGCTTCTCAACAATTTAATGAAATTCTCTCCGGGCACGTGAACGACAGGGTGGCATGCGCCGCGTTCTTCCCGCATTTCCTGCAAATACACGTGTGTGTTTTTTTAGTTTTTTTTTTTACGCATCTCCCTGCCGGTACGGTACGCGTGTACGTAAGTTTTGTACGCGTGCAGATGTTTTTTTTTTTTTCCTCGGTTTGCGGTGCAACTTTTGGCGCATTTCTGTTTTTGTTCTATTCATGTTTTGAATTTTTCGTTCGAAGTCCTTTTGCCCTCTTCACCTTTCTATTCTCTTCTCTTCGTCGTCTTGTTTCTGTCTACATATAGCTGCGTTCGAGCCTTCTTTGTGTTCGAGCGCGAGTTTATATAACCCCGAATACAACCCACGCGTCCTATACACAATATTTCTTCTTTTTTTTTTTCTTGCGCGGGCGTCTGTTTTCCGATACAAGTTTATATAAGGCGGTCTTTTGTTCGACGACCAGGAAACCCATCCACGATGTAAAAAGAAAAACAACCGCCCCCCCCCCCCCCCCCCAACTCCACACACACGCAAAAACACCAAATAAAATGAAGAGAAAGAAAAACAATTGTATAAACAGAAGACGTGACGGTTCTCGTTCCAGAAGAATAGAAAGGTGGGCGAACATTTTCGGCCAGCAAACATACCGCCCCAAAATATTTACGCGAAATGATTTAAATGAAAAGTAAAATAAACGCACTTTATTTAAGGGTGAAGAAGAGATCCCTCCACGATACTGCGTTACACCTCGTGATGGTCCCCGGGCCATCGAGTCTAATCCGATGCCGCCTGAGTGCGTGACCTTCGGCGGACACGCAGTGACGTGCCTGGGTGCCTCACGTGTCGTTTTTACAGCACCGGATTGGCTCCGATGTCTCGTGTAGCGTCCGTTGCGGTCCACCATAAGACGAAACGGGTGTTGTTTAGCCCGCTGCATCCATTCTTCGATGGGAAGAGCTGGGCCCCCGTTAACATGGGTCAGTATATACTCAAACTGGAGCGCAGAAGAGGCTGCGGGTCGTCAGAGCCGATGCAGCGCTATGATGAGCGTGGCCACGTCGTGACTTTACCATGAACGCGGGGCGACGCGCGAAGTCACTGGGCACGGTTTCTAGTCGCTCTCCGAACGCTCTCGAATGCCAAATGCCATCGTTTGGCGTTCGAACTCGTTCGAGCGGTGGGCATAGACGAGGGAAGCTAGCTTCGCCTCTACTCAACCCACTAATACGTTACGATCAGATCTCGGATATGTGTTCCCCCCTTCCACTCCCCCGCGCTCTCGTCCCCTCCTCTCCCTCAGCTTCTACCCGTATAGGGACAGAACCGTTGCATCTTCGCCTTATCGGGCCGCCATCTTGTTTAATAATCTTGCGTCAATTTTTTTTTTTTTTGCCAGTAATTCAGTCTACCGATCATTCGGTGTTCGCAGTACCTGTTCAGTATTTTCTCTTTCGCGTATGTCCTATCATAAAGTATAGCTCATTCAATATTTTATTATCGTTTCGTGCCGGGTCTCGCATCTTGTTGCCCCGCTTTGAACGACGGTACTTCAGTGTGAATCCGAGTTCTTCGTTCCATCGAGTAAACATTTAATTTATGTGACGGGCAACTATACCCGTTTTACTGTTGACGAACATTATTCTAGGTACACATTGTTTTATTATTTCTTTAAAAGTCCTCTTTGATCTTAGTCGGTGTTGTCCTTCCATCTGCAAACGGGGGCTGGAGGACGTCTGATTGCAGCACTTGTTATCTAGGCCTGCATCTTAAAGACGCAATAAATATTTAAAAACTATTTTCAGGTTATTTTAAGTTTGGTTTTCTCAGACGAATGAGGCTTACTCACCCGAGACTTTCTCAGATGACTTTGTAAACCAAGTTTGATTCAGTCTCTTCTTTCTTAACTGAGGTTCTTTTGCGTAGAAGATGCATACATGAGTCTGTTAAACTAACCGACGCCCTCATTGCCGAGAATGTTTGTCTGTGTGTTGCCAATCTTCGGAGTCAGGGGCGGTTCTCTCGTTAACTCGATCTCGCTTGCCTGTCGTTTGCTCTAGCCAAGGACCGATTCTTGCCTTGCGGTATTGTCAATTCGTATTATTTTTTTTTTTTGCCCGTCTTCTTTTTACTTTTCTTGATAGCGTAAGCTCAAGAAGTGTCGTCGCTGCCAGACAGGGTAATCAGTCACGCCGTTAGCGGGTTCGAAAAGCGCGTTGGTGCGTTGCCGTGCGAATGTCGCGAGAGTAAGAGTGCGGTGTCGATGAAGAAAATACTTATTTCGCTTCTCGTTTTTGCTAAATTCTTTTTTTATTCGGGGTTCGTGTTCTTCTACAAACTTCTTGCACCATGGTTTCGCCGTTATTGTTCTTTTTAACGAGCAGCGATTTTCGTCAAGACAAACTACACACAAAAAAAAATAAAAGTTGCTGGGAATCTAAAAAAAAACAAAAAAATTGCAGTATTTTTTGTTTTAAAGTTAATGCCTATATATATTTTAATGTTTTTTTTTATTATATGGTCCTCGTGGGATCTTCATATGAATTGCTCCGTAATCTCTTACCCTACCGCTTTTTATTTTATTTAAAGGATACTGAGGCTCACACAAGTGGACCATAGCAGGTAGGGAAACATAAGAACTTTTTTTTTTCGATTGTTTTTTTTTTGTTTGATAATTTCGGCGTCTTTCATTTTCGTCCCCCTGTGTATGTTTCTTTATTGTTCCCTTTGTGTCGCGTCTATGCGTTTCTTATTTCTTCCTTTCTTCGCAAGCTTCAACCTCGCTAGAATGGGAATTTTCGTCCCGAGACAATGTCCTCCATCGATGCTTTTCGCCTCTATGTTTTTTTTTTTTGTTGTATACTTTTTTTTCCTAGTTTTTTGGGTTTCTAATTTTGGTTCCGGTGTCTCGGCTCGCGGCCGCCGCCGCCGCGCCATTCGAAATCAACGGGGGCGTCCATTTGAAAACGTCCCCGAGGGCAAATGCAGCCCTTCCTCCCCGCGGCATATCCTTACCCCCGACGATGAATTGAAATCTGAGGGAGAGCGCCGAAGGCTCAGGATTGCGGGAAAAGAGAGAGGACGAAAAGAGTGAAAGAGAGAGGACTGTCATTACGACGTGTGCGGTTTCTAGCCTCCCTTTGGCCCGGCGCTCTTCTATTGACCGTCCCGGTGATTTTCAGGCCTTGCTCCTCGACGTATACGAACTTGTCCAGCCTCTCGGCAGAAAAAAAAAGGCCGAGTGTGTTTGCCTCTCCGCCGTTTTCTTCCGTGCTCTCGAAGAGGGCTAGCCTGCAGCTCGGCGAAAAAGAAGTCGTTGAGTTTCTGCGCTTGAAACGGCGACGTTGCTGCTATTTCGGATTATGCAGACGCCGAGCACACTGATCGTTTTCAAACAGAATCGCCAAGTTCTTTTTTTTTCTTTTTTTCCTTCGTGCATGCTAGGGCTTCTGGTTGATAGCATATGACTTCCTCAGAAGTTTTCCTCTAGAACACATTAGGGTCTTGTAACTAAGATTATTTTTTTTCTTCCAAGGGTCGACATTGAAGTTCGTTTGGCGCCAATCTCGAGCTTGACGCTTTCTGCGTTAGGGGAGAATTAGACACTCGTGTTGAAATATGAGCGACTTTTCGAACCTAATGACTCGGTTTATGTGCCAGTCTTGTACAGGTTACTGGACAAACGTAATCGATTACAACTACAATTACTCTCGCATTTACTCGCGTTCAACTAGATTACTCGATTACTTGAGAAGAAAAGTAATTGGACGTTATTGAATTAACCGATACTTTTCACGATTGTACTTCGGATTTTCAAGACGACAGGTTTTTCCGCGTGTTCGAAAACGGTTCTTTCGTACTGTCCATTAGAGATTTTTAGGGAACCGCTTTTACAGCGGAGCTGTTAAGGGCTAGGTTTCCCAGGATCGTGTCCGTGTATGTCGACACAAACCTACCTGGACAGCTACCGCCATCTATGAGCGAGGGCGGCAAGCACACAATCAGTATGGTTTCCGCCGTCGCTCGTAGATGGTGGCAACCTTTCCAGCTATATAGAGTTCCTGTATAGGCTCCCTACGGAAGCCAGAGTTGCACTTCTGTGTCCACGTGCCGCCGCGCCGCTATTCGCCGAGATCCGATAAGGAAAGTAGACGTTGCACGCGCCCCGCAGTACGTACCCTGCTTTTGAGCGCGCCACGCGCCTCGAACGCGCGGCGCCGCTATTCGCCGAATTCAGTCAGGTGAGGAGCAGGATCAACATGCTGTGCAGGAAAGACGGCGCTACGGGGATGAACGTGCAACTCCTGGCTCCCGTAGGGAGCCTATACCGGACCCCTACAGCTATAATAGAAGAATGGATAGTTGGGCGCGTTGGTGGGAATTCATCGTAGGAAACAGCGCGAAAAACAGACGACGACGAAGAAGCACCCAGTGTATCGAGTACAGCTCCGCAGGTCTTCCTTCTTCACGAGGGTGGAAAGGCTGAACGTTTTTTGCACATCCGATACGGTATACACTGGGCCCTCCGGTACGAAGTGCGCATGCGCTACCGCATAAGACTCGCACATGCGCAGTTCGTACCGGAGGGCCCGTCCTAGATGTGCAAAAACGGTTCCCTAAAACTTTCTGTCATTCGATCAGGATCATCGAATAATAAACTGCTTATCTTCTCCATCCACCGATTTTGGTAAACCATCCTTTCGTCCGAGACCCGGTTCGAGGATTCGAAGCATTGTTGAGGGTATAGAAGCTCGCGTTGGAAGCGAAACAACGGAAGCTCCTCTTTCGTCGTCTGCGTCACGAGCGGCGTTTTCACAAATCGTCAATTGTGTTCCCGTGTTCTTCGGAAGCTAGCCGTGATTGTGCCGAACGCGGTGAAAAATTTACGCGCAGCATAATCGGAAAAATTCCGCATGGTGGCTTCCTGATTCCTGGTATTGCGCGTTGATGCGGCAGGGTTTTGTTGTTGTTTTTTTCGCGAAGCTGGCGGGTCATGCGTATGTCTGGGCATGTTCTACGTTTACTTTAATACTCCGCCCACGCTGATGGCAGGCTGATGGCGTTTCCAAGGAGACGTATGTTTAGGCGATTCTCGCCGGAATCGTAAAATCGGTATATTTTCTTCGACTCGTCAGCTGTCCGAGGCTCGTGTTTTGGTGTTTACATTCTGAACCGTCTTGATCTCGTGTCCCCGGCAATGGCGATGACCTATTATTCGAATTGCGTGAAGTGTGTGGGCACCTGTACCCAATTGGATTCCGACTGAACCCTGACGGGCCAGATTTCGAAGCCTTGTCTTAACCCCTAACGGAACGAGACATCGTTGAGATTGAACGGAGTCGTGCCCGAATCCAGAAGGTTCTTCTCCCATGGCGCGCCTTGTTACTTGTGCCATGGGAGACAGCGATGTTTAGTTAGCAGTAATGTGTAGCTGCTGTTCACAACACCATGCACCTTTGGACGTTCGGTGCCGAAGCGTCCTTTTGTAACTGAACTCCCCGAGCTGTGCATGACCGCCTGTTAAAGTTTGAAGATATTTGCCGTGTTTATGTATTTGTATGTAGAGGGAAGTCTTTCATGTTGTATATTTTACATCCAAGCCTACGAGTATCGCCAACTCTCTTCCATCGGTAGAGTTGCCGATTGCTGATTTCCAATCAGCAATCGGCATGCTCATCACATGCCACAGTTCAACAGGGCTCTCAACGACAACCTGTAGAGAACTCCTCTACCGTGAAAGTGAAGCGGTAGTACAAATACCTTAAGACAAGTGTAGCGCTCTAAGTATCGATGAAGAAGCTTACCACTAGTAAAAGTAACAATATGACATAAAAGGTGAACACCGGAGTCGTGCCGAAACCCGAAACCTTACGCGTGTGTACATTTCGCGTGCTCTTAGTTTCTCCCCCAGTCCGATTCCTCCTTTTCCATCGCTTGCGTTGTCCTACAACGTAAGCTCTATACCCGATGCTAATAAAGCCTGCAATGGTTCGCTCCTTCCGCGCTATCATATACGTTGCACAGGCCTACGCAGTCCCACGCCGTCCCCTTAGCCCCGAGCTCGCCATACACACTCGCGCCCTTTGTCTCAGCGTCGTTCCTTGTTTCGCTTTTTGTCCCGCGCTTTCTTGTCCCGCTGCGCGGGAAAGTCTGTCCAGCCGGCGAAGCATCTGGACTGTCTCTTTGTCGCTGCTTGTGCCGGCAGCCACTGCCCTTCTCCTGCCGATCGCTGTGTGGCGGCGGCGACGACCCAGTCCTGGAAGTTCTCTCCGCCAGATGTCGGGGTGCGCGACGGATCGCCGTCATTGGGGTCAGCCCGGCTCTAACGGCCCCCGGCGGCAACGGCCGACTGCGTGGAACGGTCGCTTGATTCGAATTTCTTTCTGCCTTGCCATTGTCGTGAGAGCCTCTCGGTCCGGCTTCGCGTAGCTAGTTCGCGCATCATCGGCAGCGCGCGTCCCTTCTCTTATCGTCGTTGTGAGTGGCTTCATTGGTTCATTCATTCCCGTTTATTTTTAGTAATTGGGCTGGGAAGACATTCGGTTCGATTGTGCGGAGCATGTCGCATGCTGCAACGCTCTGCGCGGTTTAATATGAGGGCCTGTTTTTTTTTCTATTTGTTCGCGTTATTTGTTATGCGGGCCTTGTTGCGTAAATTGCGTTCACTCTCTGTCTGTCGGTATCTCGTTCTCCTCCTTCCCACTCAAAGAAGTCATTCATGTATTGGCGACAGTGGAATCATTGATCTGTGAGCGCATTACAGATGACTTCTCGTTTTCGATTGTCTCGACGAAATAAGAATTAACTTAGAAGAAGAAAAGGAGGAAAGATAAATGCATTCGCGACAAACACGTTTTTGTTCCATGAGCATTATTTTATCTTTTCTTTTTAATTTCACTTCGCTACTTTTTGTTGTTGTGTCTATATGTTACGCGGGTTTGTCATAATCCCATCACACGAGTGAAAATGCAGATTTTCATATAATCATAGACACGGATACGCCATATGCCGCGACGTCAGCGCGGGTGTTTCGTATGTTCGAAAATCGCGTGCTCGCGTCTTTGCTGGCAAGCACTGCGCGCCGCTTGTGGGATGGGCTATAGAGGGTACACGTGCGTTACACGTGGAAGCATTATGTTTCCTATCATAATTGCGCTCCATCGCGGACCCGTCTCCCCCGAATATGAATATTTGATAATAGAGCGCATCCGTTATTCGTGGACTTGGAGGTTTTACTGATGCCACTTATATTGAGCCGCTTCGATGACGGAACAAAAAGGAATTAATGAGATTACTTAATAGTGTTGCCATAGTGCCGGCACGAAGCTATATTTACTCCGCTTTTGTTTTTGCCTCTCGCTTCCTGGGTATGCCCGGAGGTCCTATTCTGTCAAACTTTGAGCCTTTTTACTCCTGTTTTATTTGTGTGTGTTTTTTTCTGCCACGCAGCAACGGTATCCAATTTCTACTAACGACACTGCCGCCAAAAAGGAATTCTTCGGAGAGTGGTAGCATGGCAACGTGAAATTAGCAGCATTTACAACGAAGAGAAATTTTTAAGCATCAGCAACAATAGCGGAGTTAAATTCAATGATAAATTTTGGTCCTGAAGCGAGTATTTCTCTCAGTATAGTAAAGCTGATCTCGGGATGTAGAATATATACGGTGTTCTTAGAGTCTTTTGCCAGTTTCGGGTATCTCAGGATGCACAATGTTTGTGATGACTTCGTTTCTTTTACGTTTAATGACGGTCAAGATTTGTAACTGCATTCCCTTAATGTGGTTCGCACTTTTTAAATGAAGTAACAAGTAGTTCTGCGTGAAAGGGCACGCATCATCGTATAAAGAAGTGCCGCACGAATCATTTCATTTTGTGCGCGATATTATTCCTGCATCATTTCTAAAGCTGCTGACGACTTGATGGGACCCGCTTGTGGATCGTTTACCTGCTTTTTTATAGTTTCGCTGAGTCTCTATGGCATATCCGATTTCAATGAACCACGACATATGCTGTGCCCTTTTATATGTTGGCGCAATTTCAGCGACATTACATGTCTTACTTCATAGGATTACCTCAAACAAAAAAGGTAATATGAGTAGAAATTTTGCCTGTAACCTAAAAACTTGCAGAAAAAAAGATCTCCTTTTATTGATCAGTTTGTTAGACAACTCTATGGACACCTTAAATATGCAACTTCTGATATTGAAAAAGTAATCTTATAAATCGTTGCAAACTGCCTTTTCTTTGTTCGCATTATAGTCTCGCTATCCTGCAGGTTCGTACCGCGAAGTTATCGTGCATTCACCAATCGCGAAGACCGCAGACTCCTCACAATTTATACTTCTGCGCTGCCACTTGCTCTCGCGTACCACTGTTTGCTTTGTTACGTCGTAGTTTCTACCAAATTTAGGTGGTTGTCATATCCATTCAAGGGGTGCCAATAAACTTCGGTTTATTATGTCAAAAGTTTGCCCCGAAACAAATAACGAAATGTGCACATTCTTTATTGTACTAAGCCACATCGTTAGAATATATGAAGATATATTTTAGACGGAAGTTTTATCATCGAAAAATGGTTATCGGCATTGTTATCTTCAAATCTACCTGTACATGTCAAGCGTGAGGGCTCTGTGTCGTAAAGGTGACACGACACGCTGAAGTCGCAATATATATTAACGGGCTTTTAGACATTGAGATACCTATGGCTCCATGGCTTGATTCATAAGAAAAAAGATGCCTAAAAGTGTCGAACTAAAAGCGAAAAAAATCGTTGCTGCTCAGATTCTGGACCATATACATCACTTGCAACGGCGACGTGGTACTCAAAATATTTGGTAGCCGCCTGAGGCAACATTTCTGTCATAGAAGATGATAATAAACAAGTTTATATGATAATAAAAAAATTATTGCACAAAATTGTCACGCGCTAAGCGACGGGATGCAGAAATATCCCACGTGAGATGGGAAATCTCTGATGCCACCTTCTTCCTTGCCGGTTCTTTGGTTCCCTTTTTTATTTTCTCTACGTCAAATACACGATTGAGTACCGAAAACTTCACTAGGCGGTGTCTTGTCACAATGCGCTCGCTTCAAAGAAATGCACACGCACATAGAAAACACACACACACACACACCCGCGCGCGCGCGCACGCGCACACACGCACACGCACGCATACGCACGCACACGCACGCACACGCACGCACACACACGCATACACACGCACACGCACGCACGCGCACGCGCACGCGCACGCACACGCACGCGCACGCACACGCACACGCACGCACACGCACACGCACGCACGCACGCACGCACGCACGCACGCATCCGTATGGAAATCTTATATCTGGGCCATATCTGGCCATATAAAAAATTATATGGATTATATACAGCGTATATACAGACTTATCTGGCGTATATACAGACTTATCTGGCGTATATACAGACTTCTCTGGCGTAAATACAGACTTATCTGGCATATATACAGACTTATCTGGCGTATATGCAGCCTGATATGGCGTATATACAAACTTATCTGGCGTATACACAGCCTTATCTGGCGTATATACCGCTTTATCTGGCGGCCGGTTTTCAATATATTAAAAAGTTAAAAAATTAAAAATTTACATTGTTAGCAAATAGTGAATGACTCATTGTTCGCAAGCTAAATATTAGCACAAATAATCCCAAACTTCAGCTTTGGCACGCTTAAGTTTGAGATTATTTGTGCTAATTTTCACGAGGATTTCAATGTAGAATTAATTATTTTGAAGTGTTAACATTACGCCGGAATAGACAATTTGCTAAATCCCCCAAGCACATCGGCCCGTTCTCGAGGAATCATGGGGACGGTGTTTCTTCAGCTGCCTAGTGATCGGAAGTTTCGACCAATTCTTAGGTTACACAGTTTTCAGTGTAATTGGGAGTCACCCTGAACAAGTGTCGTATTGAACCCAAGTACCTGTCATATCACTTTTAACATTTTTCGCCAATGTCAGTACTCTGCATTCTGTTCAACCTTCAACCTGGATGAGCTGCAGACATATCTCTGACAATATTATCATTCTCGTACAGCTTCAAAGACGCTGATATTAAGTTAAAAACGCTAAAACTGCTAGAAACAGCTCCGCTGAATCCGAGCTAAATCCCGGTTTTTGTTGTGATTTCTCGGCTTTTAAGTAATTCTTGCTAAAACAACAATCACGATAATGATAATATTGTAAGAGATTTCGGCGCCTCAGAGTGGTTGAAGGTTGGACAGAATGCACAGTATCATAAACGCTGCCATTGACGAGAAATTTTAAAAGTGATATGACAGGTCCTCGAGCCCTTTGGAACGCTTGTTCAGGGTGACTACGGATTACGCTCGAAACAGTGTAACCATGGAATTGGTAAAGTGCTGATTTCAGGCTTGTGTCCTTTTGATATGCCTGGCCAGATCTGGAATTTCTACTTAGCCAGATCTGGGATTTTCATACCTGGCCAGAGATATCAGGCTATATCTGGCATTATGAGGCTATATCTGGCAGATATACCATATCAGGTTATATGTGGCCACTTTTGATATGGCCATATCTGAAATCTTCAGATCTGGCCAGATATAAATTTTTTGTAAGGGCACGCACACGCACACGCACACGCACACACACGCACACACACACACACACACACACACACACACACACACACACACACACAAAATTTCTTGAGGTGTCCATGACCATGCGATTGAAAAGCTCTTTTTTTATTTCTATAGTCGGGAATTCGCTGTCCGGTTTGATTCCTGCATGTATGTTTTGTTCCCAGTATCGCCACCTATTACCTCGTGGATTTTCGCTTTTTCTGGTTTATTTTGACGCGAACCCTGTTTTGGGCGCCCAAAGCTTCGACAATCCTCCGATCTGCAAAGAAATGGAAACTGAAGAGAATGTTTTGAGCCTCTTTTCTTCCCAATTGCATTTGAAAGAAACCTCGGCGAATCTGGCTGAAACAGAAAGTGAGAATGACGAATGAAGAGGGGAAAAGACTGAAAGAGAGAGAGAGAGAGAGAGAGAGAGAGAGAGAGAGAGCAAACGAGTAAAAGACACACACCGAGGGAGAGTGGAGAAAGGGGAAGGAGGGGCATCAGATCGAGAAAGGGAACGACTGATTCCTTGCCCGAGAATTTAAAATCAAAGAATGGCCCCACAGTGTCCAATTTGACGCGAGAAATATCGGAAAGTATGAAAAAAGCGAATTCTTTTTGAGAGAAGAAAGATGGCTTCGCTCTTATTCTTTTGTATACGTGTACCGCGTATTGCTTCATAAATTTATACGCACTTTATCGGCGGTAATGTATAATGCTGCCGCCGATCGAAGCTGCTGCTGCTATGAGGCGCTCGCTTTACCTCAATTCCCAGGCACCATTTTTTTTGCCTAACTTTAGTGTTTTTTTTCTTCGCGTGTAGCAGCGTCGCTATAGCAGAGATTGAAAAAATTTTAAGAGTAATAATAACAGTCGAGACGTTGTTCACCCGTGCCGCATGCGCCGCTCGACACACGGTATATTCGTCGTCAAGACCGGCAATTAGCGCCGTACAAATTAATAAATTCTCGGGTAGGCAATTTCGCCGTCGCCTATCGACTGCATGCCTCTGTAATGACAACGTTTCGTCCCTCTCGTCCCTTTTTTTTTCTTTTTTTGTTGCCGGTTTTGGTGCACGATGTTTTAGTTCCACGTATGCGTGTGAGTGTTCCGGGGTTTGAGGATGGCGGCGCTAATAGATTGCTCGCGTTGTTCCTTGTGGCGTCTTTTATTAGTCGTTCCATATGGTGTCTTCGTCGTCGTGGGATCCTGCATCTTCGGTAGCAACGGCAATGCCAATCTTAAGCGCGATATTAATCTCGAGGAGCAATAAATCTATTTTCTAAATCGGCAGCGCCTTTTTTTTTGCTTGCATTCACCAGTGAAATATACCATGTTGTAACTTAACCCGGTACTTTTGTATGAAATAGAAACTTAAAAGTAAAAGGGACAGAAAAAAGGGAAAAGATAGCGTTTCATTTTTGTTTTTACATTTTCTTCTTTGGCTTTTTTTTTTCTTTTACTTTTAAGTTTCTATTTCATACCCCAGTCTCGGGTTAAGTTGCAACATGGTAAACATCCGTCTGCTCGCCTTTTGCTGCAAGCGGTTTTGTGTTTTTTTCATTAAGAAAAATATGTATAACGAAAAATGGCTGCAACAAGGAATTCGTATTTTGTTTATATTTCGTACTCCAGGTAGAGGTCACAAACGTAACCCTACAGCAAATTAATTGTCCATATATATATCAAAGAAAAGCGAACACTAAGTGAGATTCAACATCGCATGATGCTGACAACACAGCTCACATCTTAAGTGAGTTCCTTGTCATGACGTTGCAATCAGCTTTTATTAAACTATTTATTTAGTACTAGGCCGTTAAGAGCAGCGGCATTCGTTTCTAACAGCCTTCGTGTCAGCCATCTTGGTCTTTCGGTCACCTATGGTTATTCGCCGTTCGAGCATTGGGCGACATTGGTATACTACTAGGTCCAAGTGTCGTACCTTGAAAGAAGTGTTTCGCTCAGAAGTACCATTGCTGGTTTTATTCTAAAAAGAATTGACTAGCATTCAACCGCCAGGTTCGCTGCGGCTAAGAGGGAAACTACGATTCTTTTTAGCATGGCGCCTCCAACATTGCCATGCTTTTGAGGTAGTTCGAAAGTACGCGAAGACTGCGCTTTGAAAAACTTCCGTGCTGACGTGTTCAGAAGAAGCAGCTGCTGTGTTCAGTTCATGCACTCGATGCTGCAGAGTGATGGCATGTTTTACATTTTACCGACCGGTCTTTTTTTGTTTGTTTAATTCTCTTTTTTTTTTTTTGAGCACGCGCTGAGGTGTTTCGGCCAGAACGTGCTGCTCCGGTGATTGTGTTTGTTCGGTTCAAAGCTAATATGTACCATATTTAATTCAGTACGTGCCGGCGACTCAGATGCAACAAAAATAACAAAGGGTGTCTCCCCCTGACGATAGGCACGCGTCAGCACCCTGGGGAGTAATAGTTCTCCAGCTGTTGCGCGTGCTAGAGATAATCATCGTCCTAGGAACCAATGGATGAACACAATCGCTTGTCCACCCTACCCTAACCTGTCTGGCACTTTAGGCCACTACGTTGAGTCGGTAGGCAATCCCGAGTATGGTCAGCGACAGGATGGAACGGCAGGGAGGTCTCTCAGTTGTCCCGCGTCTAGCGCGAGCTTCCCTTCTGCGATAACGCTTAGGCATCTTGTGACCTTCGAGCACGGTGGAAGGCCCCGTGCGTTTGCTGGAGGCCGGGCGTTGAAAAGAAACACCCTGCCGTTTTTTGTTGATTCAGTAGAGCCATCGGCAAATGCCATTTTATTGTTCGAGAGCACGATGATGCATAAACAAATAAACCGCGAAGCCGCCGTCACAATGCTAATGCACCATAAAAAAATAAAACACTTTGCAGGCATGTTTGAAGCATACATATGTACTAAGCAAACATGTTTCAAACGCCCTTGATGCGTGTCCACAGATAATTGTGTGGACGCGCTGTAACCTACTCTCTTGTCGAAAAGAAGTACTGAGTTCCATCGCGAAGTTTTGAAGTCACTCATATTTCTTGTATAATTCGTTGTCCAACATTTTTTTTAAGTGTAATAACTAGGGTTTTGCGTTTTCGGATCGATTTGATAAACTCCTAAAATCACTCACCCGTAAAAATATTCCAAATTCGGATTAGCGCGAAAAACTTCGAATTTGGGGACTGTCTTCTGTAAAATTCTGATTGGTCTTAATCGAAACGACTTTCCAGGCTTTTCTTTCTCTTTTCTTTTCACTTTTATTTGTGTCACACATACGAAAAAAGCTTCTTTTAGAACCTCATCGAAAAGGGGTGTGACCCCTACCGCAATAGTTGAACACGTGTCTGGTCTTTTTAGCCGTTCAACTTGGGACATTTCTCCTAGACAAGTCTCGTTCTTGGATGACCATTGACCTTTCTCCGGGCTCCTAAACATCCAAAAATCTTCGTAATATTTAAAACAATAAAAAAATAAACTTTGATTCTGAGCTGGCAAACTCCCGAAAAACAAACACCCTCCAATTTTGCTGAAATATAAACTCCAAAAACGCGGATACCCTATTTATAACTTACGATACGCCCCGGATGGTTGTTCACGTGGCGAAGTCGCTATTTTCTTCTTTTTCCTGCCTAACGCACTCGCCCATTAGTAGACGTCTCTTGTAACTCCGCCCAGCTCTTTTTGCGTCGATGAGGTCAGCGTCCGTGCTTCAAAAAGCGGCCAAGGTCGAGGGGCGGCTCTCCAGGCAGGACCGCGCGGTCTCGTGACTCGTTGACCCGCGTCGACCCAGCGACTCTCTCGAGCGGCTCGTCCGCCCCGTTTCGGTCCGGCGCCGTCTTGGACCCCGGCGAATCTGCGAGTTCATTCTCGCCCTATACGCTCATAGACTCCGTTTCGTCCTACAACGGACCGTAGCAGCCGTTGCACGCCATATGCGAGCCAAGTGAGCGCAGTGAACGTCTCATGTGCCTACGCAAGCAGTGCGTAGCCAAGCCCCAATGTCACGTGACACTCACCGCGGTATTGGATAGGCTTCGATGCCTGGTGCGGCGTCCTCTTCAACTCTACCACATCACGGCACTGCAATGGCGCTGCTGTTCACGTGGCGCACGCGCAGGCGCTCCCCTCACACGAATCTGGTTTTTGCGCATGCGCCGAAACCAGATTAACGCCAACTGCACTTCGAGCTTTCACCGCTTGGTGGCGTCTTTGCGTGAAAGAGATGAGATTGTAACGTCTCCATTTAATCGGAATTTAATCGGAGATCAGTTAATTGATGGATTTAGAAGGTTTGGCTAGGTGGCGGAAGCCGCCGCCCGATTAAAAGGGTTCCGACATATCCGTTCGTCCATTCATCCATCCATCTGGTGCACCAAATTGACACTTTGTATCCTGATTCTTGGTAATGGAGTCGAGCCCTTTTCGAAGTGTGTTCTCGCTATACTCGTATTCACCTCAAGAACCGTAGTAAACATTAGGGAACGGTACTAATTTCCCCCTTCCTGTGTTATAGATCCCCGCACGGATAACAGTTTGATCATCCGGGTCCGATCCGCATCTACAGACTTCGTATCCGCATCCGAACCGCATCCGCAAAATTTGGAACCGCATCCGACCCTCAATCCGCGCATTAATTGTATGTCATGAAATGAAACGTCAATAAAACATTAAAATCAAACGTTAATTAAAAAAAATTCCGGAGGGTATCCTATAAGCCGTCTGCTTACCTTCGTACAAAAATCTGTCAGAATACGGTGAAAGTAATTTTATCGTATTCTGTTTTGTCGTATTCATAAAATAAGCGATCATCCTTTTGAGCCACTTCGCACCGCTGGAAAGATGATGAGAGTTATGAGAAGGTCTTGGGAGTCGTTGAAACTGACACTCGTCCAAAAGATGCGTTCAAAGGAAGTAGTATTTCATATTTATTTTCCTTCGCAAAACCCACTTGAAGCGGACGCATATTTTATAAACATGAAAATTGACAAAGGACAGACTAATAACATTGTGTCATTTTATTTAAACCAAACAGTATAAATGAGGGAAAGGAAAGGCGCTCACTCACCGCAGCAAAGTACGCGATCTTTGGTGAGATTCAAATATGTCCTCGCATAAAGTACATTTTTCTCCCCGATTGGCACCTCTTATCTAAGACAGTGTACTTTGCCCCCGCAATACCATTGGATGATGCACTTCATAGTATCACGGGTCTTATTCACTCTACACTGTGCGGTCGCGCACGTTTATGGGCTACCTCGGCAAAACTATGAATCCGGACCCGCGGATAACCGCTTCCGATCCGCATCCGCAGCCCTGGCATCCGCATCCGATCCGCAATCCGCCAAATCTGATTAATCTTTAGCTGCATCCGCCAGTTTACTGCGGATATCCGTGGATGATCCACGTGTAATCCGCGAATATGCAGGGCTCTACTACGTTGAGTTAAGATCCCTGTTGGTGCATCTTACATTAGGTTTGCGTTATTTTATCAAGATTCACGCATTTCAAAAGCCAAAAGCATCGCTTGTTCCTTAGACATCCAACCCTTATAAATGAATTACTTTGCGTTGCGCATAAATAATGCGCAAAACGTTTTTTTTTATGTGTGTATGTGACAACGAGTATAGAGCCACTAAATAAGCTTAGAGTATCAGCACGCCATTCACCGATTGTCTTCTAGGCGCCGCCATTTTGGTGCTTTTGCCGCTGCCTACCCTAATGCGCCCCAGCCGCAGAAGGTAGGTGTCTACGTATTATGAGGACGATGCTTTGCACGCCGCGTGCGATAGAGATATCCCTGGGGCTCCTAACGCAACGTAAGAAAACGTAAGCAAACGCGCCTGTGTAAATAAGATGTTAAAGAAACACAGGGACAAAAAACAAAAAGCACGGAAGGTAAATTTAATTATATATTAAAACACATTCGTACATAGTGTGCTAATTGCGCGGGCCTGCATCGGAGAAGGCTGAAACTCGAGACGCAGCTCGCGTTAATTGCTCTCAGGAACCGCCTCGGCACTGGAGCCACCTTAATGCGGGAGGGTTCATCTTGCCGCAGTCGCTGCCTCGCATATGTGCCGCGACGGAGCGCGTCGTCGTCGCCGTGCGCCGTTGTCGCGACAGGATCTTCGGTGTCCTGGCGCGGTGCAGGCGAGGCACACGAAAAAATGCCGCGGCGCGTCACTCGCTCTGAAGTTTCTCGCACCCGAGTTGGCGTGCATGACATCCGGCGAGGGCTGTAGAGCATTACCAAATCACAATGCGCCCCTTCTTCGTTCTCTCTCTCTCTCTCTCTTAACGTGCAAGAGTTCTGCACCTTACAAGGTTACGGTCGCATGGCGGCCATTTTGTACAAGGTCTCTTGCATTTTCGTAAATAAGTAATAAAAAAACCGTTTTACTTAGATGGAGATTTATCATCATAATCCAGCACTTAGGAGCACATTGTTACCATCTTCCATTTCATTTTACGCTTCGATAATATTCGAACAGATGAGACATGAGAGTGAGAGTTTTTGATGCTCCTGATACCCCACGAATTGTCGCATAGGCAGGTAAGACATAGTTGGAGAAACGATTTACAGAGCTTCGACTGCAATATTTGGAATCTGAGGTTTTAACAATACTGGAGTGATAACGTGCTCTTAGATTATTTTTTGTAGGTACAACAATTGTCGTTTTGGGTTTATTTGTTTCTTTATGTTTTTATTTGTTTACTATCGCAATTTTTAGCAGCCTATAGTATTTCTCGTGAAATGCCCTATGATAAGGTCTTTGGGGTATTATTAAACGACTAAACAAATTGGTTTTCAGACGTATACCGCAGGTGACAGCGAATCGTGCCAATTTCTTTCTACTTTAGAAAAAGCGTTCTTAAATAAAGCTATTTTTTTTCTCACGACAAAACATGCATTACGGACACGCTTCAATATCCGATATCAAATATGTTAAAGTACCTAAATGTTTTTTAGAGATCCTACAATGAACGAAAGTGCTCGCATAATTTTAGGGCGCGTGCAACGCTTCCTATTTATCTAAAATGTAAGCGAGAGCTTCTCTTGTCAGTTCCCAGAAAAACAAAAGAAAAACGTTAAAGGGAAGCTGAACAGGTTCTTGAAAAAAACGAGTTAGAGGTGAATAGCAGAGTAGTTTTATCCCGTGAATCTGAATATCACGTTTCTTTTCCCCGAAGATGTAACTAAACGCGAGAAAACACGAAACCAGGTATACTCCCCCGCACTAACACCAGTCGTGACGTCTTTTCCTGGCCCTAATAATAATTTGTCGTTATGGGGATATTTATACAGCGTGTAGTTGGTCAGCCATTTAACGTTGCGACGAGTCACTCGCTGTAGATGAGCAATAGACCTTTTGCTATATTGCCCAAGCATCAAGGAGAATGCAGGGATTGGTGTTCCACGCGCCGCACGTGCTGGCCTCAGCAGTAGGAACTTTTCTAAAGCAAACACCTAAAACAAATGGCATCTTGCACGCGCGTTCGTCAGCGATTTATTTTGGTTATTTACTTCGAATCTTTTATACGGGGAAGGCGTGCGGGTGCGGCACGTGGAACACCAATCCCTGCATTCTCCTTGATGCTTGGGTAATATAGCAAATGGTCTATTTCGCCAGTGCGGTACAACAGCTATCTGGGGTCTTTAACGTGCACCACGCAGTATTGAGTGACATTCCGTATCCAACGCCGCCGGTAACGATGCTCTATGGGCGCAGATCGGAAACGGGTACGATAGGGTCCGGAGTCACAAACTCTGAAACCCACGGGCGATCCCCTGGGTAGTCATGACCCAGGACCCTGGTTTCACGAGCTTTCGCTCCAAGTGCTCCGAGCTGGTTTTCCTGGCCCTTTTAAAATAGCAAGAGTGCGCGTGCATAGCTTTGATAAGCGCTGAAGATGCGCGAGAGCACAGATTCCGAAAACACTGTATATGACGTCACGCTTCGTGAAGGAGGGCTTTCAACGGTACTTTGAAAATGATTTTCTGCAACATCCGTGCACCAAAAAAACGCGTTTTTTTGTCTTGCATTTTTTATACTTTTTTTTTAACTTAGAGAGTTTACACCCTCCTGGACAGACAGTGCCCCAAGGCTGGCAATATGACAGTTTCAGTTGACAGTGCCCAAGGCTGGCAATATGACACAGTTTCAGTTGAATCCAAAGTTCACAGAGCGCGCGATTGGACTCCCGCGACGACGACGCCCGGTGCTATTGTCGCCGAAGTTCAATCGGCGCGCTCCGCAAACGTTTGGCTCCAAATTTGTGTTTGACGAAAATATACAGACCCAGAATTGTGTGTCGAATGCGGCTGGATCGATCCCGCACCTCCTATATATGTGTATCACCCGACGGGAGAGCGGCGAATGGCGTTGCTGAACATGTGTTTAGGAGTTTAAAAAACGCTGGCTTCGCTCTGGGACTATACTCAGTTTCAGCTTACGTCCGAGCGCAGCAGATGGTACGAGCCATCGGAGCCAATCCAAGGCCGTGTGTGGGTCACGTGACCTCGGAAAGGGGGCACAGACACGCGCGAAAAGCGTATCACGGGCTACGTCCACAGAGCGGGATTAGCTCGTAGCGTCCGATGCGTCCTCTCGTATGGGGAAACGGAGTGTAAGCATAGTGGAACGACGTGCTCAATGTCACAGCCCGTGCTTTCTTTCTTTTTTTTTTACATTTTTGTTCTCCATTTGCCTAGCTAGCTCCATATAGATTCCAGTGATTGGCTCGTCCAAGTGCTATTAAAGTGGCGATGTTGGTAAACATGGCGCACAAAACACAGGCCAAAGTTATTCTACTTTAGTCTTTGTGATGTCTATACTTCTACTTTGGTTTTTTATGTTTTGCGTGCTATATTTTATATTCTACGCTGGCTCCCAAGTGCCCCTCGGGAACGTGGACTCTTCAGATGTGTTGGTCTACAAATGCTACGCGTATAGGTAGCAGTGTTTCATTCTTTTCAGTGCTTTTCAAAAACGTATTAACGCTCTCAATTTTTTTAGTGGACAAAAGGTGCGCGTTAGTGCCTTGAGCGAAATAAAAGTATAGTCGTTGTCGCCCCCCCCCCTCCTGCCCTCTTTCCCCGGAAACCAAATAAGCGAGACAGACGCAGGCAGCGCGGCGGGACGACGCGAAACAAAGCCTCGAGGACCGCCAAAGTGCGCGAAATAAAAGTGCAGGAAGATGCGAGTAAAGTAGCGCATATACCGCGCCGCCGAAAATTGCCCGTGTTGGGGGCGTTGTTCCCACGAGTACGGAAACGGGAGTTTCCTGGCGAGCAACTTCAGCGGTCCGTAACGAAGGGCCGCGCCGCCGCGCTTTTCGACTTGAGAGCCGAGATTTAAGAGAGGAGCAACTCTAACCGCGTGGAGCGTCGGCAATTTAGAAAGGTGGATGCCTCCTGCGGCGATTGGTCGCAAGTGCGCATGCGTTGCGTTGTCGGGTGTGGCGAGGAGGAAATCAGGCGGAGACGCTTGCAAGCGATCGACGTTTTTCTCACCTCCTCGCAGCTCAAGTTCCAAAAGCGCTGTTCACAAACCACGTGACCTCAAGTGAGCAGTTGGACACACTGAAATATAGGCACTCTATTTCCGACGTCGCGCTCCGAGAGTCGTCTGGTCCTGGCACAGAAAACTCGGGAATCCCGAAAACCTTCTCATTTTTTTTTCTTTTTAAAGAAGAAAAAAAAAGTTAATTATCGCTCTTACAATGTCCGGCTTCTGGTTTGAGGGTCATTTAATGCAGGTAAAAAAAAAAAAAACTGGTGGAGGGAGGACGGGGATAGTGACCGGAGATTATGCGGAAAAGAATCGTCGTTTTAACAACGCTGAAATTTCGATGTACCGAGCACCGAGCAGTGGTGTCGCGCATGTTTGCACACACCCGGGAAAAGGCGGAAGTCGCGAACGTTGAGTAAATGATGAAAGGTAGCACGTTGTTTTAGAACTGGTAGCATATAGGTATGCACTACGTTTGCTATACCTCGGGAACTTCAAACGGCACTGTACACGAAATTTTAACAACTGAGTTTCGCTTCATGAAGTCATGAACTGAAACGCTATCTTTTCGTAATGCCAGCTTCGTATTTGCAGTATCCCTGGCTTAGTCAATCTCTGCGTATTCAGTCATCGACAGAATCAGTTCATACCTATACGCCTCGATTGGTCCCATGACTCGCACGCAATAACTCCGAAACACCAGTCCCCCCCTCCCCCCAGCAAACAAAGACAAACAAAAATCTTACGAAACTTAGAACATTTGGAAAGTTTTCGCGCTATATTTTCGACAAACGAGCGTATTTACTGCACGCAAACAGGAAATATTGAAGTCCCATCAAGTACCGGAAATAACAGCCCTCGTCATGGTTGTTTTGGTAATTACAGCCAACTCGATGTCGTTTTCTTTGTCATATTTGTATTTTCGTGCGTTTTTGCTTTTCGCACATGCGTTCCAATCTTAACGATCTCGGTGCAGCGGATGTTGACGTTTGCAACACAAATTTCTCAAGCATGTAAGTTTATTTTTTACTAATACTCTTGTACGTTCTTAGTTACGCATCAGCTATTCGCGAGCTCATGAGATAAATCAATGAATGAATGGTCAAATCAATGAATGGCTTGATCAAGTCATGTCTTGATCAAAAGTATCACCACTATACGGCGCATTATTCAGACAGGCGAGAGGACACTGCTCCGTACTTGAACCACCAGCAGGGATCCCCGACTGATGTCCTATCAAACTGTTTAGCGTCATTTTCTGTACTCCGTTTAGTCGCTACTCAGCGCTGAGTTGACACGGCGGTGGAAGCTACACGCTCTTAGGACCAATCAGCTGACGTCCTTGCACCACGTGATCATGTTCTCTGCCATAGTCACGCGCCGGGAGCGGTTGCGAGCGATACAAGGTAGGCGATTGATTCGTCCGGCGAGCAGAGCTTCCAGCAGCCCTGCCAGCTTTTAGCGCTGATCAAGACATAGAACGATGTTGTCAGATCGGTAGCTTCAGCTGCCATTTCGAAACCTGCTTTGTTCGGAGCGGCATTGGGTCTGGGAAAACGCGATAGGCTAAATCCCGCAAGGGAAGAGTGGAGAAGACAAAATACTGCGTCCGAACACCGTCACAAGTGGGGCTTAGCACCTTCAGTGTGAGCCAGCTACTGATTCGCCTCGTTCTGTGCATACGTGGAAGTCAGGGATATGATCGGATCCCTGTGCGTGCTTTAATCCAGTCGAAGCCAACTTCGCGCCAGCCATAACAGGACGCGAAAGAGTCCCCATTGGACTGTTTGCGTTGCCGAAGTAGCGCCGAACAATTAAAAGTTGTCTATACCTCAGTTTCGTGTTGATCCCAACCCAACTCAAGCCAAAAACTTTGGATGTAAAGAACTACGGTTTCCGTTTTCGTCGTTTAACGAGTCCGTGTGCGCTTTATATGGCCAGTCGAGAGTTTGACGGCATCTACACGAAAGGAAGCGTCACTGTCAATAGTTTCAATCGGTAATTTTTTAGCACTCACGTGCCTATCGTCCATCGATGTAAGTCCCTCGAAATGTAAGCGAAATTATAATTTAGACTAAACACTGAAAGCCTGGAACCCCTACTACAGCTTAAAAACGCAAAAAAAAGACCCCTAATCTGCTCGACCATACGCATAGAAGAATTGTAGATTACTATTAAGAAAAAAGTTTACCATCATGTTCATCGTACACCGCTCGCCTGTACTTTCAAATACTTTTTTTTCTTCTGTTAATCCTTTACAATTACTACGCCAAGTTTTCGTGCTGAAGGGTTTCGGAGCAGCGGACGCTCGCTCCCACTAGAGTTTTAGTATACAACGTTTCCGATGACTCCGATAACGATACCCGGTACTCCGCAGTACGCATTTCCTCGCGCATCGCATCGTATCGTTATCGGGTATCGTTATCGGAAATATCAGAACGATCTGCTAAAGCCGCGGTCACACTGCTCAGTACACCAAACAAAAAACAGTCTGCGCACACTGTGTGAGGCGTGTCTCTTCCTCGAATGACACTGGTCATACAAAAACGTTCCAAACATACATACATATAGACCAACTCAAGTCAGTGACGTCACTCCAGTGCGGTGGCGCTGTCCGTACTGCGCATTCGCAGTGCCCACACCTGGTGTGGGCAAAGCGAGCTTGTTTTTGCAAACACTGTTCTTATGTATAGAGCAAGCATGCTTCAGACATTCTTGGTCCCCAGATAATTTTGTCATGACGTCTGCAACGAACACCGTGTACGATGTTTGAGCAGACAACTCTACTGACCACCGACGAAAGCGTCCCACCGTGGCCCGGGCTCCTTCCATTTCTTGCGGAGAGAAAGTGGAGACTGTCTTCCTCTTCTCCCTACAGATGCGGAAAGAGAAGAGAGAGACCTGCTTCCATCTGACGCTAACGGACGAGCTTTTGCTTTTCCTCGGTCGTCGACCGCTGGTCAGACCTGCTGTTGCGCGACATATTGCGTCCGACGTTCGCTGGCCACAAAGTTTTCTCCCGAGTCCTTTTTCACATTCTTTTTTGTTTGTTTCTCGAGTCTCCTTTTACTCTTCCAGCCGGTGAAGTATCTATCGCTCTACGCTCCGTCTCATCTTACGATGGACCGCAGTTGGACGCTACGACCCATCGGAGCCAATCTAGAACGCGGCTTTCACGTGACGTCGTTGCATTATGATGGTGGTCATTGTGACGTCGGTGCGAGCCACGTATGCCGCGTGATTTCCCACGCGCCCTTCGGGAGAAGAGCCGTGACGGGTTGGGGCACGGCATCGCTCGATATGTTCAAGGCGCTGGATCGTCGGCATCGTTCACAGCGTCCGCTGCGCTCCGTGCTAAGGTGGAAGGGAGCAAGCGGTGGGTCCGCTCTTGCTTCCAGACTCACTCTTCTCGATCTGTGGCGGCGGCGTCTTTGTACGCTCCCACGCGGCCGTGTGAAAACTCCACCAGTATTGGAATTTTGCCCCGGTGGAGCGGTTAGAAAATGAAACCGTGTTTCGAAACTCTAGGGCCTCGAGGTTTTTCTATTTATTTTTTTTAGCGCACGGTTAAAGAACACCGCGGAGCTGTTCCTTCGTGAGGGGGAGACTGGGCGCCCCAGGAATTTTTCGAAAGTTAACTTGGTTTACGTAACACTGTTCAAGGTAAATTTCCTAACATACGCGATCTTCTTCTGGTTCCAGTACATTAGCAGAAATGATAAGTTGTTGTGCTTCTTGGCATCCGACGACTATTTGATTTTATGCTTCTTTTTTTTTTTTTGCTGTATAAAGTTTTTTTTTTTTAGTTGGAACAATTTTTGTTCTTTTGCGCTTGTTCTGTTGCCGGGTGCTTAAACCGATAATATATACATATAATTAATTTTTTTACATTTCTTGAATCGCGTGGTTTTGGCTGTGTTGCACAGTCGAAATTAGGAGGCTATATCTTCTTTTTACGCGCGCGGTCAAGTAAGTTTAAATATACGCTATAATACAGTCGATCGCCACTCGGTAATATTGTCGCGTATAAAATGGCCTCCGTTGGTGAAGATTGTGATGTTAACGAACAACTGTTTATTTTAAGCGATATGTGAGAACCTCTTTTTGCGACAGATGCGGTCAATTCCTCAATGAAGCTTGGGAAGAAATACTCCCAACCTCTGGCGACTTCCGCCGTCCTCTTCGACCACACCTTCACCGGATTAAGAGTTCTCCGACCACAGCCAAACTCGACAAACAAAGATCCACACATAGGCGGGCGGGCCGAACTCCTCCACAGCCGCAAGGTGTCCCAAGTTTGCAAGTTAGCGAGCAGAAGACGCCACAGCCGAAGGGAATTGGACGTGCAGGTTGGCCTCCAGAGACAGGGTGATGTTCAGGGCTTGGTATCCAGGAGCCAGGACCTCTGGGTCAGTCAGTCAATCAGAGTATTCCAGAAGGGAAAGCAAAGGAAGTGTTTCGCGGCCATTGGTCTTTTATGTCACCTTTGGTTCTCTGCGAGTCTTTGGCAGCTGCTTATGTTTGGTTTAGCAGCATTCTGGAGCCACCGGGAACCAATCAGTCTTTTTTTTTTTCAGCCCCAATCAGAATGCTCGGGGCCCAAAGCAAACACGAGCATGCCAAAACAAGCGCATACACAAGACAAAACACATTTCGAACGAAGTTCACAAGAACAGTTAAAACAAGACAAAGCACGTTCGAAGGCACCGTCCCAAGATCAGGCGTGTGCACGAAAATTCAGTAACCAAAAGGAAGTACGCAACTACATATACAACAAAACGAGTCTAAATGGCACCAAAATGCAAACCCCACGCAACACGTGGAAACCATTCCAAAATTCCCTGAACCTGGCTCTTTTCGGTTAACCGCTGCCGACAACCAGAGCTTCAGGCAGGCCAGGGGGCCGTAAGCATGTCAAAGAGAGACACAGACCATGTCACTTGACACCCGGAGCGGGGGTCTTCGTGAACCACTTCGAGGGAGACTTCATCCGTCTCGCGGTGGCGACCAGCGGCCGACTAAGACCTTTTCTGTGTACTCTCGTCCCCAGCCACCTAATAGGCGTATTCGGTATGGGCGACGAAAAAATAATCCAACGTTTCAACCTGCAAATAGTAAAAAAATAAAGGGGAGGCAAAACGAGAAAGTGTGCCGGTTACGCTTATATCCTAAATGCCCTCTATTGGCGTGGCAAAGACAAAACAATGTTTTCGCCCATACTGGAAGTGACGTCGATTCAAGATGGCGGCGCTTTTGCAGAAAAGGTCTATACATGGAGCCCGCGGAGGGGCCCCAAAACAAAGTAAGACCAATACAACAAAGCCAACGAAGGCATAGCTTCGCGACAATATTCTGTTCACAATCGAAAATGGTGAAAGGTCATGTAAATTGATGCGACTGTTCGGCGCAATAGCTATTGCTTACTTTAAGGATCCCAACCAAGTTCCAAGCCGACAGACGGAACTCGTGGAAAGCACAACAATTTGCTTAATTGAATCGCATGACACGAGCGGAAATAATGGAAGACAGCGATAAGGAGAGAGAAAGAGGGAGAATGCTAATTTACAGGTTAAAAGGTTAAAAAGCGAAAACAAAACGAGGACAATAAAGACTCAAAGACGACAGGACAGGCACTACAACAAGGAGTCCAACCAAAAAGACACATTTCAATGTACGGTATGTATAAGTAGAACTCTCTATTGTACCCGGAGAGTGTTTCTTTACACAGGCCACAATAAGCGGCGTCACAGTAGCCGCACTGTTCAAGCATTATTATCCAGAAAAAACTTCAAGCTCCAGACTCTTGAGGAATCTGTAAGAAGCATGCGTCCTTCCTCGCTTATGGGTAAAAGGATTCTGGGAAGCACTAAGCTCAGTTTACGTGAACGTGTCTGTTCCCCGGGCGAGAGGCTAGCTGTAACTCAGGTCGGCTGGGACGCGATGTTTACTTATATCTTCTTTTGCGCTGTCTGTTTTTCACCAGAGGCTCCCTTGGCTCGATATGTTAGCCTCACCGTGCTCGGTCGACGCTCCGGTGAAACTCTACGCCCCGAAGCTGCTTACCTGATGAATTGGGGCCAACGGGGTCAAGGGCCATCACGGGATGCCTTCGCCGCTCTCACGGGTGTCTTGTACGCTCCGAAGACGTGATGTTTGAATGAACGAATCGCTCGAAGATGTGAGCATCAAACACAACGTGTTCCTCGACTTAGCTGATGGATACCGCGCTCTTTCTGCTGGGAAGCTCGTAAGCGAAGATCAGCCCGTAGAATGGCGTTGTTTATAGTGAGTTGCTTCTCGGAGACCCGAGAAGTTCGCTTTATTGTAGAGCAGATAACTCTCTGCCGGCGATATACCTCGCTGCAACTTGTCTGTTTTCTAGCTCATATGCGAATGACGAGAACGCTGGTAAGGGGTCAAACTCCCCTCTTGTGCAGCTCCTGCAGATGTTCACTCAGGCTGATCCTCCCAAAGCTTCCCTCCGATGTTCATTTGTTTTGCTTTTGAATACCGCGTATACATTTAGATAAGCGTCATTCCTTATGTTATTGTCTTCCCTGGGGGCGATCGGTATCTTCGAAAGGTCCACTGCCTAACTCGTTTCTGACATGTAAAGTGCAATGCGTTCATTCGTTCCTTTGTCTGCTCATTTTTTTATTATTTCTTCGAGCGAACATTACTGATAGGAACGGTCGTTATAGTAAGTCTGGTTACCGCAAAATTTAATCAGTCACCAAGTAGTGTGTCTACACCCCTATATATATATATATATATATATATATATATGAAAAGAAGGTCTGGATGAAGTCGGCCGTTCGGTTTTTGTGACGCGTTTTTCCTCGGTAACTGGTGGGTTGACAGCGCGCATCAATCGGGACACGCGGTACTTTTGAGCACTGTGTTTTCGTGCGCGCAGATGCGTGACATCGGCTTTCCGACTCCGGCTCTCCGAGCTGTCATTTGTTTCTCGCGACGGCTAGCTTGCCCATGGCGGTAGCTCTGTATACGGTCTTGGTGGCGCCACCCGTGAGACAGATGTGGACGTTGCTCGGCCGGACACTGAAGCCGGCTGATTGCAAGGACGCAATCGTTGCTGGTATCGCTCTAGCCTCCCATTGTGTGTACTGCCGCTCGCCCAAAGCGGGCGATAAAAAAGCAATCGGCACGGACTTGGTGATCAATAGACCCTTTGCGAAACTCCATCAAGCAACATCGGCGGTCGCCATTTTCTCGGGCACGAAGCTCGCTGTTTGGATCCGAGTTCTCGTCCAACGCTGTCGCAGGCTCGGATAACTGGCGCTGCAATTACTACTAGATGACACGTACCTTTCGTCAAATGATATGTTATTCGTTTAACGCACGGAGCAAAACCTTATAAAATGAAATGCGTGAATATTGACTTTGTGTGTTGCCACGGGCAACCGTGAAAGAAAGCAATAGCCCCGAAGCTCGGGGCTATTGCTTTTATCTCTTGCAGGCGCGTTTGCGCAGTGGCGAATTGAGCGCGCTTGTAATGTAGCTTCGCCTTTTCTTGCGGTTACTTTAAAACAAATAATGCAGTGAGCTGTATATGCTGTGTGTGTCGGCTGATTTTTTTATTGTCTAGTTTTGTTTCTACGTAAGATTTTTTTTTATTATTTGTATACAACTTCGGCATTTGTGTACCTACTCTCAAAATCATGTCGCGACAAATGCAAGGAAAACTTGTTAAAATGAAACGCTTCGTCCAATGAGGTTTTACGAAAATCTATCTTTATTCGGGCCCGCGTATTAAATCAACTGGCAGGGTTTCTTTGTCATCACTGCATTGTGCGGGAAGCGGGACAAAAAAGAGAGGGAGAGAAGGAAAGAAAGAGGCAGAGAAAGAGCGGGCCACGCAAGTTGGTATAGGATTACAACCTTTAATAAAGATACATCGGTGGTAAAAAGAATATATCAAATTTATAATTACATTAATGCAAGTATCGCGTTTCAAAATTAATGAATGTTCCAGGAGAACATGAAAAATTAAACATAAAATTCATTTAAGCAACGTAGAAGGTGGATTAATTCCAATCTCGGTGCGTTTCTCTTCGTCACTCTGCGCTCATATAGCAGCGGGGTTCGAACGGGCATTGTGTCCCCTGCTGCGCCGGCTTGCAACTGGATCGTGCTCTCTTGCTCTTCGGATAATGTAAATATTACTTTCGTTTGCACCATCGTCTTTATTTCTCCGTATTATTTCTGCCCTCTGGAAGGTAACACAGCACCCACAGAAAGGACTGGCAGCAATTATTATTTTCATTCGAATAAAAAGCTATCATTGCAAACGGCAAGAATAACGCTGCCGGAAAATGGTGTCGTAGCTGTCATTCTTTTTATCCCGACAAGCCAGTCAATGTTCCTCTCTATTAAGCGTGCCAACCGAACTTGTGTAATGACATTACACACGCAGTATTTTATCCGCGAAATCCTCTTTTAATGGGAGGCCACGATTTGCTAGTACCCACCGTGCAATCCTCGCCTTAGTAGCTTCAGTGACACATGCTCACGCACGTATACGCGCTTGCGCGCGCGCGCCACACACAAATGTACACACACCCAAACGTACACACATACACACAAACGTACACACATACACACAAACGTACACACGAACGTACACACACACAAACGTACGAACAAAACTATCTTCTGTAAAGTCGCAGCTCACGCAAACTCGCTGTGCGTTCCCGTCCATTTCACTGGCATCGCCCAGTGTGCATTTCCGGCGCCACTGTTTGCGTGAGAGGAACACGGTTTCTCCAACTGCGATAAACATTCCCAAAGAATCTAAAACGGGAGACGAACTGTAAACTGACACTGCGGTTCTCCTAGGCGTGCAAGGTGGCTGAATGACAGCAGATGTAGAACTCGGACTCACGATAGACATGAGGCGCAAACAACCGGCAATAACACAATCAGCTTAGTATTTCGTTCAAAACGCAAATTGAACCTCATTTTGTAGTAAAAACGCGCGGTTGTCGCAGATCTTTTGTACGTACAGACAGTTTCTGCGGCCATATGGAAATCACAGACGCGCAATGTTTTACGAAAGCAGCTATGTCCGATTGGCTCAGTCGGCTAAAGGACCCGCGTGACGCGTCTGATCAGCAGATGATTGTTTGTATTACTTCTATGAGAAAGAGCTCAAATCAACGCAAAGCGGGCTGCAGAACGCACTCAGGTTCACCTTATGATGAACCTTAGCGCGTACTACGATCCAACTCAGCCAATCAACGCTGTAAGCGTATCGCGTGGCCACGTGACACTCTTATGGCATTGGACTGAATTATATGGCTCCTATACTCTGTTTCATATTTTATATGCAGCGCTGTCAAAGCTACAGGCGCGGGCGCGTGGCGTTGTCTATGGTTTCGTTCGCGCGAGCACGCGTGCAAATGATCTACGAGATCAAGCCTCATGCTTGTGCCAGTAGCTTTGACAGCGTTGTACGCTAAGTGTGAAACAGAGTATAGCATCTTCAGTGGTTTTCGTAAGGTGAAACGGAGTGTAGTTAGTCTTTCTGCCAAAACATACATTTCCGTAAAGAAGGGAACATTTTACTCGTGCACCTGACCCTGAAGTCTCCAAATCGCTGACACAAAAAGGTATAGCCGTAATCCGGATATAGTCACATCTGCTGCCTAATAATAGGTAGTGGGACTATACGCGAAGTGAGCTGCATGCCCCGCCTCGTGTGAGGGGTTGCCGGTGTTCTCCGGTGTCAGAGCTGGAGTGCGAGCCAACTTTCCCAGGCTGTTGTATGCTTCTTTCCGCTCGCATACATCTCGTCTCCATCTCGCCAAGCCGAGCTTCCCAAAAACCGGGGGTTTCGGATTTCGCCAGTACGGGCTCGTCAATCCGAGGCGCACACGGTGCGACGATGCACGGAGCTTGTATGCGAGAACTGTATGCGTGTGTGTCAGATGGGGCGAGGGTGGGGAAGGCAGAGACTGCGTTCCATGTGGGGTCAAAGGGCACTTTCGTCACGCTCCCGTGGTATTCAATTCCCCGCGCTTTTCCTCATTTCTCGCGGGAGCACACGACACCAACTTCGCCCGGCTGCGCGCATTGGAATATTGGACTCGGGCCGGTGCGGGTCTGGGATGAGAGGTGTGGACGACGTCGTAAACAAAGAGCGGAGCATGCCTGGAGAAACGTGTAAAATTATTTGAGCGGACGAGGAGTTTAGCGTTATAGAAATTTGATGTTTTATTTCGGCTAAAATTTATTAAACGAATTAATTCGTAATGAATTTAAATGCGGATGAAATTCGCGTCCATTCCGGCCGCTGCGGTAATCGCAGGTCGTCTCTCTCGCTCTTCGGCGGGGCCCTTTTCGGTTTGTTTATTCTGCCATGCGGCCGGGGCTCTCGGAGGATGTCGGGTATCCACGGTGTGTGGCGAAGATTCCTCGGGTCAGGAGTCCGACTTGCGTTCCGCGTCGTGGAAATGAGCCAGCCACCACCACAAGCGTCGTACCCTTGACCCGAAGCATGCAGTTCCTGGAAAGCATTCTGGAAATGTTTCTCAAGGGTGAACGGATTTTCTTTTTTAATAACGCAAAAAAAATAAAAAAGGATTGGCAAAAGACCGTTACAGTTAGTTCTCACCCAGTTGATGGATACAATATCATCATTATGAGACTCGCTTCTAACAGCCGCTAGCTTTGGGTTATCCAAGCTTAAATCGTCAAAATTCTAATATATCGACTATTCTCAGCGTGGTTCCCCTTTCATGCTTTCTTAACTTCACGGTGGGGCGTCCGGAAGTGCCTCGTTTTCAACAGCGATAGAAGTGGCATCGATATGTCCCAGAGTCATTCCTTCGTCCCTCTTTCACGCACGGTGCAAGTTCGACCTCGGATCACGTGCCTTTTAGCTAACGTTTATATACACGTTCCACGGCAGTGCAACGACACGGCGCAGCAACAGCGGCCACAGCAGCCACAGCGCGCGTTCCGCCGCAAATCGGACGTGGCCGAAAAGACACGGCGGCAGGTGTTGTTGACCAGCGCGTGCCTGCCTCTGGGGCCCTGCCCCTTCCCTCAGAGGGGGGGTCCCCTCCTCCCGTGTTTGGGGTGGTCCGACTGGCCCCCAGCCCCAGATCGGGCGCCGTGACGGTCGTGCACGACCCCCGCCGTGAACCCGGCCGTAGGGGCGTGACCCCCTTCCACCCTCCCCGAACCCCCCATCCCTTCTCGGTGGAGGAGGGGGGTGCGCTGGTCAGCATCTACGGTCGGGGGCCGTCGCCCCCTACCAAGTCGTGGATAGCGCTCGTGTTTCTTGCTTTCTTTCCGGTGGCTTCTTTGATGCCTTCCGATATCCCATAGGTATGTCGAGGTGCCGACGAAGGTGCGGGCTCGATTTCGTGCCAGTGCTCGAGAAGTTCGATTCGCTCGGGGGCTGATGAAACAGGATGCGTGGTAGACTCGATGCAAGAGCGAGTGCGCGGTTCTCTTGCGAAGCCGTGTGTGTAGACGTAGACGTATAGACGTAACACAAACAAGCGATCGCCTTTTCCATACAATTTTTGTCATTTAAAGGTGTTCTTAAAAAAATATCAGGCTCATTTACACGCGAGGAAAAGTTTTGCGCGCAATTTATACGCTGTCTAATGTAATCTAAAAAAAAGATCTTATTGCAAAAAAATATATATACATTTTGCGACATGTATGCTGTGATAAAATAACAAATATAAGTGATATACACTGCGAAAACGGGTATCTTAATTTAGTTTTTGAAGTTTGGCCAACAAGGCCAAACTTCTGATTTGGGCTTGTGATACACTCGCCGTCCCCCACTGCGCTGGCGATCTTCGGTTGCTTAAGGCTGTGGCGCCATCCCGTGGCGACGTTGCGAACTTTATAAACGTGTGCTCCAACGATGTCCAAGGTCAGCGCATGTACAGTACCAGGGGCCAGAGCACTAATGCTAACGCATTTTAACACGCCTCGGACAATGTCTCCACACTGTCTTCTGTATGCATGGTGTATTAAACAGTGTGACTGCGTCTTTAAAGGAACACTGACAGGGTATTTATGCTCGCTGAGGTTTTTATTTAAACATCACCTTTAACGCCGTATTCACAGTGGCGATTGAACCGCGTTCGCAAAGCGGTTGCGAACGCGTGTTTTTTTGAAGATCTAATACAATTTCACGCGCGTTTGACGATGAAAAGTATTGGCCGGTTTCAGTCGCTCTCACTCTTTTGCCATGGTCACGTGGCGTTCAAAGTATGTGCACGAAATATATTAATATTCGTGGCTCATCTAAGGCACATCAATATTAAGTAGAAAGAATATGAACCGATTAGTGGCCTCAAAAAGCTACAAAACGTTGACTGAACCAAAAAAGTTGCTCAGATCACAGTAAGTATATGTACACGTCGTCCTCAATATGGCGACGTACTGCGGGCTGCACGACGCGATGGCGGCGCACGACGGACCAACCTTGCGACGGACGTGGGGCCGCTACTTCGGAAGTGTCGTTCCTGGTATCGCGGTTAACGGATCTTCAAGCGCAGAACATCGAACGGAAGGGATGTAAGTGCGAAGCAACCGCACGACAAACGATACACGTAACTTTGTCTTTGTCGTCGTCTGCTTCACACACCGTAAAACCGAAGCAAAAACAAAAAAAAACACGGCCGGGTGTGGCTACGTGACTTCCGGCCATGAGCTTCAGTGCTCGTGTTTCGCTTTCGAGCAGTTGAGTTTTTTTTTTTTTGCTTTATTAAAAACATGCGTTACTCTGTAACAAAATATTGATTGGGTAGTCTCCGTACACAGAAAAAAAAACAAATGGGGGTCAGTGTTTTTTAATGATCTAAGACTTAATTCACCCATTCACACAGCGTGTCTCAAGAAAGTCTTTACAACTTTAATAGCTAATAGAGAGTTTTAGAATAGGGGGCCACAAAGCTTGGCGGTCCCAAAGAAATAGGGGCTCACCACTGCGCATGCCTCGAACCTAAACTCTGTAAACTCTGTCTTAGGTTTTGCGTTGGTGCTCGCCCCTAACGCAAAATTCGAGAAATAGCGTAAGGCCCCTATCGCCCTATGCTTGGGGACGGGTTGTGTCGGCAAACATGGTGGCGCCCTTTCCGCTCGCTTTGGAGCAAATTCGTCAGGGTCGCTGCAGTGTTAGCCACGGTCATTGCCAGTGAATGGGGCAGCCGGCTTTGGCTTCGCTTTATCTCGCTCAAGTAACAAAGAATGAGCGGTAAGCTCGCCCCATTTTCAAGATTGTCTTCTGATTCTGGCCGTGCCTGAGCCTAAGAGACTCTATAAGCGCTGACATGGCAACGTATCGCTACTCCGAGGCTCCAAGTGGATTTTTGTTCGCGGCACGATACCTGCAGCTTGAAAGTAAGTCTTGCAAGGATTCAAAGTCGCTTCAGATCAGGTCTAAAAAAAGCAGCTGCTCGCAGAGTATGCTTGCCGGCGTTCGTCTGTTTCGACATCGTTGGAGGCGTAAATCTTCGGCGACAGACGGTCAACGCGTCACACGAACGCTAAAACTAATTCGAGAACAAGCTCCAAATTAAAGTGCTACGGATTGGATTTTTTTGTTTGTTTTCAGTAGAGCCAGCAACATTTGTATTGATTTTAGATTGTCTTTTGCTTCAGCCGGCTCGATTTGGTTTTACCTTAACTATTATTTGTAAACCAAAGGTACTTGATAAACAAATATGTTTTAGGTTTTTATTTTTTTACTTTTTATTGCGCTTTTTAGCCGCATTGGTGCTGCAAGCGTGAAACGTAAGCGCGCCGCGCTGCGTTGCGAACCCCCCCCCCCCCCCTTTTTTTTTCTGTAAGCCGTCGAAGCCAACCTTGTTGCGTCGTTAGGGTTCCCCAATTTCTTAGGGAAACCCAAACGTTGGGGCTCCCTATATCTAAAACTTTCTACTACCTTGGAAACAAAGAGGTAGAAAGGTGAGGATTGCAGTAAAATGTTAAGGAACAACTAACGTTTTATTGTAGCCACTTAACAAAGTTCAGTGGTAGTAGCACGCAGGAGATCAAGTCGATAGTCCACTTCCCGCCAAAATTCGTCTCCGCACGACCAAAAAGAAAGAAGAAAGTCCGCTTATCGTAAAAATAGTAAACGCCGTTAGGTGGATTAAACAAAACTTCAGGTGTTCCTTAACATACAACTGCAAACCGCGCCTTTCGATCTTCTGCTTCCAAGGTACTAGTCATCACAGTTTTAAAGGTATTTTGGGACAACCTGCAGTAATAACCGTCTAAAACAAAATGTAATAAAAAAACGCTTGCTTTGCTCTGCACCCCTGCTAAGCTATATATGACCATTGATTGCTTTCCGTAACTCTGCCAGCGCGCAAAAAATCCCTTTTCTTCTCTTTCGCTTTTCAGTCGCCAGATCACGCCGGTTTTCGCTGCGTATGTATGCACTTGAGTGCACGCGATCCAGATCCCAAGATGGACTCCTCCTCCTCACCATTGTCTGCTCTTGTCTGTCAGGTGCTGTCGCCTCCTCTTACGACTGAAAACTTGCGTAAATTCAGAACAGTTCTCAACTTCGACGCAATCACTACCACGTGGTTCTGAGGCTATGCGTGCTCACTGGAAGCTTATGAAACGTACGGTGTGGTTTATTATTTTCACCCATCTCGCTCGCTTTGATTCGTCCTTTGAACTTCTGATCGAGAAATTTCGAAATCTAATTGGTTCAGGAACTCTCCGCGCCCTGCCTTTCTTACGGTGTTTGTTACTAGAATGGTAAGTTGCGAAACCGGCACCGAACATGATAAAATTCTTTAGAGCCATATAAAAAAAAGCACAGTCTACATCATTTGGAAAAGTCATCTTTCTTGCTTTCTTTCCTTTTTCTTTTGTTTCCCTCCGTGCCTTAGCCACCAATCAATATACAGACTATCATCGCTACAACGCGTGTTTACTCCGCAAAATGTCTGTAATCTGCGAATCGCAATTTATGGCAATCGAACTGCGCGATCCATCAGACTACGAGAGGGGGCCGTTTCTTGAACAGGGACACCCCTAGGATCGAAGCGGTGACTCGGCTCCTCTTTTGCACGACATGGGGTAAAACGACAAACCTCATCTCTTCGCGTTGTCTGCTTTTTTTTTTCTTTTCTTTTTTTCGAGTTGTAAGGCCGGGGTTTGAACTCTTCGGTTTTATTTGAGAACGGAGGCGTATCCTAAAGGGATATTCAAACGAGGGAGGCCTCCCGGGAAGGATACGCGTGACGTAAGCGTTCGGGCAGAACGGGCGGAACTCCCTCCTCGACTCCGGCATTCATACAAACGGCGGAGAACAGAGAGAGATGTCAGCCTTACCAGTCGAATTTAGCCAGTCCACCCTCGGAAACGGGGCTCAGGGCGCACTGACAAAAGCGCGGGCATGCCGCAGTCGAAAGCAGAGCAGGTCCTTGAAGCCGAAGTCAGTGTCACACTCAGGGGCGGATCCAGGACTCCGTTTTCGGCGGGGGGGGGGGGGGCAATTTGTAAGGATACTATTTACCCATTCTTTCTTGTCCACCCATGTCAAATTGCCTTCCGAGGGGGGGGGGGGAGTCGACTTCGTTTGGGGGGGGGGGGCGGCCGCCCCGTCGCTCCCCCCCCTTTTGGATCCGCCAGTGGTGACACTGCTCTTAATCATACAAAGGACAGTCTGCAAACACGAGTCACCGCAAGGTCCGTGGTTCGAATGCCGCGTGCCCCAGTTTCCTTTTGAACTCATTGTCACGCGGCATTCGAAGCACGGATCTCGCGGTGATTCACGTTCGACTCTGTAGGCAGACAGTCTTTTGTATATATGAGCAGTGTGATGTATAAGGAGTGTGACTTCGGCTCTAAAGTTGCCAGACACGCGAACAAGGCACCGCCAATTCAGTGCGTCTAAGATGCCAGATTTTGCTTCCTCATTGCAGAAAAAAAGAAAATAATTAATAATAATGAAGATTATTAGGGTACGTTGTTGGGCTAGTTGGTTCATCTTAGTAAAATATATAGAATGGCGCAAAAAAGACAAGGACAACAAGTATACAGGACAGGCGCTATAGCGCCTGTACCATATACTTCTTGTCTTTGTCTTTTTTGCGATATTTTATGTTTTACTACTAATAATTAAGATGAACGGAGGTTGTATCACGGTTTTTGCATGTTTCTGGTCTGCATGCAAAAAGTATTCATGAAAGGACGAACTCAAGAACCAGAGACGCGAGCCTGGTATCGCAGTGATTATAATTTTTAGCAATATTACTATTAAAAGACTTACTTTTAATGCTCTGTCTAATAAAAAAGGTTCTCTGTGGATAAAAAAAAATACTGGCTAGGTCTCGCAAGCCCCGGCCTAATTTAAAGGGTTCAGCATTATGTCCATCCATCCATCCATCCATCCATCCGTCCACGTTCAATTTGAGTGGGTCAGGCGCCTAATGGCTACAGGCTGCAGCCTACCAGGCCCCATCTGAAAAATTCGCAGAACTTTCGCAGAGGCTTTGTAGTTTCTTCTCTTTTTTTTTCAACTTCTTCTTTAAACGTTTTTACGGAGAGTTTTGATAACTATCACAACGCGGTATCCCAAATCTTCGCTGAATTGGAGACGCTGCATTTCTTCTACGATGCAGTCGCGTGCACCTCTCTGTTTTTACCTCCTGCTCCTATCTTCTACTGCCTCTTCCGATACCAGAAAAGAGGCAGGGACGCTGCTCCGGTTGAAGCACATCGTCGACTGGTTGGTCGGCCTTCCCGACAGGGTGTCTTCAGTCTTGCTCTCTCTCCTCTCTCTCTCTTCTGCTGCTCTCTGTTGTTTCTTGCGTAGCCATGAAACGAAGCAGGCGCCGGTGGCGTCCTCGGCATTTTCCGGCGAAAGTTCAACAGCCGTCGCGTCCCGGGCTTGCACGCGTGGGTGGCTTTTCGGCCGGAGGGGCCCTTTCTGGCCCGCTGTCCGGCCATTGTCTCTCGCCCTCGCTTCTTCCGCTTTCAGTTCTTTTTTTTTACGGGAAGCAAGCGCGTGCGTGCGTGCGCAACGAGAATGGTGCAGCTTCGCTTTGATTCATGGGGAATTTTAGAGTGTTACCGCCTGCGCTCGTGCCACCGTCCTGCCCCGCTATTTACCTCTCGAGTTCACCCGCGGGCTCCACACCCTTTCCCTTGCCTCTTTGGATGGGATCATCGTTTTGGAAGAGGCCGGACATTTATTGTGCACTGTTCCTCTTCTCTCTCACTCTCTCTTATTTTGCTACATAGATTTTTATTCTCTTTTAATGGTTCGTTTTTTTTGTTTTGTTTTATGTTCGCTTCTCAATATTTTCGTAGTCAGTTCAGCGACTCCCGTGAATTGGCGTCGTCCAGTGTTGCTTTTCGTGTAGGAAGCCACTTCCTGCTCTTCTGATCCAGACTGAGATATATCCATGATAGCACTGCAGCACGAAACGGGCAGTCGTGCGCCCATCGGGTAAACACGTGCCATGCGCACGTTCGGTGGTCATAAAAGACGCCAGACTCGGATTGGTTTGTTTCTAAACGCGGTTTGTTGTTCATACACTGCACCTCTGACAGAGCAAAAACTATACGAGGAAACGGCATTGTTTTCATGCCTGCAGAAATCCCCAAGAAAAAAAAAAGAAGAAAAAATTGACAGTAATACGCCGGGATATGGAACTGCTTTTCTTGAAAAACTCTGAAGTTTTATGTGAAATACTTTTTTCTGTGATCGAAGCTGTGTGTGCCAATTCTCGACAAATATATTATTACGTAGATGTATTTGTTATGTAACCTGTATGTTAAAGGCCGCCGACAACCCTATGTAGCAGCGTCTCGTGCGTATTCTGTAAGCTAGGTTAGCATCAAGGTTCGATTTGTGAACAGTAGTGTATTTATCCGTACATAATTGCGTCGTCCTATAAAACACACCAAAACGACAGATCTGCGGTGTTTTAGTTATGACAAACTATGTCTCGATCATAGGCGTGCTGGTTTCTCTTGTGAACTGTCGCTAAACAAAAATTTAATCACCTGTATTTTTTATTTTCTGCCATACGCTAATTAATTTTATCACAAACGAGCATACATTCCGTAACGTTGACGAAACGTGTCGATAAAACATCCTCCTTCTGTTTATAAAGCGATTTTTTTTGGAAAAACAGTTATGTACAGTGCCAGTCGTCGGAGTTTATAGGAGTTTATAGCTAATTTGCTTGTCAGCCAGTAGAATCTCATTGGATAGAAAGAATTGGGGGGACTGATGTAATCGTAAACGTTTATAGAACGCCTGTTTTTCTTTTTTTCTTCTTCAAAGCAGTCGTAGTTGAAGAGTTATCTCACCAGTACACGGAAAGTCATTCGTACCGGTCCTACGAACACGGTAGAAACTTGTCGACAGAATTTGAACACTCGAACACTTTTTGTGGATGTTTTTTTTTCTTCTTTCGTAAGCTCTCCACCGTCTCTAAAAGTCAGGTTTCTGCGAATTGACTCCCAACGGCCGTTCTGCCCACTGCTACCCGGTCGCTCGCAACAATGCTTTCCGCCGGGCGAGACGCAATCGCAATTTGTCGTTGTCGGAGCGGGACGGAATCGTGATTTCACTCGGAACTGCACTTCACGAGGGAACCGCCGCCGCGGCCGTCGGGGAGAGCGCGGAGTACGGCGATTCGTAACTGCGCCAGAAGAAGGGGATACCAACAAAGAAAATCCACTTTACAGAAAGGAGAGCAGCACCAACAACAATTGCTGGCAGCAGGCAGGCAGCAGTCGTAATTCGAAGAGAGGGCAGTTCCAGCGCAGCAGCGGCACCCTCTAGTCCACACAATACGGAAGGCAAACCCCAACATCAAACACACATACGCGCAGCCGACCACCGTGTTCACCTCGCCAGGCACCGGGTATCGTGTTGGGTACCGCATGTACCCCCGCCCGCAGCAACTAGTTGGAGGAGGGGAAAACAGCAAAATTCCACGACGCCACAGCAGCCCCCGCGAGCGCGAGTTTTGTACTATGCCACGATGTCGTGCTCCCCTCGGGCGAGTCACTACAAAGACTCCCTCCCCGCAATATCTATTTTATTATTATTTTCGTTATTCATCTCGCCATATGAGGAAGGATGCGTATGGGGGTCTGGCGGAGATTGCTGACGGGTGGGGGAAAGGGGGGTTATGAAGTGGAGAGGAGCCCTTTTCTAAATTCGTGATTGTGGGCTGAGCCTGCGCACACGACGTTTTGTTCGTGCGCGTGTTGCGTGGAGGGACGATGCCTGGCAGGCAGCAGCACCAGCAGCAGCGCTGGAGGAGACGAAAGAAATGTGTGATCGGGAGACGCCCTGTCACGATTTCTCTTCCTCGCCTTCCCTCTGCGCCTTCGCTACAACGGCCACTCATTTTCGGCGAAGCCGATCTGTATCTGAGCGGTCCTCCTCTCAGCCGGGAACAGCAGTTTCCCCTCCTCGTAGTAGTCAGCGTGCGCGGCGCGCACTTGGTGTAACGGGAGCCGCCAGTCTTCTTTGGTCTCCTCTCCCGTCACGCCTCGTCCCCTCTCCCTCTCGCCGCCTCCTCCATCTCTTTTCTTCTTCTTTGTAAATCTATTCTTCGTTTTGTTCGAAGCACCGAGAGGCAACCTGGCCTGCATCGGCTTTGGATTAACTTCGGCTCGGTGAGGCGAGTCGGTTCGTGACGTGTATTCGGGGGAAGGTTACTCCGGCGGTTGTTCAATGGTCCGAATTTTGTGTTCGGTTCGGGGAGGGTGGTGGAGAGAGAGAGAGAAGAGATGGATCGCCCGGCGCTCGGCTTGTTCGACAACTACCTTACCGATGGTATGTGGCGAGAGGTGGCGTTGTTTGTTGGCAGGAAACACGAAAAGTCCGAAGCCCGCATGACACAAGTCGCCGGCATTACAGGTTGCTCTTGTCTTCGTGGGCGAGCGAGGGAAACTCAAGGTTGTCCGAGTACAACGGAATGGACGTCTACGAAGAGGTGGAGGATTGGTGTAGAGGGGAGCAGGATGGAGACAATTGTGGCTTGCTCCGCTTTCACTTTTTGGGTTTTGCTGCCATTTAGAACGCAGTGTGCTGTGACGTCCGCTGTCTTTGATGGATGCGGCAATACGAACGAGCTCAGCATGTAGAGGCTGTCCATGCTTCGAAAACAAATCGAAGACCTTTTTTTGGATGATATCACTTGCCGATCTTCCCTCTCAACGCGAGTCATGTTTCTTCGCTTACGTCGAAGCAAACGAGCGTTAATTTACTTCCTTCGTTTTCTCAGAACTGAGTGGTTAGCGTAATTGGGATTTACCAGCGGCGTCAGTTTCGAGAACATAATTATTCCCACTTCTGAGAAGCAGCTAGGCTGACCACGCAATTACCCGCAACAGTGATTCGTGTATGCCGACTTCGTAATGTGCTAAAGCATTTCGGGCTGTACACCGTTAGAATTTCTCACCGGCTAGGGCCTGGTCGCGTGCTCTAAAAATGCCACGAACTACTCGTGACAACAGTGGTTCATTTTTCAGCTAAATCAGTCTCACTTCTCACCACATGAGCCGTTTTAAATTGGGTTGTTTGCTTTCCTTTTCAGAACCTTGTGTCAGGTTTTCTCTATCGATGTTCGGCACCTTCTATGGCAAAAAGATGGTATTAAAAAAATGTTTATTTAAATTAATTACCGATGTCTGCCTTTAAAGCTCGAGTAGCCTGTGGCCCTGCAGTATTTCATTTCTTATGTAAATTAGCGAAATGTCTTCCTCCAAATTAATGGACACCTATTGAGCACGTCGCTTTACTCCTTACAAGCAAATACTCTCAGCCCGATTCACACCGTGCGATTTTACTTGCTCATTCGCACTTGCGACGTCGCTCGTACGGCAAGAAAAAGCGTAGTGAAAGCTGGGGCGCTCAATGTCACAACTTACGAAATCGCATGCAAAATAGAACCATGTAAATCCACCTTTTTTCGTTGGTGTGCCGCGTTGAAAGGCAAACACTCTTGTGGGGGATAGATTTGAAATTAAAATTCTGCTAGTTTCTTTCAAAACATCTTTTTCTTCTTCTCCGTTTTGCCCGATTCCATTGTCTTTCTTTATTTTCAATCTATAGACTTCACTAAGCCGAAGACTCTTGGGAACATTAATCTTTGACCGTTCAGAGTAGGTTTGCAAAGTCGCAAAAGCCCTCGTGGTGAAAAGCCCCAACTACAGCAACAATCTGCGTTGCGTGAGGGAGGGCAAAGATACATGGTGGGGAGAGTGCAAATTAATTACTTCCCGATGTAACCCCTTTGTTTCTTTATCCGACACGCAGTTCTCCCCCAGCCACTCGCGCACGGCCACACACACCTCAGCCTGGTAATCTGGGCACGCACCGACAAGGGGGAGCTAGAGAGCCAAGTTTGCTTACGACTTCTTCTTTCCACCGGCCCCGCACTTAACAAATTGGAAAGCAAAATTTCCCGTGTCTTCGCGTAAAGGGAGCGTGGCTTACGCGAAACGAGCACACCCTTACTTCGGAAACAAAACTGTAAGGAAGCGGAAAGACAACGAACACACCCCGGAGGAGTCTTGTCGAAGAAACAGAGTCGGACGAGAAGGGAAGGCGATCATTAATTCGACCGTGTGGAACAGCAGCAGCAACAACAACGCACGCAGCTCTCGTAATCGGGCGCTGTGATTCGGAGCAACGTCACGCTCGCTCCTTTCTGCAGAAGCGCGGGAGAAACGAACGCCGGGTCCGATGGCTTCTTGCCTTTTTTGCTCGGTCGCTTGTGCGAGGGTTCGTGTCGAGGTTGCTGAGGTTGCGCTTTGGCTGGCGGGACTTTGGTTGGTGGTGGAGGTCCGCCAAGCTTGGCGGGAATTGCGACTCACGTCCGTGCGACGGCAATACTGGGCCGGTGCGCGATCCTTGCGTCGTATCTTGGTCTATACGTGACGAAGTCGGCGGGCGAAGTTTCCGCAATACGCCGAGCTGAGACTTTTCGTAATTGTATGCGCGGTTTGTAAAGTGAAGGAAGATACGATAGTAGTGAATTTTTGTTCTTCTGTATTTGCTGTGCCTTTGTAGTCGTTCCCGTTTATGGAGGAGGACGCTCCCGTGTTTGTGCGCCATTCCACCGCAAATGGTCGCAGCTTTTATTTTTTTTTCTTTAAGAACTGGAAGTTGGAGTTTTTTTGGTTGTACTCAGGGATAATTTTTTGTCGTTTCTTCGGAATCTTGCTTTTTTCGTTATGTGCCTGTTTGTTTTTGACTCCTAGATGTGAACGCGGTAGCTTATTCGCCTTGTCTGGAGCTAAACGAGCTCTAGAGGGGACGAACCTAGTTCGTGTCTCTAATCATTGAAAGTTTTTTTTTCTACGTTTGTCTTTACTAATTATTGAAAGTAGAAAGCTCGATACGCGCTCCTTTGACCCGCCTTTGAAGATTTAGGTCGCACCTATACACCAACAACTTGTAGTGCGAAGAAACGGGGGAACGTTTTGTCCACGCCATGCTTGTAATGATGCTGCCATAACGATGATCGGACTTTAAATGCTTACATAGAAAGACGGTTTCAAGTATTGTTGTTTTGTTCGTGATAGGTTTGAAAATTTCAAGGGTAGCCCAGTAGCAAGTTCTGTGCAGCATCATTTCAAGCGAGCGTCATCTAGCCTCTTCTTGCAAATAGCGCACGCAAGATTTCCTCGAGTGTACTTCAGGAAAGACTCTTGCGACAGCCCTTTGTCGATTCGTAACGGCTCTGGTCGCGTTGATCTTTCTTAAAGCACAATACCCCCCCCCCCTTTTTTTTTTCTTTAAAAAATCAAACAAACAAAGACAATGAGGCGGGAGAAGAACTTCAAAATCAAACTTGCGCACCAAGGCGTTTTTTTTTTCGCGTTATAAATGTTGTTAACACCTATTACACAGCGTTAACACCCATTCCACGAACTTCATTGCCGCGACAAGCATTACTGAATATTAACGCGAAGGTGTTAATACGCAGGCTGACCAAAAGACCGGCGCGCATTCCGAAAAAGAACAACACAATAAATCAATAGACGGGGACATCCTGCGCCCTGTGTTAAAGCAACCAACTTGAAAACGCGATCACTTTTAAGCTGTTGGAATGAGCTTCCGCTGGATTGTTTGTACTCGGCTCATGTATTTGTTTTGTCTCGCCCTCTTTTGTCGCCGGGATGCCGACGGGTCTCTTTCGTCGGCGGCTTCGCGCGCGGTTTTCGGCCGATCCTCGGCACGTTGTTTTTACAGTGTGCTTACTTTGCCACCGAACTCAAAAGCTGGCACGTAGAGGGGTAATCGCATTAATCGTTTGGGAAAGGAGTTAATTGTGCATGGTTAGTTTTTGCCCTGCCATTGCTCTCATGCATCCCTTTAGAATCGCGCCCTTTCTGCCTTTACGCTAGCGCCCTGGGTCAGAGCGGAACTTCGCTTAGTTTTAAACGTCGGCTTCGAGTAGAGCCCAAGCTCAGGGTTGCACTTCGAACTATGTGGCGGAGCTTAGATGTAGGTGTTACCAGCTTACATTGTGATGCGACAAGGGTTGTTGCGTTGCGTCCTGCGACCACGCGCAGGCGCAAGATGTTGCGTCTGAGCATTCTGGGGAGAAGTCAGGTAAATTGTATAATGAGAGACTATTACATACGCTCTGAGGATGACAGTACCTCGACCTTACCCTAACTGTAGTTATGCTTTGAATCTCTCAGTAATGCTAGATCGAAAAGTGGGGACTTTTAGCTAACCGTTACCGCGTCCCGCACTACCGGCATCCTTTGAGGCATGCCTTTAAGCGCGCGCCTGGGTGGTAATCTGACCGCGGGGCACGCGCTTAAAGCCATGCTTCAAAGGTTCCTGGCACGGTACGCGGATCACGGTAACGGTTTGCTAAAAGTCCCCAGTTTCTGCGGCAAGAATAGGGATTTTTAGCAAAGCGTTACCGTGTTTTCTGCGCGCTTAAAAGCACGCTTCAAAGGCTCCTGGTAGTGCGTAACGCGAAACATGGTAACGGTTTGCGTAAAAGTCGCTATTATCAGTATTGGCAATGGCTCGCGCCCCCATTGTGAAGCCAGCATCGAAGCGCGCTCGACCGAGCTGCCATCGCGACCACGAAACAGTGCGTCACTATTCCCGAAAATTTAGTAATAAATGCAGAAACGGGATGTCTGTCTAACCTCGATAGTACGAGATCGCGACCCTGCAATGTCTTGCGTTACCTTAGCAACCAGTCGGTTGAGATTATCGGAAGAGCGCTACGCGTCTGGCGTCGCGCAGTCGCCGGCGGAACAGACCATGACCGCCCTCGGAGACAACGTTGAGCACGGCTGCAGCTCTGGCGGGGGTGGACAAAAAACAAAACAAAAAGAAAAAAATACTAAACGAGGCTGGGCCCATTCTCCGACGAGAGACGAGAGGGAGAGATTTCCTCTCAATTCGGGCAAAACGAAAACGCCCAGTTTGCCAGACGTCGCGGCGGTATTACGACGAGTCCGACGACTGTCTCTGCATCCTTCTCCTCTCTCTTCGTTGTGCCTTTCGCTGACTCTTTATCTACATTCGTCGGGTTGTCTCTGTTGTGTCGTCTCCTCGAGTTTTAACCTCCGCGGCGTACGACTTATACGTAGTCGGAGGCAGCAGCAGCAGCAGCCTCTTTCTTCGAAACACATTTGGAAGAGGCTTTCCAGAGAAACTCTCTCGGCGTTTTCGTTTCCTGCAGGCGGGCGTTTTTACTACTGCCGCTTCGACTTCGGCTCGGTACATTAGCGGCGAAATGGTGCCGCCCTTCGCTAAAATGAGGAAGAGAGGCAGAAGAGGAGAGAGAAATGTAGAGTGAAGCCGTGCGTTGAGAAGGGTTCTTACAGATTCCGCGAAGGGCGGAGTTTACTTTTCCCTACTCGTGCACGGTTTTTCTTTTTTTTTTTCTTTTTTCTCGTCCGTGTCCCTGGGTTGTTCGGCGGTGCTCGACGCTTGAACGACATCGGCAGGTCTCGCTAGGATGGTCCGAAGGTCGTTCCTCTCGGAACACACTCCTCCTGTGTTGGCGCCTTTCCCGTCGTTTGCCGCATCATCGCCCCCCTAATAAAAAACAAACAAAAAACACACGCAGTTTTGTTTAAACGCGCGCATTTATTTATTTTGTGTGTGTGTGTATCTTTGGTAGATCTCAAAAAACCCTACCTTAGACAATCCCTCTATCAGACTGTTGCGATGGTTGTTGACGTCGTCGCCGGGTTCCGCTCCTCTGAAAGGCGCGTGTTGTGCGTGCGTTCGTTCGCTACGTGCTCGACGTGAATTTGCCGTTCAAAAGGAAGGAAACTTTCGCTGCGGGATGAATACGGCACGCGCACTCGCTCGCTGATGCGTGCGTTTCTTTTTTCTTTTTTTTTGACGGAAAATATTAACGCGCATGCGCGACTTCGAATGAAGGACGTGCTGCTTGGACTACGTTCTGCGTTGCGTTAGCGCTATGCGTGGCTGCCTTCATGGTTTTTATTTCGCGTCTTCTTTCTTCCTTTGCAAACGCTGTCGCCGTTTCCTGCGGGGAGTCACTGCTATAGCGCTTTCCGCGCACAATGCTCTTGAAGTGGGAGGACGAATCTTTCGGGGAAAGAGAAGAGAGAGAAAAAAGTTCGGCGTTCCTTTGTCACTGAGTCACGCTGAGTGTGAATCGAATCTGACGCTGACAAGTCAGCGAGCGTGACGGAAGTGTGTAGTTAGCATCAGGGACGTAGCTGTATGAGGGGGAGGGGGAGAGGATGTCCCAGCAAAATGAAAGATTTCGGAAGGGGGGGGAGCGGCCCCCCCCCCTTTCCGAAATCTTTCATTTTGCCTCCCCCCCCCCTTGGCTACGTGCCTGGTTAGCATCCTGACAGGGAATGCAACTTCGTTTTTTGTGCCTCGGTTTTCACGGGGGTGCGTCGTGGGAGGTGACCACGTTTGCATGTTCCTCTAAGGTCTTGGCCTAGGCACTGAACACCAACACACCTACTCGGAAGACTGCGAAAAAAATGTAAAGACGAAAAACAAAAAACGTGAGCCATTTTACTTTGTGAAGGTGGATGACCAGCGAAGCTGTTTCGCACACGACACAGACGCGACAAAGTAATTTGATTAAAGGTACGAACTGTCGCCGCCCCGAGGAGCCGGAGGAAGCTAGACACGCGCAGCGGGACCGCCACGCCGGGATAGCGGAAGGAAACCAGGCACGCGAGCGCTTGGAACGACGACAAAGAGAGCGGTGCGAGTTTTTCTTGACGCACATGAAAAACCCACGGAACACTAGGCGTAAACAACTTCGCTGTAAAAAAAAAAGAAAAAAAGAAGGTAGGCTGCTGGGTTTTGTTAGCTGGAACGCTCTAACTACGCTGTCTGCAGAGGCGTCTCCCACTATCGTGTTTAACGTCCTATTCTGGCCATGCATCGAAAGTGCTTCCGAAGTGGCGATAAATGACGTCACAAAAGCCGCAGTGTCACGCTGTCGGATGTCGTGATCCTGGCAATAAACCGTAAAAGTTCCGGCAAAAAACAAAAAAAAGCACGAGCCAACGCGAGTGTCGTTGTTGTCGTGGCGTACCAACTCCTGGCTGCCGAAGCTACCGTGAACCGTCGAACTGTGCAACGGCCCGCAGCAGAACAGGCGTCTGCCTGCCACATCCACCACCGCTCACCGCCAGGATCGCGGCCGGCGACAGCATGACACTTCCATGACGTCATCAGGCGGAAATCGAGGGACCACTTTTTTCGATGCGGTCAGCACCAAGTCAGCACACCGGTCGGAGACATGGTCCAGCCACCATATATACTCGAACTGTGACTGTTCCGTATTGTTAGTGCTAGAGCTGCTATACGCTTAGGGCATCTGCACTAAATTCCCCGATTTTATTGCGGGCTTCGCCATTTCGGCTGACACACATAAATTTTGCCGCCTCTGTAACCACTTTCATTTCTGCTTTAACCGACTAGTTCCCTTTTCTATTGTGTTAAAATTGTGTGCTGAAGTGTTCGATAAAGAAAAAAACAACAAATGTACCACTCCCTTGTGTAATGCCGGTAAGGGCCTTCAAGGATTATAAATGATGATGATGATGATGATGAGTACTGGAGCCACTAAGTAAGCAACGCTCTAGAGTAACGACGCTTCAGCCATCTTGGTGCTTAATATGATGGTTGCCGGTTACCTAAAGCTTGATCTGAAATCGCAGTGCACGCTTTTCAGTCCTCCCGAAATCGACGCCGCCTGAGCCTCCTGACAACGTATCCAAGTCTTTAAAAAAATCGCCTCTTTTTTATTTTACGTTTTAACGATAGCCAATAGACCTATTGCTAAATCACCCAACAATCAACGAAAATGCTGGGAATGTAGGTCCTACGCGCCGCAGGTGCTGGCGTCTGCAACTGCAACAGTAATTGTTCAAAAGCGAAAGCCGAAAACAAATAACATCGTAAACGCGCGTTCGTCAACGCATTTTTGTTTTTGGTTATTTAGTTCAAATTTTCTATAGGAAGGCGAGCGCAAGTGGCGCGTATACCTACGTGCTCGGCATTCTCCTCAATACCAGGGTAATTTAACGGTAGGTCTATCGCGCCGGCTTCGCACTAAGTATCAAGATGGCGGCACCCGCAGGAAAATCTGGAGACGGAGTGCCGTCACAGCGAAAGAACGTTGCGTGTCTCCATCCGCACCACCATCGTGCAAAAATGGTCTTGGCCAAAACGCACTCTGGTGCACATCCGGAGGAAATGGTCCGAAATAATTTTTTTGAAACTTTTGTGAATTCTATAAACGGTTTCTGTAAATTGCGGCGCTGAACTTTATTTCAACACTCGTTCAATGTGTCTTTTAATCTATTCAAGCATATTGTGCTTTGTTTAATAAATACACGACTCCTTCCCCAGGCCTTATTGAACATCTATCATGCTCCATGACGTTAAAAGGAACGATCTAACACAGGAATATGTTGATGTGAGAATACTGTGGCTGTGTCAGATGAGCGGAGCCCGCCGAGCGGAATTCAGCCCGGGGCGGCATAAGAGCCCAGTCCCGGTTACACTAACATACATGTTAAAAAAACAAAAAAAGAAGCTTGCATTGGATTGCCGCATTTTCTGTTCTTGTGATGTGGTAGTCGGTTTCGTAGCTTAGCATGCCGGAGGCAACCCTCGCGGCACTTCACCCCGGCTAGCGCTAAACTTGGTCAGCTCGATAGTGCCGATGACTGTACTTCTTTACAGACATGTACAAATTACTCAAAAAAGGTAGTTAAGTTACTGAGTATCGACGCCAAAAGTAGTTGGAGTAGAGTAGAAATTACGCATTTGTAATAGTAATTGAGTAAACTACTAACTACTGTAAAAAAGTAGCGAGTTACTTTCGAAGTTACTTTTTTATATTTTTGTGGTAGAAAAATGGACAGCAGTTTTGATCCGTGAAAAATCCTGCGAGCCTAAAATAAATGCAGTCATTTTATGGCTTGCGTTTTCACCGAAATAGTTTATTCGCTCGCAAAAGCAATTAACTTTCAAAGTTCTTATCGGAGAGTTTTCTCCTTTTCATCCTAAAGACGTCCCCAGCCAAGCTAAAAAGACGTTCAACCGTGGCGCTAAATGGAACGGCAGCGTTGAATTTCAGTAACAGGCTATGCAGGGTCGGGTAAGGGAGTGTCGGCATTTTAGGTGTTCATGACGAAACATGTGAGGTTTGCCTCGGCTAGAGGGTCTTTTATAACAAACTCTCCTCCTTTTTTTCTTGTGTCTTCGGCAAGTTGAGATTGTTATGACTGGCCCCTCTTTATTCTCACGACGTTCGGAGATTTCGCCGAGCGAGTGCACCTGACCGTCAAGGGTTCAAGTCTCGCGCCACGACGATGAGATCATCCGGACGACTGCGCGCCTCGTTGCAATGCTAGTGCTACGCTACTGAAAAAAAAAAAGTTTTGAAACGAAGTATGCCTTGCCGCTGACGCCGGGTCCAACAAAAGGATCTCCCAGGGGTGACTCGCAATCCTCGCCGGCAACTACGGTATCCTGACACGCCTGACAAGTAAATCATTTTCAACAAAGAGGGGTCTCCCTTGCGTGGAAGGTCGGAAGGACGCGAAGGATTAAGTGAACAAGCATCGTCGCTCGTAAAGTTGCAGCTGGAAGCGGGAACGTGCTCCCATGAACAGATTATCCGTGTCTGCGTTTGTGCGCGAGGAGTCCGGCTATGCAAGGGAGTATGCGCTGACGACGAGGCGACCATGGGAACAGACGCCCAGACGCGAGGTCATTCCAGTGGCACCTCCCGTGGAACCCCCAACGCGCTTGAGGCAGAACTCACTAAAGGCAGACAACATGAAAACAACAACAACCCTCGGAGTGTCCCCGTCTTTCACAGTTGCAGCTGGAGGCGCGGCGCCTGCGTGCATTACCGGATTAGGTCAATACCCGACCAAAGCTTGTTAATCATCTGTTCCTGCGTTCGTGCGCGCCGCAGTGTTATGTTTTGGCTGCTCGTCGCCACCTTGGCCCAAGGACGCCTGTGATGCAGTTTCTACGGCTGAGAACGGAATGTGAGGGGGCCCCTTGTTCGGCAATGCCACTTCATCTGCCGGCGTCTTACTTACTTCTGCACTCAAACTTTTGTGATGAGCAAAATTAGCACTAGATTTCGAAAGTACTTAGTAATTTGAGTAGAGGTTACCTGAAAAACGTAGTTAAATTAAACTACTAATAACCGAAATAAAGTTGTAATTGAAAGTTACCAAGTTACTCGGAAAAGTAGTTAAACTACAGTAGTTTGAGTAGAGTAGTTGAACTACGTCCAAGTCTGCATGGTCTTTATAAGCGCTTTCTCCTCTGCTCGTTCCATTCAATGGTCTGCAGTATGTTTCAAGTAGAATTAACATAATTTCCTCGTGTGTTCATCAATGTACGTACACTGCGCCACACTGTTAGCGTGAACATGACTTCGGCGCTTGTTTGGATTTGATCTCAGAAGGGTATGTCGCACTTCTCATATACATCATACAACAAAAGACACGACGTTCGCTGCCGAAAGACATGCCATGACAGTTATCCGCGGACATGACCCAAGCATGTTCTAAGCATGTTTACTTCATACATGCTTTCGAACATGTCTGCAGCTAGTTGCTGTACGGCGAATGTCATGGAAGAAACACGCCCGAGGCAGTGTTTTCCGACTCTCTCTTAATTGTGTGATGCCGTATTCGGAGTGTAACTGTGGCCGCAGCTTTAGGTTGCCACTCCCATCGAGCACATTTCACCACAATGGTAGTTTTGATGACAGTCCTTCAATCCTGGGAAAAAACAACAACAAAGCAAACCGGCGATGGTAATTTCGCACTAACAGTGGACACAGAATCGACATCCACCGAATTGTAGAGGAGCCACCCCTTACAAAAAATGAACTGAGTTTCAATTGAAAGTGTAAAGGGCTCACTCAATAGACCGCATTCAGTCTCAATTGAAATTCAATTGACTTTTTCTATAATGAGTCCCTATTGAACCGTCCCAGGATATTGGCCACTGAGGCGCAATTGAATTTTAGCAATTGCATTTCAATTGAATTTTGGCAATAGTGTTTTAATAGAACTTTTGCTATTGAGTTTCAAAAAAAATATTGCAATTGAGTTTCAATTGAATTTTTGCAACGTGTTTCAATAGAATTTATTGCAACTGCGTTTAAAAAAATTGCAACTGGTTAAGAATTTTTTGTATACTTCCTTAAAGCATGCAACATGAAGGAAACAAAGCACATGGAGGAAACGAACACAAACATCATAACTAAGCACTCACATCCCACTAATCGTACACCCCTTGACTGCCCCACCGCCTTATATACCCTACATAAGAAAGGTATTCATTTGGCCGGTGACCACCTCAGCATTTATCAGGGTTCCCAGTTTGCTATTTCCTCCTTGGAAGTCTCATAAATGATAAACAATGTTTCGAAGTCATTGGACTCTATCCCTTAATAGAAAAGCATTGGTACAAGCAATAATCGTTCGGTGCAGTAATCCACAAACGACCAAAAAACAACAAACTTAATTGCATTCCTAATGAGTAAATTCAATAGAATTGCTATTGAGTTTCTTATGACCAAGATCAATTGCATTCCTAATGAATAAATTCAATAGGATCGATATTGAGTTTCTTATGACCAAACTCAATTGCATTCCTAATGAGTAAATTCTATAGAAACGGTATTGAGTTTCTTATGACCAAACTCAATTGCCTTCCTATTGAGTAAATTCAATTGAATCGATGTTGAGTTCTTATGATCAAACTCAATTGCATTCCTAATGAGTAAATTCAATAGAATCGATATTGACTTTCTTATAATAAAACTCTATTGCATCCCTAATAAGTAAATTCATTAGAATTGATATTGAGTTTCTAATGATTCAACTCAATTGCATTCCTAGTGAGTAAAGTCAATAGAATCGATATTGAGTTTCTTATGATCAGCCTCAATTGCATTCCTAATGAGTAAGTTCAATAGAATCAAAATTGAGTTTCTAATGATCAAACTCATTAGACATTGAGTTTATATTGAGTTTCAATTGACTCTATAGGAACACAATAGAAAGTCAATTGAAACTCATTGATTATTTTTGTAAGGGACCAAAGTGAGTCCGTGTGCGCTCGTCGCTATCTATAGACATGCCGCCTTTATGCGGGAAAAGGTCCATCGCCGTTTTCCAGCCTGGTCAATGCTTGCCTCGCTCGCTACTGGTAAAAGCTCATCGTGCTTTAATTCTCGGTCGCTGCTCTCGCGAGCTTTTTGCTACCGCTCGCTGCTGGGCGTCATTTATAACGACCTCGTTGTTGTCCCGCTGTTTTTCTTTCCGTTGTTTTTGAGGTCGTCGTCGTTGTTGTTGTTGTTGTTGTTTCGAGACCCCAGGCGCACATCGCGTCTGCGCTCCCGTGGGGCCCGGCCGCGGTGTTGTTGTTGTTCCCGTGCCGTGAGGGTTTGGAGCTCGTAAAATGGGGGGCGGTCTTTTCGCCAAAGCTTCGAAAATTTAAGTTTGGGCTCGAAGATTGCTTGCCGCGGCCGCGCCGAAGGAATAAGGGGGATGCTTTCGAAGCAGGCGCGGCCGCCGCGAAAACGAGATTCTCGTATTTGTTGTTGTTTTTGGCGAGCATCGTTTTCCTTTGCCACTAACGGGGCTTTATTGTGGGATTTCGGTGGTCTCGCTTGTTGTGCCTCCCTATACTTCACCGCAGCTACTGGAACTCTACTTGTTATCGCGCTTTTCTAACTTTTCAATCGCGACATTCGCGCTAGCGACTGCTAATTTCGTGCGTTAAACTGAATAAAGTGCCATTTTAATGTTCTTTTTTATATTAAATTTTAAGAACGATTGTACAAACCGGAACTCCGACTCATGTTCAGTCAGGTGCAGCGTTTCCGGTGAAAGGAACTGTATTATTCTATTCCTGCCTAGTTTACCTTAGGCACACAATTTCTGTATTAATGCTTGTTCAGTTTTTTAATCTTTCCTGAATGTAATTTTTTTTTTTTGGTGAATGCGTAAGTGCATTTATTCTATTAGCTTTCTTTTTTTAAACCTCTGTCCAGCCAAACAACGTTTCTAAAAAACAAAAACAAAAAACAAATTGTTACGATATATTTGTGTGTATTTTTATCGCATTCTTGACGGCGTGTGCGTAAACGAGTTTCCCCGCTAAACTTAGCGGAAAAATTGAAGTCGCGTGACCTGTGCGCTAATTCAGTCTCCCCGCTAAATTTGTCGGGAAAATGAATGTCGCTTGACCTGACGTCATGGGACCTACGGACTCGTTCAGATTCCCCGCTAAATTTAACGGCAAAATTGACGTCACGTGACCTATGCACCAGTTCAATTTCCCCGCTAAATTTGGTGGAAAAACACATCATGACCTTGCAGGCGCTGTCTAAACGCATCACGTCATGTGATAGTCACGTAATTCTTTTATTTTTTTTAATTCATATTTCATTTTTTTACCAAATGGTTTTCTTTTCGTTTTCTTTTCCATACCTGGGTGTACTTATTATACTTATTTAACATTTGTTTCCTCGGATTCTTCTTTTTTTTCCGGGCCTGTTTTAGCGCGACAAGTTGTCCCAGATACCAGCGATCGCGCGCGCAGGCCGACTCCGAGACCATCGGCTCGCGCTTTTGACGAGAAACGTAATTAGCGTCCAGCGACGCCCCAATTTTTGCTCTTTGGCGTCCTTAACTGGCAGGCACGGCTCTCCGACGCGAGCCATACAACGCCATCAAAGATAGATCTGACTGACGCTGGATAGCGCGTCGGGGCTCTTGGCGCCCGAGCTCTCTTGTTGACGCGTTTCGTTTCGCCCTGGTCCGGGCGCGGAAACTTCTGTCTCTGGACGCGAACTGCATTAGCGCCCGAATAACTCGGCGCTCTGTTTGGCCCTGTCTAATGAGTGGGGACTAATGGAACGGCCCTTTATTCTTGTTTCCTCCTCCACCGCACGGACGGAATCCTTCGTCGCGCACGGCTTCCAGCGAACGTTTAGTTCGTCATGAAAGGTCAAACCGTGAATATGAAAAGGCGAACCGTGAAGTTTGACGCGAGTCCGGTGATGCACTGCCGGGAAGAAGTAGTATCTGACCCCAAATTCTGTTTCGCAATTTTTTTTTTTTTTTAAGAATTGAGGAAAACAATTAGTGTCGTGTGTTAATAAGTACGGTTGTTCCAAAGCTATCAATGTTCAAAAAACCGCTGTGATTGTTTGAAACTCATTACTTTGTTTCATCGTGTCAAAGTCCAGTTGGTTCATCGTGTGAAAGTCCAGTTGAAGATACGAGCACATACAAACACTACACACATAATAAAAAAGCGAAGAAAAAAAAGGGGGGGGAGGGATTGGTGGCCGAATGTGTGTACATGTGCGCGCCGTAGCTCGGAGCAGATCCTGGGTTCAATCCCTGATTGTTTCGATCTGGATGAGCAATTTCTTATCTACAGCGTACACAACAGACGCAAACTGGGCTCTGAGGTAGCCACAAGTATTCTTATTATTTATACTAAAACCTCAAGCCACGGGACAGTCGGCGCTTGTACCGCCTTTACTAAGTATTATGAGAGCTCGGTGTGCGGCACTCGAAAGATTACCGATGGATACAAGATGATTCAAATTGGGGCGCATTCGCGTAGGGGTATCTCAAGAGCTATCGCAGTGAAAAAAATTCCAGTGACGAGTTTAACCCCTTTTTCTTTTCGTTTCCTTGTGTTTGGGTGTTTTGAATACGATGAAGATAATGTCGAACTAACACAGTTTTGAAGGAAACGTTTTGCCCAGCGGCATTTTGTGCATGCGCCCTGTATATAGTGTATTATAATTCGCTTCAAAGAAACACGGAAATGTCCTAATGACCGCTTGTCTCCTTCGAAAGGAGGAGGGAGAAAGAGGAAGGTGTTACCGAACAAGTAGGTTTGTTACACCGCTGGCAGATTTGAGGGAGGGGGGAGGGGGGGGGTTGCGGAGAGCGGTGTCGTAGCGGGTTGCGGAGAGCATTACGGGACGGCGAAAACGATCTACGAAAACTCCACTAATGACACACGGAAATTCTGCAACTCAGCTCGTGGAGAAGGCACATAAATAAATAGGTAGTCGGTAACCGTGGTCCGATTCTTTTGTAATTCTTCTAGAAGCAGTGCTGCCGTTTGCAGCTATCGGACAGTGTGACCTAATTAACGCTCGCGGAAGGCGGGGGATTTACATGATTTGAGAAGCCTGCGGGACGTCATCTCGATACAGCTTGTGCTTGCTTTATCCGCTGCTAAATTGACCGCAATTCATGTTTATAACCCGGAAGCACCAATCAAAAAGGAGTTCTTATGTTTCTATATGATATATAATATTAGTACTGCGCATCGTCTATACAGTCCATAATATAAATCAAAATAGTTTTGACGTCATTAGTTCACGCTCCCAGATATTTCGTTACGACCTTTGTGGCAAAACATTTTTGACCTATTATTTTCTCCCCCCCCCCTTTGTGTCTGTGTAAGATTACATGCTTGCTAACATTAAATAGCACTCGAATGCAAGTTTAGTTCAATTTAAGGACGCTTCAACCATACGCACGTTTTTAATGCGACAGCATTGTTAAGCTCTTACTCAAGATTTTTTCTTATACGGAAACCATGTTTTTTGGCCTTTTTTTCAGTTTTCCCGCTAAATTTAGCGGGAAAATTGACGTCATGTGGTCAATGAACCAATCCAGTTTCCCCGCTAAATTTACCGTGTGTGCAACGATGAATGCTATCACATTCAGAGACAAACACCACTGCGCTTTCTACAAGTTTCTATTTTTCTTTTCTAGTCAAGCGTCAAAACGTGTAGTGTGGAAATACTGTGCATCACGCAACCTTCGTTATCGAACGCTTTTCCGTGAAAACAATCTTTGCTCGAATCAAAGCGGCGCCATTTTACCTGGAGCTTTCCACAAACACGAGTTTTCTCGTGGTCCAACAGTCGTTATGTTTTTGTTTGTCTTCTTTTAGTTTCAACGTAGTAACGCAGAATCGAGTTACATCGTCATTTCAGCATGAACCCATTATACCTATCGCTCGTTGTACACATTTCTTGAACGCGCTGGTCCGGATACCGCCGTTTTAATAAGTGCCCGCCGACCGTTTCGGACCAGTCACATAATCGTCATCGTTCGAATCGAAATTGCTCTTTCGCCGCGATAAGAAAAAAATAAAAAAACAAATAAAAAAAAAGGATAGGGGGGGGGGGTGAAGGAAGCCCAATTCTAAAGCCCGGCTAGGCCCTCATCACAATCCTCACCGTTCGGCGCTCTTTTTTTTTTTTTCTTCCACCAAAAGCGTTTTCCACACATTTCGCGCACCTGTTGGCAATCTGCGAGTGGGGCTTTCTTACTTTATTATTTTTCGCCCTCCGGTTTCAGTTTTCTCCCCGCTGGCCCTTTTCGGTTTCGTCTGCTGGTGCTGAAATGGGATCCCCTCGAGCGGTTGGCCGTGGAACGCTTTAGTTCAAAATCTGTGAGCCCCAACATGCGTGCACATTCGCGTCTTTCTGCTATATTCTTTCCCTCTACTTCCTCCGTCTCTCTCTCTCTCTCTCTCTCTCTCCCCCATCTCCCCATCCCCCTTCTCTCACTTGGTGAATCGCTGCATGCGATGGTCAAAAACCCTCTTCCTCAGTTCGCCCCGCCCGTTTCAAAGAGCTGTCTGTTTGGAAAACGGAAACCTGATAGGGGCAGATTCAGAGCGGCTATTCACAAACTCCCGCACTAAATCCCAAGGTTGTGCGCTGCGCTCGCTGCGTTATTGACGGTACACGGACGGTATCACATAACTGTATTTGTTGTCCCCCAAAAAAAACTAAAAAAGAAAAAAAATGTTTCGCGCATAGTTTATACGTTTCGTAAAGTAGTATTGTTTCTCCAAAATTTTGCTTAGAAAAAATGAACAAAAGTGTTTTTTTTTGTTTAAAACGTGGACGTTTGGTTTAAAATCGCAAGTAACCGGTTTTAAATTCGCAATTAAGCATTTTAGTTCAGCACATAGCGGTGGAACGAAGTAACGCTGCGCGAGAAGTCGCACTTTGTTTTCCACAGTTCTGAAGATGAAAACAAGCACCAGGATGCTGGATCTTTCGCTGTAGAGCCAGCCGGAAAACAAAAACTGACGCCTGCACATAGAAAGCTCTAGCTTTCATTGAATGTGCGTTGAGGTGGTCAATATTCACTTGGTATAACTTCCCAGGGTCAAAGGGTGGCATCTTCGCAGACGAACGAGCTAGCGATGAATGTAACTTGTAGCGCCATCTCCCGACAGGCGCAGCGGGCAGACAACAGAGTGAGTCGTCTGCTGTTATCTCAGACTCGGGTTTTTAAAGCTCGCGCAGTTGCAAATCGTGTTCACCTTTGAGTACCTTAGATACGTTCGTACCTCTCTGCTTGCTTTCGTTGGGCATCTCCCGAATATAGCTGCGCATAAATTGCGAAACGAAGGTTTACCCGCCTCCGTGTGCTGTTATGAAAGGTTGACGAACGATAATGGAAAACAATTAGTTTGCGTTGGGAGAAGTGTTTGTTGGCTTGGCTAAACGTGATTTAGAGTGGGCCTCACGCGTGGGTGGCTCCAGAATTTGCAAACTACAGATTGATGCCTCTGGCGCAAAAGCCCTCGATGTAGTGCCTCTAAGGCATTATGAATAGAGCCAAGGGGAGATTAATTCTACGCCCACAGTGTTTCATCGAACGGCCGTTTAGCCTTGGCTAATAACGCCATTAGTTTTGGCGAACGCTGCGTTTTCCCAGTAATGCAAAATGATAAAAGAAGTGTGCGCGTTCGATGAGATGTTGTCAGCGCGCGGTAGACTTTGTTCCACGATAATAGTTGAACCTTTCGTATTCCCAAGAGTCTATTTACATATATATATTTTTTTTTTGCATGGCGGCGAGGTTGTCTGAATTTAACACTTGGTTAGGCGAAACAATCCTCGCCGGGTCTAGTGATATTTCTGATTTGAACAGCTCTGATTGTGATTCATTTAATAACCGCTATGAAATCAGTACAGAAATACGACTGAAGTTGCTTCGCCTCGTAGCTTTAGTAAAGCGAATTGCAAGCCGCACTAACCTGTTTTCTTTTTCTTCCTGTTTCCATTGCTGAATGAGCAACCGATGACAATGAGTGGAGTTGAATGTTTGAATAGCCAGGCTGTTGGGTTATTTGCTCTTATAATATAATAGATTATTCATTGCACATAGTTCTGTAAAAGGTCAATTATCGAGCCGTCTGTAATCTGGCTCGCCAGGTGACAAAAATATATTTTAAATTATGTACCAGCTTGACGTATTTACATTCACAAATTTCTCACTGATGAGGTTTCACTTAAAGACAAAAACGAGGGTAAAGGCCCGTTCACACTCTTGCGACCGAGTACGACCGAGAGAGACCAGATCTGTTAAAACTTCTTAAAATTTCATTTCTGGCGCCATCTATGCGGTGATCGTGGAACTGCATTTCACAAGAGCGACGGTTTTGTGGCATTTCCGAGGTGAAATGTGCGTAATACCCATAAGAAAGGCTCGTTTATAACGTTTTCAAAAGTTTTCGAGCCAAGAAAGAAAGGATAATGCGCGGAGAAATAGAAAATATGCCAAACCGTCAAGTTTACACTGCAGCCCGATAGATGGCGCCACTGTGTCCTCTCGTTTTAAGAGGTTTAAAGAGGTCGCAAGGAACCAAGATTTAAGAGGTCGCAAGAGTGTGAACGGGCCTTAAGAGTTAAAGCCGTGCTGGGCAACACTGAAAACAGGCTCTGCTGAGCCTAAATAAATACTATAATACTAATAATCATGATGATAATAGGCACGAACTCGTTCAGACAACTGGCCGAAACCTCGTTTGCTAAAGTGACGGATCACGGAGACACCTCTCGCCCGTTCCCGGGAAAGAAAAGCTGAGAATAGAGGCGAGACCCAGATGTCCCAAGCGCGGGCGGTGACCGACCGAGCAGAGAAAACCGCAGCTACGAGAAAACGTGCAGAAACGCGGCGGAGGCCGAGAGGGGGCGTGACGGGCTGGAAGAAATCTGGCCCGGGTCGCGCAGCAGGGGTGCACACCACCACGTGCACATGCCTCAAAACTCCAGAAGCCAAGCCGCCGTTTCACTCGGGAGGAGGAAACCTGATGGGAAGCTTTCCATTCCGTTCTTCCTTTTTTCTTACCGTTATTTTCTAGCTAGAAGACGATGAACAGGAAGCGGTGGAGAGGAACAGAGCGGGGGACGGAGGGCGGGGGGACGAAAATCTCGTTGTTAGTGCGTATATCGCTCCAGGGGAAGGGTGGGGCGGGCGAAATAAGGAAGAGGAGAAAGCGTCGGCGGGCGTTTCTGCGGTTCGGCTTTGTTTACTTTGGGAGCTTAGACTCTTCGCATCTTCGCCCCGAGCCGAGCAACCGGGGCCGCCGGCCCTGCCGGCCGGTTCGTCCGCTCGTTCGTTCGCGGGACTCCCTCCCCCAAATCTTCCCTCCCTCGTCATCCTTCGGGCGAGCCAGGAGCTCTTCTTCGAGGCCTGTTTAGACGAAGCGGAATGCCTCGCTGAGCCCTACCCGAAACAAAACGAAGCGAAATCCGCGGGGGCCGCGGTTCGTGTCCCCCTCCTCCTTCTCCCCCTCTTTTCCTTCCCTTTCCCGTAGGCTCGGAATTACATTTTCGCCGCGCGGTCTTTCACAGACTTGCCTCCGCACTAATTCGGCTCACTTGGGGTTTGCAAGGTGTGTAGTTGGGGCGAGTCGGTGCACGATGAGAATAATACCCTAGTTCACCGGCACCTTTAACTGCATTCAAGAGCCTGCCCGGGTAATTGGGCTAAAATACGACAATCCAGTCAGCTCTGTATTTGTGTGTCTTCCACTATCCCTGTGCCTCGTTTTGTTCTTTTTATATTTATCTTCACTTGGGTGTTTCTTTTTCTTTCGTGCCAGGCTGCTCCAGTTGAACCTGCGGCGACAAGAACAATCGGCTCCTGTGCCGGGACGTTCGACCTCCTGTGGACCTTTGTGGAACAAGATCTTCGGGAGTGGTATGCGGGCCATCGGGGACTGGCAGACGTGAGCGCTGAGTGCGGGACGGAGGCGACGAGGTGTGCGTGTGTTGATTGCGCGGGTGGAACGACGCGGACGATGACGTCGCGGTGCACGTGGTGCGTCGTGGTGCTGCGGCTGCTGGTGCTGCTGGCGTGTGGCGGCGGACCGGTGTGCTCGTCCCGGATTGAACTCAAGGAGAACGGCTACACTGGGATTGTGGTCGCCCTGTCGGCGAGGCTCCAGGGCAACGTCGCGGGGAGGCAGCTCATCCCGCCGCTTGAGGTACGTTTACCTAACGCTCTGGCTGGGCGCGCGCAATGGACCGGCCAAGTCGCGTATGTTGTGGGTAGACGGCTCGGGTCGCGAAAAGCCTGCCCAAACAGGATACTACAAGAATCGTAAGGCGACACGACTCCTTCAGAAATCGTGAAAATTCAAGCGTCCGGCAACCCGATGTCTGGTGGGACACCGGCCAAGCGATGGACTCGTGTTCATGGCAATACCCTTTGTAACGGCACCTAGTCTAAGTCTAAAAAGACAAACATACGATTCCTCTGCCCTTCTAAGCCAATTTTCTCCCCTTAACTATCAACAGGCAATGTGGGATATCACCAAAATGACCTTTGGGGGATCGGGCAAGGGTCTAAGAAAGACCACCTCCTGCCTCTTCCCCCCGGCGAGGGAGTCGCCAATTTTCCTCTGGTCAAACCTTGTCGGCGTTCACCACTCCCGGATTCACTGGGGGACAGGGTTGAGACTTTAGGCCGGAGCGACGCGGGAGGGAATCCCAATTTTCCCCTGTCCCCCTTCTCCCCAACTGGGCTAGTTAATTTTGCATTATTCAATTTTCCCTGGATGATTTCTACCAATATTCTAATCGCCTCTTTGCGACTGTAATCCTTTTCTCTTCCGTCCTTCCATCGCCGCCAGCGAAACCCAGGGACCCGGCCAAATCTCTTACCCCTTCAAGGAGGGCAGGGCGAAGCCCGTGCACTTCAAAACCAAGTGCTCTGGTGTCTCGCTCTCATTATGGCATGCACCACATAATGTGTCTGTCTCCTGAAATTTAGCCCTATACGTCCTCGTCCTCAAAACTTCCATTCTGGCCTTAAATAGTAAAGAACGTCCCAGTGAATTGTCAAACACAGTTTCCTTTATGTCCTGTACATTGTTCTACGTCAAAACGAGCAAAAAATCGAGAATAACGGCTGGAGGGCGTCACGTGCAAGCAGTGTATGCACTTACCATTCTGTCTCGACTAGAGTGGATCCTGCTGCAGCAGAGGCGCATTTCGAGCTCATCGTGCACCAAGGCGACGTGGCTTCTACCTTGACAACGAATTCCAGAATGTGCAGTGATTCCCACATTGAATTTCCTCGATAATCACGCTAATTCGAATTAAGGGTGATTAATTATGGCTAAGTACGCATCGACACGCTTTGTATGCTTATACATTGCCTTATGCGGGCTACCTACGCTTTATGTTGCCTTGGTCTGCGTATAACAGCTTTTCCTTACACTCGAGCCTGACGCCTTTCGTATTAAATTCGGCTCATACACATAATCTGCGTTAAAAAACAACAAAACGTGAGTAGGAATCTAGAGCAAAAGAAAGGATATATTCTGGGTCCAGCATGGCCACGAGTCATTGGGCCAGCGCGCTGCGGCCGTTGGCTACACGTACACGGCTCATATGGGTCGCTCGAATCGCACCTTTTTTTTCTTCTTTCTCTTTTTTGCTCGTCCGTTCTGATCGCTCCGGAATCGTCCCGTACGCTTGTCCGAGCACGAGCCCGGTTCCGGGCAGGAAACAGAAGCCCCGCCGTACGTCTAAAACAAAAGCCAGCAGGGAAAAGAACATAGTCGCTTCCGTTTTACTTTTTTTTCCTCCTCTCTCCCGGTTTTTTTTTTGTTTTGTTTTGTTTTGTTTTGTCTTTATGCGAGAAAATTACTTTTTGTGAGGCCTGCGTTTGTCTGCGGCAATAATCGGACACCGTTGCGCCCTTTCTGCTTTCTTTTTTTTCTGTATTTTGTCTTTGTAATACTATGGCTGCCGCCATGTTTCCCTTTACTTCAAGGTCCCTGGGGCCCCGCCCTCCAGTCTCTTTTACTTCCCGCCTTTTCCGTGTTGTCCCTTCACTTTCGGCGTCACATCCTCCTTTCCGGAGTGGCCATTCCATTGTTTCAAGGCGCTTTCCCTTTCTCTCTCGCGCACCCTTTCCTCGCTTTCGTTTGCTTCTTTTTCTTCCTCTCTCCCTCTTTTTTTAATGTTTCCTGAACTCTGGCAGACGCAAACGAAAGGACAAAGGAGATCGCACCCTAAGAAAAAAAAAAAAAGAAAAAAAGGTGTATCGACTGCCGCCTACATATGGAAGCTTTACTCTCAAAAAAGCTAAAACGGCTTTGAAAAAAATTAGTGAATGCTTCTTTCGGGCGTAGTTTTTTTTCTATAAAATCTAAATATCGCCATCATTTGTCCTCCATACGACACTAAACCTAAAAAAACAAAAATTGAAAAACATGCCGCCGATTGTTGCTGCCGAACGATGATGGTTGGTCGAGCAGTGACGTCATAAAATGACCAGGAGCGGTTCTAGTTCCATCCTTCGTACAGCAGTCAACTGGCAGTCCTTAAACTCCTTGAGGTGCCTGCCTCTTCTCTAGAAAGATGCTCGTAACTGCTGGATTAGTAACCATTTACTGAAGGTGAGCCTCTTCTTCCACACCTATTATTCAGAGATTTTGAATTAATGGGTGTGGAAGAACATCTTTAGTAAAGGGCTGCTAATCCAGCATTGTGTTCGTCGTCTTTTCTATCTCCCTCTTCGTGTATCTTTCTACGTTCAGCTGGTATCTTCCAGAAGCGCGAATCCCCAACTAGCTCGACGATGCACGACGCTGGCTCAGGAGCCAGCGTCGTGCGAGAAACCTTTCGTGACGTCATGTTTTCCTTTCTCCATTAACTGCCCTCTCCCACTGCCGCGGAGGGCGTGGTTGCAACGCAACTTAAAATACATCTTTTTACGTAATACCGGCATGAAATGGCCTCCTTTTTGTGATATTCGTGCCCGTATAAATAAATGAATAAATATCGTTCTCCTTGTGCGTTTACAGTTTGTCTCCAGGAAACCTTTCTTTATGAATTTCTTCCTCCGGATTTGCGTTGTATCGATTAGGCCTGTGGTTTATTGCGCGTTTCGTTTGTCCAGGAAGAAGGCGCCGTTTGTAGTGTGTGCTTGGCCCGCCCACGCGCTTGCAAAAACAGCGACTTTCCTCTTGTGCAGCGCTCGTAACACCAAATGTGCGTCGCGCTTTTTTTGTTTTTTAGCAGTATGTTTTTTGTTTTTGTTGTAGTTCGTAGGCGACAGAATGCAGAACGCTGTCTTCTGTTCCGTATTGTTATCGTGCGGCGTCCAGTCCGTAAATTAAACGGGAGCAGACGGCGCACTTCGCGTCTACTATTGGGCAGGAGATCGAAGTATAGACCCTTTGTTCAAGGGCGCTGCCATCTTGAATTGTCGTCACTTCCAGTATGGGCGAAAACATTGTTTTGCCGTCGCCACGCCAATAGAATGCAGTTAGGAGAAAAGCGTAACCGTCACCCATTCTCGGTAACCGGACAAAAGCTCACCGGACAAAAGCTCACCGGACAAAAGCTCACCGGACAAAAGCTCACCCGTTTTTTGACAGACCCGGACAAAAGCTCACCCGTTTTTTGACAGACCCGGACAAAAGCTAACCTGGATTTTTTTTTTGCTACCGGGCGAAACACGGGCTTAAATAAAACGCGGACGCGATGGACATTGGACCATTTTTATGACAACTTGTACCCCATCCACCAATGAGTTGCGAATTTTAAAAATACTTTGAAAGAACGGGAGTTGGGCCTTTTGGAAAAGTACAAGACAGATGACCAATTTATAGAAAACTGTGTGGGATTTTAGATGGGCTCGCGTTCCTTCCGCCACAGCTTGTTCCACAAGAACTCACCACTTAGGAAAAGTCTACCGGTGACATCGGCTGACCTGCTGGACTATTTTGATTGCATGTATGTCAACGGCCGCTTCCGTTGTACTTTTGTTCCATCTGCGGCGGCACCCAGAGTAAATTCTTCCCTTCGCCTGACTCTGCGCCGACGACGACCGGAGTTTCCCCCGGTACGGTGGAATATGTACGACGCCATTCTTCAAGATAAAGGCCGGATGAACAACACCTGCGAAGGATGGAGTACCGGGTTCCAGAAGCTCGTAGGCCACGCCCATCCAATCGTCTTGAGGCTGATTGAATGCCTACAGCAAAATCAGGCGCTCGTTGCCACGGCACTGACACAAGCCCGGAGAGGTGAGCCCACAGTAAAGCGGGTGCGAAAAACCACTCTGCGCCTGCAGAATCGTCTTAGGAATATTTGCGAGGGCTTGCATGTACATCGAGATCTACCAAGACTAGTGGCTAGTGGAGCTAGTAGGGGACATCATTCGCTTCTAACCAATCGATAAATAAACTTGTTTCTATTCAAATCAACAAACCATGCCCCTGTCAGATTTAATTTATCGTTGTCTTTTTGTGTCGCAAGCATGCACCTAAGTTGTCCGCACTCATGTTAAGACCAACATGAAATTTTCTCGTGGTGAGCTTTTGTCCGGGTCTGTGAAAAAAATCGGTAGAGCTTTTTGTCCGCGTCTGTGAAAAAATGGGTGAGCTTTTTGTCCGGTGAGCTTTTGTCCGGTGAGCTTTGTCATGGGATTCCCCATTCTCGTTTTCTCTCCCTCTATTTTTACTACTTGCAGGTTGAAACGTTTTAATATTTTTCGTCGCCCATACCGGATATGCCCACTTGGCGGTCGGGGGTGAGAGTAAGCGGAAAAGGTCTATAAGGGGCGCTTTATCCGAGCTTGTTGTCCCCACGGCCCGGTGTTTACTAACACGGAAAAAAACAAAGAAATTGAACCTCGATCTAGTACGGCACGAGCACTTCGCTTTGACCGGTGTTTTGGACGCACGAGGAGCGGCCTTCGAATCGCCATCTTCGATTTCTCGGGTCAACAACCAGTAAGAAAATTCGGTTTGCTGCCCACACCGCTGAAGCATGCCGCTAGAGGCGTGACTGTTCGACGTGGGCCACGTGGGCTCAGAGTGCCTTCATACACACGCGCGCTTTGGTGACACCTCAGCCATTTTAGCGCCCAATCGTTTTTATGCATTTTGAAGCGCGCGCAATCTGGTGTCACTCAGCTCGAGCGCGTAGCTTTAGTTAATGCATAGACGCCATTTTACCGCCCAAGTGACGCACCGAGTGCACGAGAGCGTCACGCGCTGGCACATTCAGGGCAACAGTGGATGTCTTCACCCTCAGACAGACAGACATGTAGGCACCCTAACGTGCGCTGTCTTTCGAGACGCCGTGCTTTGTCTGTCCACGCGTGCTCAAGGTGCACGAAACGCTTAAGCGTTTTGTCGAAGGTAAAGGGATCGCGTGCTGGTTTGTGTCCCTGTCAAGCACCTGCCACCTATCCTCCTCAAGAAAGAGAGGTGGTACCACCTGAGTGAAAGCTGGATGCCCATAGGAGGTGCAGACGTGTACATGTTGCTGAAATAGAGTAACCGCAGGCCGTTACTCGTTGCGCGCTCAAGACTCAACGAAATGCGTCACTGTGATTCAAAGGGAACGCGCTACCTTAACTTGAACGTCACGCGTTACTTTCTCGTTACTCCGACTGTGTAGCTTTTTTTTAATATATAGCAGTGCCGCTTCTATTATTGGTCGCCGTTAATAGTTCCTCACTTTTTAACGTCTTCGTTCGGGGACAACTGTGGCTATACTGACCTATCTCGATGGTGCGCATCTTTTTGCGGTCTATCTAACGTTTGGTCTTCGTGCAAATTGAAAACGTGCTGTCTGAGTGAGAACTTGTTTGGATACTTGCGTTTTACGCATTTCCTTCCAGGAGTAACTAAATGCTGTTGGTCGTTACTTACTCAAGAAGTAACGAAGTGCGTTTCGAGTATCAAAAAGGGACTCCTTATTACAGCTTCCAAGTAACGATTTACCGTTTCCTTACCGAGGATATGGCAATTCTTCGAAAGTAAATAGTCGTTTTGTAATATTTCCGGTCTATAATGATGCCTAGCTACTAAATGCATTCGTGGGAATTATTTATTTACCCGTAGGCGTTACTTGGCTCCAAAAGTGACGGGCGTGAGCTCTGGGTAAAACCAGATAGAATAACTCGTGTTGTACACGTTCCTTTCCAGAAAGTAAAAATACCTTTACTCGTTACCCCATCACAAAGTAACGAAAATGCGTCACCTGTTCTGACGCTTCTTTAGAGAAGTACCAGTGTACTCGAGTACCAAGTGTACCTACGTAGAGGTGTGTCACGCGTTGCGTACAAGTCTGGGCATAAGTACCGCTGTATCGTACCTCAAGAGGTGTGTCACGCGTTGCGTACAAGTCTGGGCACAAGTACCGCTGTATACCCTAGAAGTGTAGAGGAGGTGTTGGTCCTCCAACACGTCTCTATTGGGCCGCGCAGCGCGCGAAGCGGGTCAGGGGAGCGCCCCAGCGGAGAGACATCGGTCTTCTTCTCCTCGGCCGGAGACGACGGCTATCGATCGCGGCTCCGGTGCGGCCAGAAGTGCGCTCAGGGGAATGCCGCCGAGCCTCGCCGCCGCCGCGGGATCAATCTTCGCCGCCTCCGACCGGAGCTGGTGATCCGGCACGATTTGGAGCCCCCTGCCCTCCCTCAGGCTGTGACACAATGCCCTCGTCTCTGAGGGTCGCTTCGGCGGCGGCGATTCCTGGAAAATAAAAAGAAATGAAAGAGGGCCATTTTCATTGTTCGAAGACGGCCGCAAGAAAAAAAAAAAAGGAACGAAGATTGCCGTCGCGTCACCACCGGGTCGTTCGGTTTTGCCGCGCAAACGGTGATGGGGAATATCGTTGGGGAGCGAGGCGCGCCTCGCTTCGGTGGGCCTCAGGTGATGAAGGTAAGACACCTGTTTCAGCACCTCGTTTGTGCGAAAATATTTCCAGGTGAGAATGCTCGTCTCTGCGGCTCTGTCTGTTGGGGGATCGGTGGCCGAGTGGGAGCGCTACGCCACAGTTGACGTGGTTATGCCAGGAACTAGAGGGAAAACATTCTTTCCCTGTGATCACGTGAATTTTTGCGTTCGAACATAGACGTTTTTCGGCGGGAAGGGGCACTAACAGCTACCTCTGTTGAAAAAAAAATAGTACAATTGTAACCAAATGCACAAAAAATATATTAGAAGAGAAGGTCAAAACCGATATCGGCAAGTTACGTTGAATGAAAAGTTGGTAAACACTTGCTCATCCCCTAAACTGAAACACGGCGAGAGCTGGGGTGTGACATCGGAGCCGCTAAGGTGTCATCTCGGAGCAGATGGACCGAATGGATGGTAAAGGTGCGAGCGCGCACCATAGAGCCCGTACAGATGTTTCGTATTGAACTAACACACCTGACCAAAATTCCATAGTGTTTTGGAACCAACGAGGGTGTATTAAGTAGAGAGCGTTTCGTGAACCTGTTAAACAACTAGATTGCACACAAACTAGAGTGCACAAACTAGGACTGCCTTGCGCTAATTGAAGAACACATCGAAAATCGCTCTCCCAAGTTTGAAATTTAGGAAACGACGAAACTGCATGCGCATGCATGAACGTTGGTATGGCTGCTTGAACGTCTTATGATATGTTATTGGAAACAAACTAACACTGCCTTGTGGTCACTGAAAAACACTTCCAAAATAGCGAACTTAAAGTTTCAAGCGTTGTAGCTCTACCTAATTCCACGCCCGAGGTTTCGCCGGCTTGCACCCTCTAGCGTTTTTGGTTTTATCGCCCGTGAACCTTTCTAACATAATTAACGAGACCGCTTTGTTTTGTTTCCATTATCAGCAGTTTCATGTTTGTTTCTACGTGCCGTCATGGTGCCGCGTGACGACGTATTATCACGTGACTTCAGTGTCACCTGAAGTCGTGACATCACGTGACTTACGGTGTCACCTGACGTCATTAAGACGCGTGACGTCAGTGTGCAACGTGACTTGACATGACAGTGTCACGTCATGGTGTCAGCTGACGCCAGGTGACGTGATGCGTGACGTGACGGCAGCCGCCTGACGTCAATGTAGAATATTTTGGCGGAGTGCCGAAAACTGCCCGCGTCGATAGGGGCCCGGTCGACGGCGCGAAGCCTTCCAAGTGACCAACTAACAACTATCGCTGTAAACAAATAAAGAAAGAAAAAAATAAAAACGTTTATTTCTTTGCACCTGAAAAGAAAAAACAAATTCAGAGCCTCCAAATAGCAATCACAATGTGTTCACAAGCCCAGCGCAATGCAGCCCAGCAACCTCTCTGTAATAAGGAGTGCACAATCTTTTTATTTCTTGCTTTCTTTTTCTTGCGGATGGCAGAGCGCTACGTCTGCTTGGTCTTCCCCGCTCATTTCTCACAGCGAAAATTCGCCTTGGACTTTGTTGTTGCAACTGCACAACGCAATGCGGGCACTCCCGCTCGTGTGGGGCGCGAGCGAACCTAACCTAACCTAGCACTGCCGCAGACATCCCTGCTTCGACGATAAGGGGAACTGCGCTCTGCACTCCCCGCCAACTTTCGTGGTCCCGAATAGTAAAGCATCGATTGCAGTCCCAGTCCTCGGCACTGCCCTTCGATTCCGAGCTGCCGTATTCCTTTCACGAAATAGACGCGCTCCGTTTCAAAGCCCCCCCCCCCCCTCTTTTTATTTTTTTTTCTGAATCGCGCGTAAGGCGAGAGGACAGGCTCTCGGTTGCAGACATTTTTTTTTGTTTACTTTAGACTTTTTCTTTCGTACGTATCGCAGTGAATGAGGGTTTCGCGCGCATGTCCAGCTTGGCGAGTTGCTTTTCGGCGGGCCCGGGAAGTTTGTATTTGCTCTAAAATTTAATAGAAAAACAATGGGCTCATCTTATTTTCTCTGTGTGTACAGAGGTGATTATGCGGGTATGTTTCCCGGATTTAATGGATGTGCACGAGTCCGATTGGGTAGATTCGCGGAAGGATAAAGGAGCCAAAAATATCACACCCGATTTCCGAGTAATGCGGCAGGTCCTCTTTCGTGTGAATTGGGTCCTTGGCATAGATAAAATCTTTTTTTTCTGTTTTTCATCGAAAGCGTGCAGTGGACATCGGGTACTATACAAACAGCCCAAGTATGAAGCGGCTTGTTAACGCTGTGGCGTAGCTCTGTGGCATACGCCTCCGTTTCGCACGCAGCGGACCCAGGTTCGATGCCCGCGGGCGGCAGGCGATCTTTTTCGAGGATTTGGCAACATCGACGAGGAAAGCCCTACGCCCTGCCGCGCAAACTACAACTAGAACAACTAGAACATCAACGACGGACGTCGTTTCCAGTGGTGGGAGGAGCCCAGAACAGCTATCGCCGTAAAACTGCATTGAAACGTTTTCCTGCCTACCTTCATTCCGACCACGAGTAATGATAATAAGAAAACTGCGGAAAAAAGTGCATACATTTCTTTTCACCTATTTGCCTCCAACACCCTCCACTCCACACACACGCACGCACACACACTCCCCACGCGCGCGCACGCTCACGGACACGCACGCGCTCACGGACATGTGCACACTCACGGACGCTCACGCACACTCGCATTTACAAGAGCTCACTCATATGCGTACACATTTCTATTCCTGCACTTGCTTTTGTTAGTGATTATTGCTTCGGATCATGCACAGCGCGGACAGAGGACCGAGGCAAAGTGCCGTGTCATCAAACTACCAACAAATCGCCGCGTTTGCCAACGAGCGCTACCTCCGAAACGCGATCGTGTCGCCAACAAAATGTTTGCGGTGTCTACGCTCCGAGTTAGTTGACCGTCCGTCTGTTCAGCCTGTTTCCAGCAAGCATGTCGATAACGAATGGGACCTCAGGGAGACCTGTTCGCCAGTAGCTTGATGACGCCACGCCGACTCATTTTTTCTTCTTCGTGGGCGTATCGTCACAGGGCAACGACCCGTCAACGGAAGATAAGAATAAAAAAGGAGGAGACAGGCTTCGAGTGGCAATCGGTCTTTATTAGAACGACTGTCTTATAAGACCTCCCACTGCGGCGCTTTCGTAACCCCGTGGGCGGACACGGGGACACACACACACATAAACACTGACGCGAGGGAATTCGAGATGATCAGGCGGATGTCCGAGGATAAATGGCAATCCCTTATCGTCCGCCTTCGTTAGCCGCGTTGCCTTCGTGTCTCTGCTGCGTCGAGTCGGAATGTCCACGAGCCCCTTGTCTCTCCGCCGGACGGCGCCGCTTTCTAATGAGGGTCCATCTCGCGTGTCACGCGTCCCAGAGACAAACTGCCCCGACTGCGGTCGCATTAAGGAGCCCGCATGACGGCCTCGTCTCCACGCATGGTCGCGACATTTTCGGGTGGCCGCTATCAGCGACAGTTCAGCACGATGTATCATGCCCGGCGTACACGACCTTTTGCTAGCCGATACCCTCATCGAAACTAAAGAGAAGAAAAAATATATAGAGGACAAGAACGCAATTTCGTTTACATGATACAAACGAGCAAGTGCTAAGCCCCAGTTGCACTGCTCGCACACGTCGTACAAAAGACTCCGTGTTCGCTGGAGACTCGATGATAAAATTGTCTCCAGACACACCATGTTTTAAGCATGTTTGCTCCACACACATGTACGATTCAAACGTGCCTGACACGGTTTATGTGTGACCAATCTTACAGGACCGTCACACAAAAAAAGAAACACGTCTCAGACATGTGTCTGCACACTGTTTTTTTCTTTTTTCGTAGGATGCATTACCAGCGTGAGCGCGGCTAAACCGGAACTGGATGCGCAATGTTGGTCACCACAGCTAAGTGCCACTCTCCGAAAAGCACGCGATGAACAAACTGCGCGCCACCACCTCGTATGTAATTAATTTTACTTATATTATTTTTTTTAATTTACTTCGTTTATTGTTTTGTCCGGAGTTTCTTGCAAGCCGAACTCCCCAGTTTATTTACTATGCGACGGATGTGCTTGTCTGTTTTGAACGGTTAACGGAAGCATAGTCGGGGCAGTTCTCTCCTTATTCATAGATGTCGACCTGCACGTGCGCCGTTTTTTTGAGGGGGAGACAGACACACGGGGAATCCCGTCGTCTTGCCAGGCGGGTTCCAAGATCACTACACTCAAACAAATAGGGGCTGTAAAGGATCACTTGTCGCCGCTACGTCGTCTGCCTCTTGCAGAGGAGTTCCGGTGACGTCAGAACGACGCCGAGCTCTGATTGGCTGGGATTGAAAGGATAGTGGGTAGACCTCAATGCTAGATGCCTCAAAGTTTACCCACTAGTTTTTTTTTCAAGAAGCAGACGAGCAGCAAGAATCAGACATCTTGCGCTTTGCATTGGTCGGCGTCTGGTCGGTTTCGGCCATCTCTCCGACGCGCCATATGCGGCCCGTCGAACGTTTTGCCGTCCATCGAAGTCTCTCCCTTCAGAGCACCGCTGCGTGGTTGAACTTGCTCCTTTCGATGATACAAGGTGCACACATTCCGTGAAACAAAAATTCAGAACCAATAGAGAACATTATAATCTAAAACTTGTTTTATCAAATGAAATGGGACATGTTGCTACCAAAGACGATCTCGCGACCGACAAACACGCCATTACATTCTGGTTTCCGATCACCGATCTCGAAACTGGAGCATTTGTGTCCACCGTTTTAGTGTATTGGCGATTTCATGCTGCTCGACGTAACCCGTGTCAACCCAGTTTTGCGAGAAAAAAAAGTGTCCGGTTTATCAGTCAATCATGGTATCTCAAAATAACCTACCGTAAAGTCCCAGGAATGCCCCGCCCCACCCCCGAAAAATAGCTCACCCCCATTTTTGGCATGACTCGCTATTTTTTTAACACCGAAATATAGCCCATTTTTAGTAGTTGCAGGGCGCTGGCTAATGGTGACCTCGACAAAAACAATGTTACCTAATTACGGTGGGGGATAAGCGAACATTGCTCCTTGCGAAGGACAGTCACCTTTGGTTCATCGCCTTCTTCCTGCGATCACAAGTTTCAAACGTTACAAAATCTAAAACTAGCATTTTTTCAACTTTTGTTTTATGGCACACTGAAAGTTGGCCCACCCATAGTTTTCGCCCAATTTGCTATCGGTTTTGGGTGGGCGATCTCTCAGGATGTTACGGTAGCAGTAAAATGCCAGGCATTAATTTCTGTGAGTGCCGGATGAATTGATTCCTCCCAATTCGCCCAGCTGGATCGAACCTTGCAGATATTAAGAGTGTGAGAGAGAGAGAGTAGAGAGGAGGAAGAAAGATACGCACCATAAAAATAAAGGCGAATGAATCTCGAATACGCTTTGAGAAAATTCAACGGCAAGCTCGACGCGCCTGTTTACCTTCCAAGCGTCCGAATCTTGTTTAGGCGATCGCGGTCGAAGTTTGTCCGTAAGGGCCATAGCAGCCAAGAGCCGCCCAAGGCAGCCGTATAAACAATGAATATTATATAGCGGTACCTCCTCAATATCGCTTCCAGTTTGATCTTTCAGGCCAACTGTACCACGCCCGACAAAACAAAAAAAGGAAAGAAAAAGAAGTTGACGAAGAGGTGGTTTTTGTTTGGTGTACATAATTCATACCCAGAGTCTCCGAGATGATTCGATAGCGCTTTGGTTTCACGCCACGTCCATTAGTTCTGTCGATTTCTGTCGCGGTCATGTGACAAACACCCGCCATCGACGTGTGTGGCGAGCTCGAACGATGCGGCCACGGCCGGGACCATGTTTACTTCGACACTTCTTATCTCACGCTGCGTGCGTTGCACCTGAACTTTCCAACGATTAGTGAAACGGTCGCCGAGTTTTCTTTTCGGTTCACTTGGCAACGTTATCTGAACGCTGCGGCCACCGGTTGATTTGGTGAATCGAACTGTCGAGTGGAGATCGATCTACTTAGTCTCCGCATTTAAACTGAATGATAATGTTTTGATAATATTATAATGTCGTACCACATCTCTGTAATTGTATCATATCTCTGCATATTTTATATTTAAAGGTGTTTTTTTGCCTCTCCTATGACTTGTGACATCCTACACCTGCCTCGGGTCTCAGCGGAGATGTCTGTTACATTAAAAAAATAAAAAGAGAAAAAGGAAAGGAGTTGTGATTGCCTCGATTTTATCTCGCCCATTTTCTTCTTCAATCTGAATGCCTAATGTGTTGGAATAATAAATAATAAAAAAAACAGTAGAGATCATGTGCTTAGAAACAACAAAGCACCTTGTTTTTTTTTTTTTTTTTTTGTTAGAGAGTTAGTTCATGTTCTTATGGCATTTCTAAGTCGAGACTAGGTGTTAACAACTTGTGTTGGCTGAGAAAAAAAATCTAACTCCTTCAACAAGAAAAAAAATTCTCGGCGTTTACAAAGTATATTCCTCCCGTCATAGCTGGCGTGTAGTAATATATTCTGCTGAAGGACATTTCTCTATAAAGTTATACTAAACGAATCGTGCGAACCGGTTGAAAGTATACATCGTTTCCGGCCTTCCAGATTCGCTGAGTGATTTAAAAACAAACAAAAACGTAACGCAAAAAAATATTTGCACGAAAAAAAAAAAAGATGCTAGTTTTGGGTGTTGAAAAGGATTGCAATTACGGTGGCGGCGGTTCATCAAAAGGCACATTCCCTTTGCGGCTTGTTGAGGCAGTGACTTCGCAAAGTCTTGTCGCACTTTACCTTCTCTCACTATCTTTCTATGTAATTTTTTTCTTTTATTCCCTCCTTTCTCCACGATTCTTTTGTCTATAAGACGACGACGCACTTCCGGCGCCGAGGAAGACATTTATCGTCTTCTAGCGGCGCGCGCGCGTAGGACCGTCGAACGCTTACAAATCTCTTTTCAGCACCCGAGAGCCCAGTATTCATGCCCGAGTCTGCCTCGCCCGCAGTCCGAGCACTCGCGCTCTCTCGCTTCGCGTATTTGCATAAACGCCTGCACCAGACCGGCTAATTATAGGGGCCTCATATATATTATTATTACTACTATAATTATTATTATTCTCGTCCTCATTGTTCCAAGTAGGTTCCGAACGGGTGCGCAGTTTTTCGAGAAGGTCCTTCCGCGCTGGGGGAATGCGGCTCGCAGGAAAGGACGCCCTGGCTGTAGCCCAGAGTTTCCTCCTCAACCCTTTGGCTTTGAACCGGGGCCTGCGGCTCATTATAATTTGGCCAGTAATGAGCTTGTTAGTCGGACGCCGAGGCGTCCTTATGTGTTCGGGCTCGAACCGCGGCAGACGCCTTTTCGGGCCGGGCTAAAATCCTGCAAGAAAAAAAAGAAAACAAAAAGTGGAAGCGCTCTTCTTGCAAGTTTTCCGAAAAACCCTCGGCTCGGCGTCTTTGAAAGCGTTTGCAAACCGCGTGTACCTGTGCGAAGCACAAGTCGGGGTCGTTTCTCAAAGAAGCGCTAGTTCGAGCTTACACGTTTCTTGTTAAATGGGACGAAAAAGTAATGTCGCGATACGAATGCGGGCGAGTTCGCTGTTGGTGTTTCGTGTTTATAGTACACTGAGCAAAAGAGGTGTGTTCGTTGTCCAAGAAAAGCAGTGCCAGTTTTTCTCTTTATGTTTTGTATAGACTATATATCGTTCGAATGTTTACAAGTTCCCAGCCCGGAATAAAATAATGTTGTGTGTATGTTTATAGAGCTGGAAGAGTGTCAGCCTCAATGGGCGTCTGGTGTCTCAGCTGTAGATGAGAAATTTAGCCAGTGCAGTACAATCAACCAGCCTGGGGTCTTTAGCGTGCTCCACGAAGTAGTGATATACGACCGCATGCCGGTATACGATGCTCATCCAGATCGCAACGGGTAGGGGTGGGGATTGAACCCAGGATGTCTGGGTTCCGCAGCGCTAGCTTTCGCTCCACGTGCTCCGACCTGGTGTGCGCTAGCTCCTCTGCCGCCGATCACCCCAGCCCGGAGTGCAATCTCCGCAACTTGGCATGTTCGTGATCGTCGCTTATAGGAATGCGAGCAAAGCATACGTCACGTGCGCGAAGGTGCCACAGCATTTCGCGAGCGTGGGGCTTCATCTGCATCTCATTTGCGCGAGAGTTTACGTGCAAAAGAAGCGCAAGATCGAGCCGCAAACTTGTACACCAAGTATGAAACGGAGTCACTGACAACATGAGAACGACAGGGAGGAGCTTCCAGCGCGATCTTCTCACCTTCGACAGTGCTTCGGCGTCTCGTGCATCTCGAGTGCGCGCACGCGGCCACAGCACGGCGGAAGGCGAGAGCGCATTCTGAAGACCGGGCGCTCGTTCTGTCAGTGACTACAGTGTACGTCTGGTAGTCTGCTCGTTTATTCTTTCGTAGTGCCCAGGAATGGGGAACGATGTTTCCTGGAGGAACATTGCAACTTGCGAGCAGGACAGTAACCGAAAAGCACGCGGACGGAAAAAAATATAAGAAGGAAACGGGAAGCGTGCAGGGGTCTGCCGTCGGTGTCGGTTTAAAGCCGATTCGCGCGCACACATTGCAGCGCAAAATCGAGGACCAGCGCGGACGCAGCGCTGACTTGAGAGTAACTGAGCACTCGTGCAGCGCTGTGTCGACGCCGTGTCACTAATATAACGAGAAGTTGGCTCTGCATCAGCAAGGTAACGATGTGGTGTATCCACCAGCTTGCGGCCCTGACGTCAGGCCCCTGCAGGTGGTGCCGCTATTCGGCCGGTAGGCGAAAGCGCGATCGCTTCACGCGAATGTAGTTTCTGGGAACGCGCAGTGCCCACATCGTGTGGGAACTGAGCGTTTGCCCGCACCACGCGCGGGCTTGCTTGTAAACGGCGCGTTGGCCTATACGTGAACAGGCCTATAACCTGTTGCAAGCAACGTATGTTCAGCAATGTTTCGCGTCCAGCGCGAGGTTTTCTACGTTCACATAACACGTCGGCGCACGCGAAGCCAAGCGTGCAAAAAAGGCGACGGGCGCGTGAGGGTGGCGGATAGCTTATGTTACGAACACCGGGGAATGGAAGGCTGCCCTCGCGTGCGTATCACCAACTGACATGCAGCTGGATAACAGAAACGTCTTCCTCGACTCTAAACGAAAGCAGCTTTGTCTCCTCCTGCCCGATGTTTCGCGGCATGAATGTGATGTCACACAGCCACGTCCGTCACCATGGCAACCAAGTAGTAGTGTTGCCGTTCCCCTCTAGTTGACAAGTTTCGGTTTCGCCGTAAGCCCCCCCTCCCTTCCCTCCCCCGAAGCAAAACTTTGTACATACCAATACAAACGATTGAATAAAAAAACTATTTCTCAAGAGTTCAGGGATGCTGACTTAATATAGAACTTCCGTAACCGCGAAATAATAATGATAATAATAATAATAATTTTATGGCACATTCAATACAATACATGAAAAAGCGGTTACGCTTTTTCATGTATTGTATGATAATACAATACATGATAATGTATTGTACATCATGATAATAATGATAATAATGATAATAATAATAATAATAATACTTATTATTATTCTTATTATTCTTCTTCTTATTATTATAGGTATTATTATTATTATTATTATTTAATATAAAAATGCCTCAGGTTACCCTTTAAGCTAAACGTTAAAACGCATGTGCTAAAAAAATTGAAAATCGGACAAAACTTCCGGCAGCCAAAAATTGCGTTACACCTGAAATTGGATTTTTTGGTACCCCTACGTATCTTTATTTTCGAAGCATAAGGGGGTACTAATTTTTTTTAATTGAAATGTTTGTTGTTTCGGATTTTTATTCCGAAAATGAAAATAACGAAAAGCAACCTAAGTAGGTCTTGTTTTCGACTATCCGGTATTCGCATACGTTTGTTTGTCTGCACGGTCATCGCATACCATATATCGTCACCCTGTGTCGAAAACTAAATCTCTTGGGGCGTTCACAACCGATGTAATGTCGCTTTACATGGGCCCCTCACGCTTTCTAGACTTTTTTTCGTTTTCTCTCGTACGGTCAAGTGGTTCCCGTTAAGAAATACAAAGCAAAAAACAAGACAAAAAAACATTTCGACTTGGAAAAAAAAAATTTCGCGAATCGAAACAAGAGCGGCGGCGAGAGCAAAACGGCGTTCTCGCCAATACGGGAAGTTACGCCATCAAAATGGCGACGCCAGCGTAGGAACGGTGTTATACGCAGCGATCGATTTTCGATTTTCGCATTTTTTTCCCAACACGAAAGCCTTATACACTAGGCTCTTCTTTTTCTTCCTTTTGGCATGTATAATATAATATTAATAATAATACAGAAAGCTTACTTGCCGTATAATAATAATAATAATAATAATAATAATAATAATAATAATAATAATAAAAAAGGAGCAGCAGTCTAGAAACAAAGGCGTCAGGCTCTGAGCATTTCGTTTGCCGAAAGCAATCGGCCGGCAGACTATTCAGATTCACCTTCTTGGCAACTCAGAAACGAAGAATTCCGTAAATAACGCTTAGTGGGTAGCGGGGAGTCGCTCTCTTGACTCCCCACACCGACACTTCGATATTCTCGGGTGTACTCGGGAGACCAATTCGGCTCTCCCTCATGAATGAACGCGGCGTGCCGGCTGGTCATCGACAAGGGCGGCGCTTCATCGAAATACGGCTCGGATTTGCGGTCGCCTCCTCGGCACTGTTGACAGGACGGGGAGAGTCAACAACCCGCGGGAGGCAGCCCGGGAGGACCCAATATATATACCTGCAATCGGCGGGACCGATACGCCGAAAGAAACTCGCGAAAACGAATACCAGAGGCTGCCGCACTGAATTGCTACTAACAGTATATAATACGAGAATACTGCCTCGGATAAAACGTTTTTCATTTCTCTGTACGCTTTCTTTTGACCGAAATAATTGTAGCGAAAAAAAAAAGAGAAAACATTTTTATTTATTTTTTGTCGCATAAAACACGAAAAAAAAAACGAGATCCAATTTATTTCAATTATTAACAAGCCTATTATACAACTTTTTGCAACATATGGTAACATTGACAGGTCTCAAAGCAAGGAACGTAAGCTAGGGGCGAACGGAGCATAGGCAACTTCCTCTTGAGCCAAAAGCTACAGAAGTATTATAGATACTTAAAAAAAGATAGACGAAGAGCGTGTTAAACACAAGCGCATGCGTTCAGAACACGAGTCGCGGATGACCTGTGATATTCGCGACTCCAGCGAACTATAGGGGGCGCTGGTCAGCAAATGGCGGACGAGAGGAGTCGTTTTCGTCGTTCAACACGCGGACCACCATAAATGTCTTGCACTGCAGCGTAAAATCGGTGTTACATATGAAAGAAAGCGATTTTTCGAAGGAAACCTTCTTCTAGTCAGTGCGTAGGAATGACATGGCGGAAGCATAAAAATAATTACTGTAAACGATGTTTGTTTTATGCTGCCTATACGAGAACCAAGCAGCGATAGCGACGACGAGTCGAAACGACCTCCTCTGAGCTTCGGCGTCGCCGCTACGCGGCTTCGATTTCGCTGGAGTCGCGAATACATCGCGTTCCGGGATCGGAAAGCCCCCGATTCAGCTTCCTCTATACTCACAAAGCCTGGCAGTTTGACGACGGAGCCATAGAGTGCCCGGTCGCAGATTTGGAGCGCGAGGATCTGGTAGCACAGAGCATCAAAGAGCCATTTCTCGGGGAACCTGGACGTCAGCACACAGCTTTTGCAGCGGCCACGACCTGAAACACACTTTCGGGCCCTCGCGTATCGCCGCAGCCTCTGGCGGCAGCGGCGAGGCGCTGCGTTTCGGCGTCTTGCCGCAGCGGGGCGCCAGTCACCTGGCTCTCCTCTCATCCGTTGTCTGCCACTCCACCTTTTCCATTTCTGCGGCCGCATCTCGTGGTGATCTGCCTGGCTTTGTCAGTATATAGGAAGCTATGGCTGTGTTTATGATAGCGTTCAAACATAACTTTGCGCAGAGCCCCTCTGACGGATAGCGACTCAAACTACTGGAACATGATCCGGGTTTCCGACGACGCCGTTAGAGCTTGAGACGCGGCCATCGGTACCCAGTCTTGTTTCACAAAACGGCCTGCCGCGTTGACAGGAGCACTTCAAGGCTCAGCTGGTCACGCGGATTCACGCGCCTGGGAACTTTCGCCCTCGGGTCAGAAAAAGATCTGTGGCCACGACCCTCCGTGGGAAAGATATATCTCCATTCGCATGGTGGAAAATCAAGGTTCGGCACGTACCACGGCGTATAAACGACTGGTGAGGTTATAAGGAATAGTTCCCTTTCCGTTAACAATAAGGCTATCGCACTGGCCAGGGTCAACGGCGGATGGATTCGCTGACGACTAAGACAGCGATGCTTGTAACGCGTGGCGCCATCTACCGACAGGCGCAGCTAGCAGACGATAGAGTAAATCGCACAAGGGAGGAGAGCATGGAAAGCCATATTTTTTTCTTTCTGTGTGCTGCTAAGATATGGTAAAATAAATTTGCTAAATTTTCTGTTTTTTTTTTTTTTTGGGGGGGGGGGGGTTGTTTTTTGACATTTGCGTCTTAGTGTAGGCTAAACGTCGCTGTTGTCAATTTTTTGTGTTTTTGTTGCTTCTGTGATTTTGTAATATTGTAGTAATTTCTTATATTTTTACTTAATTTCTTTACCACTGCTTTGTACTTGAGGGGGGGCTATAGGACCAATCAAGCTGCTGGGACAGCTTATCATCAGCTCCCTTCATACTTAACATGGCGAATCAAACCATTTTTAATATTATCTGCGAAACATTTAAGGGACTCCTAACCGAAATTCTACGCACGAACGGAAATTTAGTCAGTACTATTTGATCAGCTACAATTCTAAAAGACGGAATCTCAGAAAGGCGCAAGTAAGATTTATCTTCCATAGGTTGTTATTGACCGCTTTCTATATTTTGTTCGATCGTTTGCTTTACACCGATGCTTTCATCTTAAAGCTCGCCCGCAGGCCTGAGCCTTCGCAGACTTTCCATGACCGACTACGGTCCAATGCTGAGTCGACCTCTCCCAATAAACGCGGTTTGGAACAAATTTTGTCAAAAACCAACGGTTCGACCAAATACTTCTTCGACCTCTGGCCAGTCGAGAAGGAGTCTTGTACTATTGGTTGTACTCTGAAGCCTCGAATCACGTCCCGGTATGTCGTCAGGGCGTTCGCCGCAAACAGGGAAAACTGGAAGCCTCTTCCCGGCCGGCTCTTCAACTAAGATCTCACGCCGTGCACTTTAGCACGGCCGACATTAAAAGAGTACAAAAGCGCGCGTTCCGTCTTTTTTATTTTTTTATTTTTACGACCGTGGGTTTTCTCCGAGCAGAAACTCCGGAGTCCCGATTTTTATTCTCTCCTGACGGAGCAATTGGAGAAACGCGCAGCTCGGAGTACTACGAGGAAATAAGACGTTCGTGGGCTGCCCAATTCCCGGTTGTGGAAGGCGGGATGACTTTGGAAGCCTGCTTTAACGAGGACACTTCCGTTCGTGGCATCTCCTCCTTTCCGTAGCCGGCAGGGCGGGGAAAGGGGGGGGGGCACACTTAACCTCCGCGCATGCAAGGAAGAACATCTCCACTTTTACTCTGCTGCTGCTGCTGCTGCTGCCGCTGCTGCATGTTCTGGTTGTTCCCCGTAAAGGATTTGTATTTTTCTCTGCCAGAGGCAGGAAAAAAAATAAAAAAAATGCGGGCCTCGTTTTTGTTTAGAGGGGCGTGGAACGTTCGGTGTCTTACCATTGCCCCCCTGCGCTTGCTGCTTCCTCTTGCGGCCCGGGGAAAATCTGGTTTTATTGCAGCCGCAGAGAGTTGTAAAAGACGCCGAATGGGTCGCTTGTCATAAAAGGTTCGAGGGGCAATCGGGGCGGGTGCCGAGTTCTGGGGCGCTTGCTCAAGTTGGCGGCGGGTGCTTGCTCGGTCGGTGGGCCGCCGTGTGCTCCTGGACTTTCAGAGCCACCGAATTGCAGTTTTGGGTCGTCTCTCTGCAGACAAATCGGCGTAAACTTCGAAGAGCGGGTGTTTAATTTTGTTATGGCTCTCGGCGTTTCTTGGGGACGAATCCGCGGAGCGCGAACTGCAGGGTCGTGTTTCCGGTGGCTTTGCTTCCGATAGTGTGCCCCTCAAGGATATAGTTCTAATCGATCTGGTTCTAAATCGATTACCCTCGTTTCGGCTTATCTTCAGGCATGTGCCTTTTGGTCATTTGTGATTGCAATACTCTCAGAAAAAAACATTGGGAAGGAACGTTACTGGGTTGTACATGCGACAATTGACGAGTTTACGAAACCTCTCTCGATTTATATCGTTTTATGTGGAGCTGTGGATGTTGCAGTATAAGGGAGTTTTCGTAGATCGTTTTCGCCGTCCCGAAGCGCTCGTCCGCAACCCGCTACGATACCTGGAACTCTACAGCCAAGGCCATCGGCGAGCAGGCGCAGTAGCGGCCTCTTCGTTGCGGAGGGCTTAGCGGAGGGCTTAGCGGAGGAAACGCGGTCTACGAAAACTTCCTATTGTTTCAAAATTTCCGCTGTTGCGTTACACTTACTGAGTTATTATTTATAGCGTGTTGATTGGGAGTTTTGGCAACCGTTTTCGCATGGGCTCCTCGATGTACTTTTTGAGGTGGTGACACGAGCTCACTATGCGAGTACCGTTCCTAGTTCTACGAAAGCTCTATAATCTGCCCCACTCTCCCCGCTGTTAAAAGGCCCTGGTGATCCCTTTTGCCAGCAGTAATTTCTTTCCAAGTAAATATATAACAAATTTTACTTAGGCAGAAAATTGTTATTACAAAAAGAAAAACATTTTGACAACAGTGACCAGATTGACAGTCCGCGAAAAGATTTCGGAAGAAACAAATACTCAAATCGCGAGGCGATACACTACGGGAGATGTGGTCGGAGCACAACCAGCTCGCCTTGTCGGGAAACTACTTTGAAAAGGGCGAAAAATAGGCAAGACAGCATCTCTATTGCCTTATTTTTGCACATAAAAGTTTGCAATATACGCGCCATTCTCATTAACATACTCTGCCACCCACGAAGTCTGTCGCGTATCGTCAGTGATCGATCTAGAAGAGCAAATCCTTGTATTGTCCACACCGCGTAAAATTCCAGCTTTAGAGGGAAATTGAGGCGGTTCTGTGTGCGAGTAAAAACAGTTAAATTGTCTTTATTTGGCTGGCAGGGTCGCGAATATCGAGGTTCTTTTTCAATTTGATGCTCGGAGGCTGCAGAAAACAATTTTCAAAGTACTGCCAAAGCTCCTCCTTCCGAGAGCGCTACGTCATAAAAGGAGTCTTCGGAATCTCCGCTGCTCGCGCATCTTCGGCGCCTATCATAGATAGGCACGCGCACTATTGATATTTTCAAAAAGCTCAGAAAAAGACGTCATGACCGGTGTCATGCGTGGAGAATGTTGGCCCGCCTTTTTTTTCCTTTGGCAACCAACTCAGGTGGCGCCATCTATTCGGTAGCGCCGGCACACTTCCGGTCCACGTATGTTCTCCTAATTTTTTACCCATCAATATTTTATGAGAGGAGTGAATTACATCTTACTATGCTATACGTGGCAATTTCAAGAAGATAGCGTGTGTATTTGATTTTGCAAATGCTGCGAACCCTCCCCCCCCCCTCCCCCCGTCTATTTGAGAGCCGGAAGTTGGTGCAGACTATTTGCACACTGGCGCCACCACGCGTTTCATCTCCACGCGAGAAAGATCGATGCCTTTCTCTGTTTCACCTTATGATGTACCGCAGGAAAGGCTACAAGCGCGAGCTTTTTGCTCTGGGGCACATTTCGGCGGCACAAGCTCGTGACTTAAGAGCAGCTGCCAACGATATGAGCTCGCGCTTGTAGCCTTCGCTGCGGTACAACATATTGCATGCGCTGCCCACACGAGTGAGACGCGCATGGTGGCCGAAAGACCCTTTTATGACGTAACGACTGGTTGGACATTTTTCACGTTTTCTCGCGTTTAATTACATCTTAGGGGGCGAAAAAAGCGAACGTGATATTCAGGTTTACGAAATAAAAATCCGCTAGAATTCACCTGTAGATAATTTTTTTTTTTTTATTAAGAACCTCTTCAGCCTTTTAGAACACGTATAGTACGGTATATTAAGTCTAATACCTCTGCTAATAAATAGTCCAGTACTCGCCAACACGGTGATCAATCTGCTAGCCCCAATGTGAATGACCCCGGGGTGGCTGATCCCAGGACCCGCACGTCCGGCGTAGGGAGATGCGCCGGGCATGCAGTGCGGTTGCAGCCATGGCGGCGCTGGAAGTTCCGAAATCGAAACTCCGGGACGATAGGGCCGTTCGGAGAAAGGATCGCTTCGTCTCGCAGCGGAACCGCGGGGCAGCCCCGGTCGCGGCGGCCCGGATATTTGATCGGCCGATTCCGGGACGACGACCCTGATTTCTGGCCGGAACCAATTTCGGGTCTGCAGGGCGACGGTGGTTTTCCGTTTCAAGATCAGCTTCGCTCCCGCGGTCCCAGTGCGGATTGGGGGAAACCGATGTTCCAGGCTACTTTAGGGGGAAGATAGAATGAAGGAAAAAAGTTGCTCCCAAACAAGTGGAAAAACAAAGAAAGAAAAAACGAATTCTTTTGACGCCTGGTTAGGTGGCGAGGAGATTTCGGGGAAAGTTCAGATTCTCGCTGCTCTCATTGGTGAATTAGGAGACGGACAGCGGAGACTTCCCGAACCTCTGACAGCTTCTTCCGATAGCAATGTGCTCTCGAGGTGGAAAACTTAATTTGGGAAGAAAGTTGCTCCGACACGAATCCTGGCTGTGTAATATTTTTGTTTTATTCGTTTGGATTGTTAACTCGTTGTACGTCTATGGCTCGACTTTTCGAGATTAGATGACATGTGTTTGGATCATTGCGCGTTTTATATTTTGTTTTTTCTCGCAATATTGATTTAGCGGGCTTAGCGTACGTCAAACTTCTAGTAGTTTCTTTGTTGGTTATACCCACCAAAGAACAACACGCATGCTTCGCAACTCCCTTTAAAGCCATCTGTATATAAAAAAAAACACATTGGAATAGGCTTTTTTGTGGACTTTGTTGTTGAGCACGATTCTTTGCTGTTGTACAGACATGCGACTGCTTATTCTCGAATTCCTCTAGAGCACAAACACGAACAGCTGACACCGACAAGCCTGACTCACATGCAGCATGCACGCGAAGGCAGGCTTGCAATCACTCGCGCTTGCTTTACGGGCACCGAGAAACCGCATGCCTGCGAAAGGTAGCATCGCGTGCATGTCGCATGTGCTTGTCGGTGTCGACTGTTTTTCTTTGTCGCTCTAGTGGGACTCGGGCATTACGATCGAGCGGCACTTGTGCGCATACTGCACGCGCAGAGTTTCTACGCAATTCCGGAAATGGGTCATTCCGCGTGATCGATGTGTGTACTAACACCGTGTGTTAAGAAATCCCTAATAACAACAGGTAATAAGAATACAAAGTGTCTCTATGCCATTATCATGCTATATTTTTTACAGCGGAGCTGTTAATGGCTGGTTTCCCCAGTACCGTGTCCGTCAGCAAACAAATGATGACACGAAACTCTGAACAGCTACCGCCACCCATGAACGACGGCGGCAACGAGACAACCGGCTTGCCGGTTGTCTGGTCGCCGCCGTCGCTCATAGATGGTGCAACTTTTTCACCCTTTTCACTCTGACTTGCCGACTTGCGACCGGCCATTACTTCATTCCCACCATCGTACAGCTGCGCTGGTCTTCCTTCTTCACCAAAGTGGAAAAGCTGAAAGCTTTTTTTTTATTATAGTCATCCTTTCTTGGACATTAATGCGTCGGCGCATGCACTAAAATGAGCATTTCAACTGAACAACAACAAACATCGCAATGTTCCCCGGAAAAATTTTTAGATAACAGCCACAAAATATCAATAAGCAGTAATTAAACTCCTGGACCCCTATAGTTTTTATTCCACGGCTCTACAAAATTATTCGCTTTGAATCCTACGGGCCATATTCACAACATTAGCAAGATCTGCTTTTCATGCCAAAAGATCGTAATGGCCCCGAGGACTATAATCGCCCAGGTATAAGAGAACGCAATTCACATTGAAATTTTTTTTATTTGCATGAAAAAATTTTATTTCACAAAACGTCCCAGAAAGTTGGCCATGAGTCTTGTAAATTCGTTTCATTTTCGTCTCCCAACCCACGACCTTAGTAAAGTTGTATACGAACAATCAAACGAAAGAAGTTTATCTGGTAGTGTAGCGGAAGGTATAGTCGCCGGCATCAGTAGCTTAAAGCCGCGGTCACACTGTTACTACAGCATACAAAAGACAGTCGTCACGACACTGGCTGAGGCGCGTCTCTTACTCGAATGACAATCATGTTACATCGGTCATACAAAAAACTATCTGCGTACATGTTCGAAGCATACACATGAATAAAGTAAACATGCTTGGGTACATGTCCCCAGGCAATTCTGTCATCACGTCTGCAGTGACCACCGGGTCTTTTGTGTACGATGTATGCATAGTGCGACTGGGCCTTTACAGCGTACTTCAGTTGAGTGAACCCTCCGACAAACGTCCAGCCATCTCAAAGCTACGCGGAGCGAAAGTTCGTCCGCTTCTTTTGCAGGGCCTGTGGTGACGTCAGAACGCCGAGCTTTGATTGGCTCTGACTGAAGAAGAGAGGGTAGACCTCGAGACAGCTTGCTTTGAGGTCTACCCACTATCTTTCGATCGGAGCCAATCAGAGCTCGGCGTTTTGACGTCACCGCAACCTCCGCAAAAGAAGCAGACGAACTTTCGCTCCGCCTAGCAACGCGCTCTCGTGTTCTCCTAGTCTATACCGCAAAGTTTCCGCTCTACGCGCGCAACTCCAAAGGAACAAGAGCGTAACAACATCCACAGTAGTTGCTGCCTGGATCCGTTTTCTGGAAGCGACGCACACTTCAGACCGCAATACCTAATTCACCCCGAGACGCGTGGAATTAAACCATCTTTTTGTCGGCGGTCAGAGGGACCGTTCCCTGTCTCTCCGGAACGTAGACAGCGTCGGTTGGTTCGTTCTTACTTACCCCGTCCAAACTTGGGAATGCAATTCTTTTAGCTCGCCTCGGACTGGCTCTCCGCCGCGAGAGATTTGCGACGTCGCCAGTCGTCTTCAGCCCAAATTAAAAAGCCTGCGAGATGGAGGACGCTTCGGCCAACTGGAAAGGGAGGGTGAACTGCGCAGTAGCCGACGGGAAAATCTTTTGATGGGATTTGCGGCGTCTAGCCCGTCTATCGGCTGCCTGGCGTCTCGAGGGTCCGCTTACATATATCAGTCCGCCTCCCGGTTGATTGGATCCGAAGACAGAGTCCCCGAGTCGCTCGATACGCCCTAGACAGACGCCAATCGAGTCGGGTGACACCTGGCGGCTCTTAGAGGAGTTGGCCGCTCCTTGAGTTTGACGTGGCTGTAATTGACTTTCGACGGCTTATGGGGAAGGTAAGAGAATGCCTGGGGTAAGTTCACTCGATAAGTTTATAACCAAAATGATTTGCGGGTTTGTTTTCGACGCCGATTCGGCTACGCCAGAGGGTCGCCGAGAACGGAACTTGTTTATAGGACTCTCTTCTAAAGTACACTCGCGAGGCGTCTTAGCTCTTCGGCCTTCAATCAAGAACTGCCACACCTTCCCATTGCAACTCGACCATTCTGGGATCTTAATTGCCAGAGTAAAATCCTGCTGCACTTACCCTCCTCTGAGGCTAATAGCAAGCCCACAAATTCAGGAACCTGAAATTTATGACCATACACTTCTTCCTCCCAACGCCCCGTATTTTCAAATTTAAAATTGTTTTCGAACCTACTTTCATGGCTTCGTCTTTAGACTGCCGGGTGCTGTAAATATCTGATTCGCTCAAAAAAATCCTGACGAGCACATCTATCGCGAGAGTTTTCTATTTTAGCAGTAAGGTACTGTCCGATTCGGCAAAGTCGCCAATAGCTTTACCTCTGTCTCATTTCGTTTAAGGCGTGCCAGGTCTCTCCCCCCGCCCCGCCCTCCCCTTTTTCCCCCTTCCCTGTTTCCACGTAATGCCTTCTTCTGCGCGTGATGTTCGAGAGTCAAGACACGCGTGATCGGGCGAAACACCGAAGGCGGTGTAAGAGCGTGTTAAGTGCAGCGTCCATCGTGGCGTCACGTCTGGAGAGCGCCCCGGGAAGTGCGTCCGGTCTCCCTGGCAACCGACCGTCCGACAGCAATTAACGGCCGAGACAAGAGCCAGTCGTTCTTCGCTGTCTCCCTCTCGACTGCGAGCACCTCGAGACTGGCCTCCCCCGCGCAATCTTGCGGACACCTGCTCTTCAGCCCGCTCGGTACGAGGGCTTGTCCCTCGGGTCACGGCGTCACGTCGAGGAGAGTCGAGCACTCAATCCTTCGTGGCGCAATTCTGGAGAACGTTCCTCGACTCCGGCGGAGTGTTGATCTGACCGCGATCACTTGCTTTTGTATCTCCCGTGCATCTGCTCTCGGTATGCTATGATATGGTCTCCGCCGTTGGCGGCGAATCGTTAGAGAATCCCTGTCGTGTTCGGCAGTTGTTTTATGTATCGGCTATGGTTCCAGGAGATGAGGTGACCTGGCGCCCGGAAATTCGAGAGCACGGGGCTCGTGCACGGAATTGAAATTCCAGATGCCATTAAAACTACGCGCGGACGTTGGCCAGTGTTTAGCATGATTCTTTACCCCAGATACGTAACAGCAGTGACGTTACGGGTGTGGCATGCATGTATACCGCAATGCTCGTTTTCCCGGAGGTTAAAACTTCTCAGTTGGCGATAGCAGGACGAAGAATTGGAACGTAATGACTGATTCTGCTCTACTATGGTGGGCAAGATGGACAGGTGCGATGCTCGCGCAGGCAACCACGGTCCCGCGTTTTAAGACTACACAGCAAGACTGCAGGACATTCCTGCATTCCGGGGCTAAAAGAAAAGGTGTCAACAGAAATCGGCAGGGTTGGTAAATTTATTTTAAAAAAAAGTGGAAAATGCCAAAGGAAGAACGTTAAGACCGAATGGAACATTTATTGAACCATTTATTTATACGAAATATGGAGACGCCACAAGAAATTATGTACCCAAGATTTTTCATGACCTGAAGAGTTAATGGTTGTTTAAAAAAAGGAACGATTTACAAGAAATCCATTCTGTAAATAAATACGGAAATTACTTTACAATTACTTCAGCAAATATTTAATTATTCCGTTACAAAATTACTCATAAATGTAAGGGATTACAAGTAATTTCGTAACTTGTAATGGATCAGGTGCAAGTCTGGGCACAACTCATACCGGTGGGAAGTGAAAGAATAGGAAAATTAAGAAAATGCGAAAGTGGACACAAAGCGTCCTTAATGCACCAGTCACCACTGCACGTGGTTATGCTATGCTAGCCCTAAAGTTCACTCGTTATAATCGTGAGGTAAGTTTGGTCTCGTGGATGTAGTTCAGCAGGTGGAAGGGGCTGGCTTTACTGAATAATGGAAAAGTATATTTTTAAGGAAGTAGCGTGGTCGTGCAGAATCACGCACGTTTACTCTGCTGGCCCAGGCTCAGCGATGTGCCTGGCTACGTTCGCCAACTTAACGACAACATTGTCAAGTTGATTCCTTAGTACAGTCTGTGCTGCTCAATCACTACGCCCTCCATTTCGTTCAAGGTTTTCAATGTCCGTGTACTTGCTACATTTTTTTTAAATATAATATGCGGACAGCTTTAGAACGATAAACCCCAAGCATCTAACCACCGGGCTCATCAACAGCTTACCACGTCTTCGGTTATCATTTACAATATCATAAATCAGAAGGTGTTAACAATGCAGCCATTGACTTTTTGAGATTATTAAGAGAACATGTCTCATTGAAAAATTTAAAAGTTGATAGAAACAAACTCAAACGCGATTTATTTTCCGTCTTCGATTAGGGAGACGGAAAGATTGTTTCAATACAAAGCAATGGAAAGCATTAAAAAATTGTTTAATGCTCCCCCCCCCCCCCCCCCCCAAACACGCACAAAAAAAAAGTAGCAAGAAGGATTAACTTTTAAATTCATCAGAAACGTACATTGCGGTTCAACCTTGACCTCTACAAGTACAAGACAAGTCATCTAACCCCTTCGAATGTTTTCCGACCACACTAAAATGAAACTCGAATGTGTGAGGGACACCAATAAAACCGGGAGGAAAGAACAGCTCACAGCAGTCTCCATTTTCCTCTCATCTTGTCCAAAACACACCAGCACTCGGGGAAGCAGCTTAGTGGGTTACAAATCTAACGAGCGAGAGGCCAGACTACTTACAAATCGTCGTCGTGAGCGCTCGGACGTCCCTTTTACGAGCGCGTGATTAACGACACCTACTGGGCGGGAGCAGCGGGAGGTTCTCCGCTCGGCCAACAATCCGTCGAGTCCCGCTCTTCCCGAGCCTCTTGGTCGTCCTCGCGTCGAGTGAGGGGCGAAGGGAAATCCAGCGAGGCAAGACTGCTCCTTCTTCACCGCAGCCGTCGTCGTAATGGAGCTTGGCGTCCCACTGGTCAGCGCTCATGATAAACGAGTGTCCGACGTATGTGTTGTAGAGCGAACAGCACGCAGTCCCGTCATCGCCACCTTGGCGGCGGCGTCGACGGGGGTGCGGGTCTGCTACATCGCGGTCGGTCGACATGTATCGAGTTCTTTGTCAGACGACGACGTTGCTGGCGCATCCATCATCACGCTCGTCACGTAGGTGCCCCCTTCGGCCGTGCCGGGCGGTTGGAATGCGCGGCGGAGTAGCCGCCCTTCCTTTCCCGAGTCCAAGTTTCTTTTTCGACACGTGCCAGTTTCGTTTCGTGTCGGTTACCTGCCGCGTTTGTGCTGACGGCGCGGCCCGATGCAGTGCCGATAGTTCGGAAGGGGATTTGTCTGATCCTCGGAAGGAGATGGAGCGGTGTGATGATCGGCAAGTGCTTCTCGTCTTCGTAGCCGACGAGAGCCAGGTTGTCAGCGGAGGAATCTTAGGTTGCTGCGAAGTAGGCTCGAGGTCATTGGGGTATGTTGAAATTTGTAACTGCGCGCTGGTGCTTTTTGTCTTTTATTGGTGGTGCTTGAAAAACATAGCCCCTCTAATAATGTGAGGCGTAGGCATCGAATGTTGTTGGAGACCACACGAGGAATAATTCCAGAGCCTTGGCTTACTTTGTTTTCGGATTTTCTCCGCGATAACGCGAGAGGGCTTTTTTCTGGTTGTTTTAGAAGCTGTCGAACCTTGGGCTATAATCTGGAAATTTGACGAAAAAGTCGACGAAGAAATTGACCACCATGATTGACCGGCGCCAAGGTCAAGCGATGTACAGGCCAATCACGGCCGTCCAATTACTCGCCGACTTTTTCGTGAAGTGTCAAGATTAGAGCTCGTAAATGGTGTTGTGGCCTTCCGAGGATAGCAAGCGTATTTCGAGATGACACTCCAACTTCAGGGTCCAGAGTCTTTCAGTCGGCTCTAACTCGAGGACGATATTACGTCACCTTGCTTAAATGAATCTAACAGATCAGTCCCCGTTCGAATATGCACTCATCCTCTCGCACCCTCTCGTAAACTGGGGAGGTTCTTCTCCAGCTTACTAGCTTGCTTTTCTTTTGTTCTTCTGGAATCCTATTTGTCGAGTTCGGCTATGGGAGGGTAACTTCAACAAGTGTATTGTGTAAGTCTTAGGCCCGTTCACAGACTTGCAACGGAGTAGGACCGGCTGAGACAAGGCCGGCTTTTAAGCCTCTTGCGAGGACCTGCTCCGCAGCAGCGCATCCGATCCTAAGCCGTCACAAGAGGCTTAAAGACCGGTCTTGTCCCAGCCAGTCCTACTAGGTTGCAAATATGTGAAAGGGCCTCTACAGGATGAAGGGAAGTAGAAGAGATAGAAAATGTATTTAGCTTGCGATGTTTGTCCCGGTTGGCTAGTCCCTACGAAAGAAAGGGATAAAGAAAGAGAGAATGATATCTGAAATGCCTTTACGATGGCTCAGTGGGAACTTTCCTGATGAGCACTTCAGCAGGCGTTTGCGTACCTGGCAATCCTAGCCTTTGTTTATATATTCGTGTATCTGTGCCTCGTGGCTCTGCCGATCTCGTCGTATGCCCTAAACCGGCCAATACGTCCTTGGTGCGTTCCGCAGCAAATGGACTGACTCGCTTGTTTACAACCCTGGGCCAGGACCGCGTTAGTTGATTCCAGCCGTCAGCCGCGCGCTTGGAAGAGACAAATACGTTACCGCTCTCCTCCTTGGAACCGGGCCCACCAAACAGCGGCCGTTTCGGCCTGGTGTTCGATCTCCGCCAAGCTCACCGGCGTCAACCCCGTAGCTCTTTCCAATGCCCTTAGTACTTTTTTCTTATACTCTTGCTTGTTTCTTCGTTTTTTCCCCCTCTTGGGGCGCTCCGATTGTCGTGCACCGTCGTTCGTCTCTGTCGTACGATTTTTTTTTTTCAGTCTCTTTCTGGGGAAAAATGGATCCCGTTTTATTGGAGGCTTTTCGGAGCGGCCTATTTATTTATGGCAGCGCTGAATCAATAGGTTCGTCCCAGGTTTGTTATTTTCCTCTTCCGTTTCGCTCGTGAAACTCGCATTGAGTGCTATAAACAGACCACGGATCCGCTGCTTTCTTGTTTTAGGGGAAGCAAGGTTTTATGAGAAACCTTTTGGTCTTCGGGAGACCAAATGCGCACCGTTACGAGAGGACACGGAAGCGAAGCGCAGTAAGCGAGAAATGGCGGCGAGCGGTGGACGTTAAACGAATTCGATTTGTTGTCATGATGGTTATTGTCGGATTCGCCCACTGGTTTCTATGTATTTGCTGGATCGCGCTTGACCAGCTCCGCCTATGGACGGGAATGCGGCCACGGTCGGCCATCTTTTTGGTAAGAGTTATATTATCTCTAGCCATCATAGTAATATGGCGGACAGCGCTATGGCGGCAGGCTGCCATAAAAATAACCGTGGGTCTATATAGTACAGTTTACCGTGGGTGATATTTCGTGCTTGATTGCAGTTGTTCGACGAAGCAGATTCTTGAAAGCCGCCGTGAACGTTAGCCCCATCTTTGAGGACCCGGCAAGAGTTCTACGAAAGCGCAGCACCGGGGGAAAGCAGCGCAGCTCGTATCGAAAGCAGACGCCGTACTGGCGTCTGGTTTTGATGCTTCTTTCGATGCGACTTTCGACGCGTGCTGTGCTGCTTTTCCCCGGTGCTGCGATTTCGTGAAACTTTCACCGGGTCCTCAAAGATCGGGCTACCGTTCACGCCGGGTTTCAACCAAGATGTTTCGTCGAACAATTTCAGTCAAGAACGAAATACCACCCACGGCTATTTTTATGGCAGCCCGCCACCACAACTGCCACAACGCTGTCTGCCATGGGTAAATGGTAGGGGCTGCACAAGCAGTGGTTCTCAACCATCGATGTTTCGCGGACCCCTTGTGGATCGGCGAAGATGATGAGGACCCCGTTCGTGGTGAGGGTTGGGGAAAGGTATAGGTTAAATATAATTTTGATTTAATAAATGGATATAACGAAGGGCTAGTGAGAAGTAGACATTTGTTATTGATATGCACACAAGAAAACTCGCCCGAATCTGAAAAATTTCTTTTAAACCTGAAGAAAGACAACTTTTATTGCCGGGCTTGTCTGATGAGGCAGGGCTTCGCGGACCCCTAGAATGCCTTCGAGGACCCCATTTGAGAACCACTGGGCTAGAGGATATAACTTTGCCAAAAAGATGGCCGCCAGTTTTCGCATGTGCGGAGCGGGCATTTGCGATCCCGCAAATAGACATCGAGATGAGTGGATTTGCCATAAAATCTGGGTGTTCTGCGAGTCTCAGTAGCCGAACTTTCGATTAATCCTGCCGGTGGGCATAACTGGCGTCTTGTTGGAATTTTGAAGTGATGTTTTCGATACTCCAACCGGTCACAGCGACCATGTTTGGCAACAAGAACTCAACGCCAATCCCCCCTCCCCCAACCCACCCCTCCCTCGTAAACAAGGACCACGTGTAGTTAACAAGTTGTTAACATGGGCGGTATCAAAACATTCTACTAAGATGCGAAAGAAAATTCAGCTGTAATTTGAAATAAGGTGAACGTTGTTTTCATCATCAATTCAGGTGTCGTATAAAACTGACACTTGCATGGTGACCATAGGGTGCAAATATTTCAAATCATAACGCTACGTATAGCAAACGTTTATAAGCGCTCACCTTTAAAACAAATTCCTCTGGAGAATGACACTTCATATTCACTGCAATCGCTATTCGTCTCACGTGTTCACGGGCTTGACGGGACCGTGTCTTGTCATTTAAATTAGTTTTACAGCATCAGCTGTATAGAGCCTGTAGGCCATGTTGCCAAAAACGAATGGAGCATGCGCGCGCTTATATTGCAGTTGACCTTGGCGCTTAGAGAGGGCGCCACCAGCTCTTTCTTGCCTTCGGTCTCCCGTTCGCTTGGCGCTCAGTCTCACCGTGGGTATTAGGATGGAACGCATTCAACGTCAAGATCATGCTGTACTTGAACGTGAAGCGGCACGTAGATTAAAACGATACCGTGCAAAGAATGGGCACGCTGGTGCGACCAAGCAATTTGTGCAGCGTGTCCGCGATAACGTGTTTGGTGCTATCTGTTCTGTTTGTGATCGATCGTGGTTTACGCGAGACCTGATGTCTTTGCCAGGCCTTTGCCACCAGGTTCTTCAGTTGTCGTACCCGGACACTAACCTGCCTGCCTTCAAGGTGTTTGCTACGTGCGTACGCATTGTTCGTGCTGGCAAGATCCCGAATCTTCTCCACGTGCTACGGGGGCACATACCCGTCGATGCCAGAGGGTCTGCCTAAATTCGATATCGTGGGCGAGCATTTGATATCCACTCGGCGCTCTAAGCCTCTCGCACAAAGATGCGGCGGCCGAGGAATACGCCGGAGCAAGTGGAGGCTGCTCTACGGCGTAAACGCGCCCGTGAAAGAGAACGTTGTTGATGTGTTGGCATCAGCTGACGCTCTTCATTGGCATCACGGCACGTGATTGTCCACGCAATTTTTGAATCTAGCAAGGCTAAGGGATTCAATTTTCGTACTTTAATGTCACTGCTTTGCTCCAGTTGTTTTCAGGCGAAGGACTTAGAGCAGTATAGTACATTTGTACAATAAAAAAAGCTCGATTATTTGCTTAGAAACATAATTATCAAGCGGGTAAGCAACACGTACTCCAACCACTCGACCTGTAAGCAATGAGCAAAACGTAGTCACTGGCAATAAGTCGCACGACTGCGCTGGAGCTGCAAACAGCTTAACTTCAGTGGTCCGATTTTGATGCATCGAGGTATGCGTTATTTCAGTCGGTGCCCCATGTTGCAGCTGATATAAAGGGAACAAGAATACCACGTGCAATATTTAAATCAAGACTCCGTTTGCTAGACACCAAGGTTTAGATGTTATAATGTTTGCCTTGGCTAACCTTAATGAAGTTTGGTGATCACCACGCACTCCGTTTCGGTATAATACGTAGCTTACCATAGCGCGCGTCTAATGTAGTGCTGCTTTCCCTCACATCCTGCTTCAGCGCCCCATATAAGAGGTCAACCGGAAGCGTGCATTTCAACTGAGAACAGCCTATTCCGTTTTGAAGCAGTAAGCGGCACTGTTCCGTTAGCCGAAATCTCTTCCACGGCATCGGAAGGAGCCGGGTTGAAAGATGGCCGGAAAGAAGGAAACTGACCTTCCCGGGGCCACGTCCGTGTGTCCCAGTGTAAACACTGACGCGAGTCTCTTTTCCTACTCCTTCCCTGAATGCGGGTTTATTTATTTATTGGTCTTCGTAGAAACGAGGATCTTCCGATGATGTGAAAAGGAAGGCGCAATATTTCTTGCCGCGGGTCTCTGAATTTTAATGTTAGGAGGCTCCCGGTGACGATGTCCTTTCGCTCGTATCTTCTCGTGACGGCTGGAAGGATCGAAGAATGGCGCTCCGCCGATTCCGGGGAGCCAATGCTTATAAACGAGGAGAAAGGACTTCTGTCGCCCCGAAGCTAAATCACGCAGAGACGTACTGAAGATGGAGAAATCAAAAACACGAGATAGCGTGTTCGTATTATGTTGCTTCCATTTTATAGTGTCACGATATCACTGGACGCCATATTTGTGGGCGATGCTTAAAGCGCGTGCTCAGAACAAACTTTCATTTATAGTTTTCGATTAAGCTGGAAATTGGCAGACCGCATCAGGTAACCCTTTCTCAACTGATAGCCAAAATATGTTATGAACTAAAATTTTTCCGCGAAGTTATTGAATTTTTAAGTTACACTGGCCGCGAGGGTTCCAGGAGGCGACTCTCTACTGGCAACAATGAATACATCCCTACTTTTCCTACCCGCGTACTTTACCGGCGAGCAGGCGGACGAGCGACCCGGGCGCCAGCGATCGAGATTATTTTTCCGCAGCTTCAAGGTTAAAAGTTTCTTTGCAATGGGTAGCAATCTGTGCTCCGCGGTATATTATAGGAACAGTGCCATGAAAAGCTTTATTTTTACCCTTGTTTTGGTGGGAGAAACAAAATGCGATCCCCGGCAGCAGTGGAGGCCAATCACGTCAAGGTACTTTTGCGCGAGCTGTATGCCGAGAGAACTAGCGTCACGTGAAGCATTCTAACTTATGCTCGGAATAGTTTATAGTGGTGCGCTGCGAGTTGACTATCCTTCCGCAGCTGGAACAGCTTCAAGATCGGCAAGCGCAGACTCAAGCTGGCTGTGACCGCTACGACATCCGTCCAAAGAGGAGCGCTAATAATATCGAGAAAAATAGTTCACATTCTAGCACTATAGTCGACATTTGACGAAGTAACATTTGTTGTACACAATTGCATCAGTGATGTTATTTTTTTTTTCATAAACATTATATTTGTTTTGGACATTGAATCTAGCTCAGCTACTCTCGGAGTTCCACTCACGTGGCTGATCTGTTGAAGACGAGAAGTGAAACGCCTAAACGAAGTTCAAGTCGGAGTTTAGACATGACTTCCGACATATTGCTATTCGTGTCTGGTATTAGAGATTTATGGAACAGGTGCTGAGATCCATTAATGAACGAAAGAGTCGGTACCTGGTTTGTCAAGTGGTTGGCGTACAATGTTTTCTCTCAAAAAAGGTGGTGAAAATATCTTTATTTTATTATTTTGTGTAAAAATGTTATAAATGGCTGAAAAGCGTTTTAACACCATGAAAATGATTAATGTCGGTGAGGGGAGGCATGCAAATTTACAACTGATGGAAACTGCAAAACCAAAACTTAATTTAAGAAATCTTAAAAAGATTTACCTCCTTACCTCGTTCACTCGTGACTCTTCTAGAGCGTTGCACTCTACTCCGTCAGAAAGAAAAAATAAAGAAAATAAAGGAAATATTGTTACAATATTTTTTTAGTAACTTTTGTTAGTTTATTTTGAATTAAAAATTTGATGATGAATTTCTGTGTTTTACGCACTATTGTATATTCGATGAAATATTCTTTATTTGAAAATGAATAGTGTGTGTGTTTTATACACCTTTCATTGCACCTTAAGATTTCAATCGGCGGATGCGTTTTTTTTTTAAATTGTCATCTTAGCACGATCTTTATGAACCAGTAACCATCCATCTGGCCTACAGGAATGCGGTTCATTTCATTCCATACATTTCATTGTTAACAAGAATCCCAGTCTGCATGTGATGGGTCACAGTCCAGCACGCGCATGTTCGCCGCTTTGGAAGGCGAGCCAAGCACGCGCCTCACGCACGAACGCTGAAAATGGCGCCGACCGGAGGCGCTTTTCTGGAATGGTCTATAAATATTTTGATAAATCGATCAATTACCAAGGAGCATATGCATGCTACAAGAATAGTTAGACGTGCTGGCGTCTGCAACAGTAACTTTTCTAAAGAAAATCTAAAACAAATGGCACATTCCTTCAGGTAACACGAGTGTGTGGGGCATTTGTACCCGCATTCCGAGCATTCTCCGTGGTGCTTGGGTAATTTGTCAACGAATGTATTGCGTGACCTTTCGGCCTTTCTTCGCCAGCGTAACTGCCAGCTCCTGATAAAAAGATGACGGTTTTGCTAGAGATTTCAAGAAACTCGCGACCCGTGGCTTGAGCGTACGAAGTTGCAAAAACGATTCTCTTAAAATCCCAGCTGCTTCCGTTCTTTTTTTTTTCTCACTTTCTCGTAGTTCAGCATATAGGCCAAGGTCATACCTTGGGCAACTAGGGATTATTATAGCGCGAACGCCCCCGATTTCTCGCTCTGTGACGCGAGAAAGGCGGGCGCGAGCGTACCCGATTGCCGGCCGCGCGCCTCGCTGCTCACCGGTGACGTCGCGTTTAGATGACGGGGAAAACTAGGAAAAAACTGGGGAGAACGATGTATTAATTTTGGCAGCGAACAAAATATCGCTTTTTTTAATTAACTAGAATGAATCTGGAGGAGCGAGATTGCATTTCGGAATCAGGAAGCCATCCGCTTTCAGATGATGCCTTTAAAAATTTAGATTAAGGAGCTCAAAAATCGGCGGAGTTCCCCTTTAATAGGCTGCTAAGACAGACACTATATGGGCATATTGATGGTGCGGAGTGCACGTTGCAAAATCACTGTGAACGCTCGCCGTCAGCATGCGCTCAGCAGCCGAGCACACAGCTATGGCCCTCAGTGAATACTCCCTATAGCGAGAATTCACTGGCGGCCATAACTGTGTGCTCGGCTGCTGAGCGCGTGCTGACGGCCAGCTTCCACAGTTCTTTCGCCACGTGCATTCCGCACCATCAAGATTGCCGGTCTTAACAGCCTGTTAATGCGAACTATTTCTGAGCATGCGCTCTAAACATCGCCCTCAAATATGGCGTCGAGCAAATACTCTCTATAGGCCTGTTTACAAACAAGCCCACGCGAGCTGTGAGCACTGCGCGCGCGCCCGCGCGCAGGAACCAGATTTGCGTGAAGCGTTTACCTCGCTCATTGGCCACTTAGACTTCGGCGCTTTTATGTTCTGGGGCAAATAAGCTTCAGCATAGATCGTCAAGTTTCGAACGATTACATTTACTTGTAGAAATGTTCAATAATCCGTCTTTTTGACGAGAGATCACGAGCATATCTGCTTGAGGTAAATTGCCCCGAACTCCGAGTGATATACCTCCGGCGACACGAAATGACGCAGTCACAGGTGGAAAGTGGCGCAGCCTAACTCCCCGTTTCTCTCGTTGGCAGTTGGGTCACACGTTCGCACGCCCCATCACGTGGTACGTCGAGCGATCCTATCCGACGTGACATCGCCTCATACGTCTGGCCGACCACCTGCGCGCCGTACCTGTGCAAGCAAAGCGGTACATTCCTCGCCGTTTTAGACAGTCCCGCAGCGCTCTGACTATTAGCCGCTCCAGTTTTGAGTAACCGCCTTATTAAGCATACAGCTATATATGCCTCGGGGGAATACCTTCTTTATTTCTGAACCCGCTATTTCTGTTCTCATTCCCCTTATTTATATATTTTAAGATTGAATGTCATTGCTGGCCCGCTCTTTACCTCGCTTTACCTGTCCCGAAACAAAAGCTGCTTCCCAAAAATATCCGAGGTGGAATTAGTAAGGCGCTACGCGTCGACTGCTCCGTGACGTTACCCGGACGTGACTCTCGAGCAGGGGCGCAGCACTGACTTTGACGTCGCTCCTAAACTGTGCTCCGTTTCCGCTCACGATGGACCGCATGGGACGCTACGGGCCATCCCGGCAAATCCAGCGCCGCGAGCGCGTGACGCGACGGCGCGCGCTGCGCGACCCCAAGGTCACGTGACAGTCGCACGGCGTGGGATTGGCTTCCAGGGCTCGTAGCATCCTCTGTTGTCTTCAGGAGGGCATATAAGCCACATCCGCTCGAATATGTGAAGGTAACCCAACTTGTTCATCTTAGCCCGTACGTACACGTAACACCTCCGATATTGGGGACTTTTAGCGAACCGTTAGCGTGTACCGCGTACCGCACTAGCGGAGCCTTTGAAGCATGCTTTTCAGCGCTCGCCCCGCGGTCACGGAATCAACCGGTAGTGCGGTACACGGTACCCGCGTTACATTCTTCCCAATAAATGAACTTTTTAATCATTCACTCAGCGGTCCACGTGAGGTGAAGCGGATTGTAGGGGATGTTGGACGCCCTATTATCTTAATTAGAGGCATACGCTTGGCCGTCACGTCGTGTTCTGTCGCCGCGGCCGCTTCTGGGCTCGGCACGGAACTCTCATCCGCCGAAGAAGATCGGAGGAGGGGTTCGGGGGAGGGAGGGGGGGCGAGATAAATAGAGCGGAATCTCGCTTGTTTTCGGGCCGCCGTCCGAGTAATGGATCGGTCGACGTCGCGCGCCCGGCCCGCCGCCGCCGCCGCCGGTTCGCTGCGCGAGTTCGCGAGCGCTCGTCTGTAAAATTGAACCGGAAACCCGAGGCGCGACCCCTCCGGCGCTGGATGAAATGCGACCGATTGTGGAGCGAATGCGTCGCTGAATGTTTTACCGGCTGTCAAATGAGCCACTATCAGAAAGAAAACTGAAAGTAAGGAAGAAAGTTGTAGTAGTATACTGAAGGCATTTTTCAACGAACGCATCCGTAATAAAACGAAGTGGGGTGTGACAGTGCGAAAGGATATATTCGATATTGAGGATGTGAGAGGGATTCCGCGGTATTCATTATAGTGATTTACTTTGCCGTTTATGGGAACTCTGGCTGCTCCATCAATATTTGGTTCCACTGTGGGGGTGACGGAACCGAATAATTTTTCTGCACGTAGAATATCTATCTATAGTACATTTTTCTAACTAGTAGATTTTATATCAGAATGGCTTACATATCGCATGATACAGAATGGCTTACATACCGCATCGCATGGCACCTTGACAATTCAAATGTCGCTTGTAAAAAAAAAAAAGAAAAAGGTGGTGGTGTTGTAGTGCTGCAACATTGCATCATGTGATGCCCGACTCACGTCGTGGTGTGATTTATCGTGCGATTTCGCAGTTGCGATGTCGGTCGTGTGGCAGAAAAAGCGTGGGGGAGGCTGCGGGGGCTCAAGGCCGCAGCCACGAAATCGCAAGGAAAATCGCACCATCTGAATAGGGCTTGAATCAGGTTGTAGTTTGCCCTTTATTGACGGGATATATAAAAATAAATACTGAAAACATTTATTTTTAATAAATTAATGTTTAACAAGATAAAATAAAAGAACGTAGCTGAAAAAAAAGATGATAGGTAAACTTGCAAAGCATAGCTTTGTTGCCTGTAGGCAACTCCAGGCAAAAGTTCGAAAGTGTCTTCCTTGCGTAACCTCTATGAATCACTATAAAGTGTCAATAATATCTACACATGATATAGCCTCAAGTAAAAGGGTCACCTATCGTAAAATATTATCTGCAAGAGAAAAACACTTATTGATATTTTTCGCCGTTCCGCCGTTTTTTCGTCAACTATTTCCGTATTGTTTTACTATATGACGCTGTAGTGTCGACCTTTAAAACCGTTGCAAGACATCCACATTAAAAATAATAAAAAAAGAAGCTTTATCACTTTCACAAATAGGTTGTGGTCCATTTACTTATATTTAGAGTTCCACCGTCGTTTTGGGGGTTTATTTTCTTCAAATTCGGGGGTGCTTCCTTTGTTTTATTTTTTCGGGGGGGGGGGGGTATTTTTTCCCCCTCGGATTCAGTGTTTCGCGGTGCCAATATATGCTGTCGGACCAAAACATCAGGCTTTATCGGGGCTTATCTTGAAGAAAGTAGGACACGGGTATGGGATTTTCCATCCTCCGAGGATCATGCGCGTGTCCCGATTACTTTGAAATCGTCCCGGTACCGATAAGAGAAGCAAACGAGATAAGGAGTCCGGTTCCTGAAGAAACAAGCAGCCCTGTGGACATTTCAGTGCGGGCTGAGTTCTGGCTAACAGAAAATAAAGCTCGGGTTACATACAGCCTCTCCTGGAGCTTGGTTTTTCTTTATCAAGGACAGTTCCAATTCGGGGTATTTTGGTTGTTTCCGATTTTGATAAAACCGACTTGAGGGGTTAATTATCGGGTTTTATCGGTATTTACCGAAAACACGGAACTCTATGCTTATATTCAACGAGGTTTCATATAGAAAATGCGTAACTTTTTGTTGTTGTTGTTACTCCTATTGCTCAGACAGATCTATGATGGCATACTTTCCTCCCTCCTTTTAATTTGTGACCGACTAGTCATTGTCTTCCCTTGCCAACGTATCGATAGTACCGCGGCGTCCAGGCGCTTTCAGTTACGAGCAATTACCCCGCAATCGAGAATCGCTTTGCGCAGCTCGGGCAACATGTATCACCCGAGACGAAGGACGCGTTCAGGCTCCCCACTGATCTTCCCCCGACGGAGCGACCGAGACACAGATGAGCCGGACGGCATTCGTCCGCTGCCCTCCCTCCTCACCAGTCTCCCTCGAGCTCTCGGTGTAATCAATTCGGCGGACGGCGTAGCGGAGACCAGAACCGCGTTATGGGAGGGATCGCATACGAAGAAAGCAAGAGAACAGCCAGCGCGGAAGAGGCAAGGGGATGAGCGCTCGACCGCGCTTCTATCATAGCCGCCAAGAACGGGGCAGTGCAGCTCGGCTAGGCTTGCAAAGCACCGAGGCAGCAGCCGTGGGCGACTCGAGACATCAATCCGTCGGTGGTCCGTCCCACGGGCCGGTACGTGGACGCTCGGTGGCGGGTCCGACTGACAGATGACGTTGCTGATTGCTTCCGCAGAAGCCGCGGAGAACATCGTTTTTCACGCGTCCGAAGACCCTCTCTCCGCTCGGAACAAAAGAGCGGAGGGGGAGAGGGAGCGTCGCCTTGCGCTTGCCGAGATTTCATCGTCGTCATCGTCTGGGGGGCTATGGGAGCTCTTGGTCCTCTGCCTTCCTCCGCCCAGAAGCGGGTGGATGAAAGAGTCTGTCGCGAGGGAGGGTGGCTGGAGAGGTGACGTTGCGCGGGGGATCCCGGGTGACAAATGCAACGGCGTCTCCTCCTGTTTTGAGGGCTGCATTGTTTTTGACGTGGGGAGTTTCCGCCGCCTCCCCCGCTGCCTTTGGTCAACGCGAGGCCAGCCGACACTGTCCCTCCCTGGTTTAGTTTTCTTTGTTGTGCCGATGAAGAGTGCCTTCAGCTGGGCCCTCCGCTCTTCTGTCTTTCCCGGCTTTGGTCGAGTCGAGTCGAAGGCGGTCCTATACGGCGAGATTTCGCAGTTTCCCTCTTTGGTCCGTCCGGGTAAACATAAAAATACTTTGAAGCTATTACAACACACACACACACATACATTGGGAGTGAGGTAATATGGAAAAGTGCAGCCGTAGAAATATTGTGAACGAGGAGGGGGGAGAGTGATTATGGGATTTATTTAATTAAATATAGGGGAAGGCCCTCTTTCCCTTTCCCTTCCCCCTAAATTTTATGCAATAAATTCCATAATCACTTTCTCCCCTACTTGGTCACTATATATTCAGGGTATTTCACGAAAAGACGATAACTTCTATATTGCGGAAACTACGCGTCGCAACAAAAAAAGGCTTGCATCGTTTTGGTCCTAGGCCAAGGGCCCATTTAGGAGAATTAATAAAGTTTTGGGATAATTAAGTTGTAAATTATTTTTGCGTAGTTAACTTTTTAAGATTGTGTTAAAGGGCACGGTTTCAATTGGAAAATTTCTCAGAATCATCGAAAACCACTAAATCAATAAATTTCAGAACGATAGAAGGCACGCGCAGCATTTTACGGCTTTCTGAAAAACCGCACAACTTTGACGGGTATTTGAGTTTCGGTTTGCTATCGGAGCGCTTCTTGGCACCGATGGCACCGAGCCCCATGGAGAAATAGGGAAACCAACCTCTGCTGCTCTGTCCTCTCGCAACGCAGCAGAGGTTGGTTGCACCATTCCTCCACGGGGCGCGGTGCCGTCGGTGCCGAGAAGCTTTCCGATTGCAAACCGAAACTTAAATGCCCGTCAAAGTTGTGCGGTCTAGTGGTGTTGATTTTCTTCTTGCCTGGGGTTTACTTTTATTATGATGTAGCAATTCTGAGCAGAAATGTCTGTGCTTTTTTCTTTATGTATTTTTATAGTTCATTACATTAATTTATTGCAAAGCCCCAAGAGAGAAAGAGACAGGGTAAAGGTGACCGCAACACCGCATTGTGCAGTTGTCGTCTGCACTCTCTCCCTCTCTTTCGGTGCTTTTAGGGCGTCATGAACTAACTCTCGTCATTTTGTTGCAGTTCAGTTTGTTATAGGTAGGGTTCAGTGTTTTCGAATAAATAAATTAAAAAAAAAGATCTATAAAACACTCGAGGTAAATTTTTCGTTAATTCGGATTCATATAAAAAAGTCTTATAATTTCGAAGTCCGAACGACAAAAGAAAAAAAAAACGGGTGTTTTACAAACAAACTTTATAAGAGCACAGAGTTGGGGGTCCTGAAGAGATACCACTTCAGTTTCCTTTGAAATCTCGAAATACTGACCAAAGGGGTTAGTCTTTTAGCTCGTCAAGGTTCCTTCAAGACAACGAATCGTAATACCTAATTTTGTTTTCGTTTTAAAATTTGTGAACACAGTAAAATAAATTAGGAAGTTCATAGATTTGGGAATCTAACAAAAATACTCCGAGAAACTCCGAAGTTTCAACAAAGAAAAAAAATTCCGAAAAACACCCTCTGATTTTCACGAGAAATAATCTCCGAAAACACTAAATACTAGTAAAGTTTCGTCCATTTTTGTTTCAATCGCGTTAAAATTATGTTTTCGCCATGTTCACTCTTTTCTGTTTCATACCCTGTGCACAACGCTGTCGAATCCTTTCAATTTCCCGCTCTATTGTTCACGAACGCCACGTATGAAACGCCATATAAAACGCCAGATCACGCCAGTCACAAACACCGCCTGTTTGCCTTAACCACAGCGTTTTCTATTTTGCGTTTGTTTCTTTTCTCGTTGGGAACTCTTCGATTCGTTCGACCTTCCTCTTGTTTTAAAAGCAATTGCCACAGGCGACTCGACGTCAGTCGTCATTAATATTATTTTTTAGGGTTCCTCCGCGCGAGGATTATTACATTGTCCGGATGTTTCCTTTCTCGTCTCGACCTGTCTTGTTTCTTCCTTTCGTTTTTTTTTTCTTTCTTGATCCGCTGGGAATTCATTATAAGTCCCCCAGGGCGTACGGCATCCCGAGCTTTCTCTCGTCGCGGTGATGGAGAAGGCAAATATTTGCCGAGTCGAAGGCTGAGCCCTAGATTTGTGTACGGCGTCGCTTCAGCCGCTTTCTCTTCCGTGATGCTCGGGGAAAGAAAGGATCCGCTGCGGGTCGACACACACATCTTTACTCGGGACAGCGGAATGTATCTCCCTGCGGAGCAGCTTCCGAGGATGGGAGCTCTTTTTGCGCCAACTTTCTGCATGTTTTGTTGCTTGTTGGTTGCTACTGCTGTTGGTTATTTTGCGTTTCTACGGGCGACGCGATTTGGCTAGACACGTCAAAAAATCGCAAATTAAAAAAAAAAAGAAAATGAAGTCGGTTGAAGATTACGTACAGTTGTGAGCGAACATATAACTAAAATAACGATATTTATTTTTAAAGAGTTGCGTTCTGTTATGCGGGTTCGTATCGCGAGCGGCGTGCGAAATTCGGCGTTCGGCATTTTGGTTTAACTCGGACGATAATTGAATATCGGGTCAGAAAACTATGCGAGTTGTTTATGACTCATATAGAAGTTAGTTGAAGCATGAATTCTAAAAGAACGAAGCTGTAAACATATATTCTTAACAAGGAGGGGGAGCTACTTTTAGTTATAAATCAAAAATGAAATGTCAGAGGGGTTGGCACTGGTAATAGCCCGGTCAGCTACAGTGTGGAATGATTTTGCATTTATGCATTATGTACGTAATGTATTATGATGATTTATGTATGTTAGCTTGGATTCGGTTAAATATGCCGTATTGATTTTTGTACTATTGGGGGAGACTAGTTTTATTAATTAGAAAGGAAAAATCGAAGAAAAGTTGGTAATAGCAATATTTCGGTAAGTTACTTTGTGTACACAAGGGGGAGCCGATGTCACATCGATATGGGTCTTTGGGGTTTAGCTACGGAGACGAGAGAGACCCTTTTAAATCTTCACCTGGCAACAGTGGGTAGTTTAAATAGTGTTGTCGTGACGGGCAACTGGTTGTTGTGGGGTCGTTTGTACGTTGCCTTCCTCTGCGTCTCGTACAAAGACCAACTTTTATTCATCGGAGTTTCTTTTTCTGTTTAACGTTACTACTTAGGAAGCGTTAAGCCGCTGTCACGCTGCTCATACATTATAATTTAAAAAAAGACGCGATATTCGCTGCAGGCACGATGTTAGAATTATTTGCGGAGCCACCCCGAGCCTGTTCGAAGCTGCTCCGAAATAACTGGTCGAACATGTCTGGCGACGTCCGAGGATTCCTGTTTCACACCGAATTTCTAAGTCTGTGTTGAGCTTACAAATACGTATTATTCAAATTCGTATAGAACATTTTTTTTTCAATAACGGATTGTAAGTGTAGTATCATTAAGGAATCAACCGATCCCGATTTTTTTTTTCACCCATCCGCATACATGCTTTTACATTTTTTTTTACGCAACAGTAGCATATATGAGGCTCCCGATGTGGAACTTTGAAAGTCTCAGCAGCATATTTAGCTTGAAACGGAGTCTCGATAAGCGAAGTTGGCTGGGGCGTTATTCGTTACGAAGCGCGCATTTTTTGCATAACGCGTCCCGTTTAATGCTCCAGTGAAAAAGATACTATAATCGAAAATTTTGTCAACCCCAAAACTGGGATTTGCTTTTAATCTTTTCGGGCATTTGTGACTGTAAAAGTATCATCCTTCGGCCGGGGATACGGCAACATACGTTACCGCTGCAAAAAACATGACTGAGGTAGTGAGACTTTTTTTTTGTTCGTGATGTTGTTAGCGTGCATTATGATCTACGGATTCCACAAGCTCAGATCGATTCATAGCCTGTCCTTACTGAAACCACCATTAACGGGAATAGAATACGTGCCGCAGTCGTCCCAAAACTACCGTTTGACTCGGCTTTACGTGTGCAGTCGAGTGCCTGCTCATCGTCCCCGATGAGGCACCTAACTTGAGGTGACTGTGTACTCTTACCGAAATGACGGTAAACTAAAAATAAAAAAAGGACAGCTGTGTGTGTGGGGGGGGGGAGGGGGCAGTAGAGCAGGACCGTTGGTATCCCGGCTTCTGGCAGATCCATCACCGACGCGTCATTTGTCGAGACTCCTCGCCCTGTTTCACCGCGACGCTCTTATACAACACTCTACCACGACGCTCCCTCCTCCTCCTCGACCGTCTTGGTCATCCATCCATCACGGTTGTCGACGGTGCCTCTCTGCCTGTGCCGCCGCCGGCTCCCTCCCCCGCGCGGCCTGTCGAGGCCCTTGACGCGCGCTACCGTAAAGCGATCTTCTCCGCACACAAGCAAGCGCGGCAGGTTAGCGCTCTTGGCAGGGGGAGGAGGCGGCGGTTCGCCGGTGATAGCTGGAGCCTGGAGGGATGCCTTCGTTGTTGAAAAGCGTTTGTCCTCTTTTAGATATTTACTTTAATCGATGCATTTATTTTACCTTTTTTATCATTTTGCTGCGCTTGCTTTAATCTTATGTACGAGGTTTGGTCTACCTTTTTCCTAAACCGCGTACCGTTTTTGCGTGGGAAATTGACAATTGGACGTATACGAACACAACCTGTAAACAAACCATAAACAAAATCAGTATTTTGTACAACTCAACAAGCACTATCGCTTATCTTAAACTTTTAGTAACTTTTATTTTTTACTACTAATAAAAAAAACAAGACACCAGCGGTTTTTTACGTCCGTTTTTATGTAACGTTAACAGATTAGTATCGCATGATATTGAATATATTCACAGCATGTTTACTGTGCTCTCTTGCCAATAATCCTAGTCTCCGTTCTCGATAGGTTACTACGCTACGTGTAACTTGCTTTTTAAAACAGTTGTCGCTTTTTCATTGCTAATTTCACGACAGTTATCTGATATAATTATTGTTTTGTCTATCTATGCCTAAATATTCCCCGAGTGTAGTGACATCCGTTTTAGAATTTTAAGTCTTCATACGGAATACGCTGCACAATTTAAAGGTCACGTCAGTGACAGGCGTGACCCTGTCAATTTTTGTGTTCTGGTGTTTACTGTGATTTCTCTTATTAACTGGAGTGCCCCTGTTGTCCATGAAATGATTCTTCCATCCATCCATCACAGCATTATCTTCTATGTATCCTTTGTGTTTTACATGAACAGTCCCCCTTATTTAATGCTTAGCAATGGGCCTTTAAGGTACTTAAATAAATAAATAAATGAAATGGGACGTTTCTTGCTCAGTCCAACGTGAATATCACATTCCAGAATGATATGCATGTCACGACTGCGAATCGATACAATATGCCTAACTCTCGTTTCTATTTCTAGTCGTGACTTCGTGGGTTGCGTAATTGAATAAAGGTGAAGTGGTGGTTAGTATCAGTAAGAAAATAAAGGTGTCTCCCTGTCTGCCTAAAGACATCGATCGCTCGGGGAAAAACTTTGACGTCTCGGCCAAAACAAACGAGTTTGAGAATGACCGCGAGCTCAAAGTTAACCGGGGCTCAGGTTGGCTAACATATGGGCCTCTAGGGGAGTAGAGGGCGGAGGACGGTAAGGGGAAAGACAGACTTTATCAAGCAACTTCAGAAGTTTCTTCGCAGAAAGAAATACGAAGAGAAAAAAAAACGCCCAAAGCAGGCGAGAGTTTTCCTGGCGGGGAGTTTGGTTTGCGGGGAGCATGACGCTTAGGCAAACTTGAGGGGGTCCCGCGTGGGCGAAAGTCGAGCGCCTCGGCGTCATGGTTAAGTCGTTTAGACGCGAGAATGTAATTTAGTCCCCGGTAGACGCGTTAATTAGAGTTGAGTGGTCGATTCTCCGGGTAGCTGACTCGTCTAGGGACGAAATATAACTCGGTTAATTTTCAGTTTTTTTTTTCTTTCCGGGAAAAGGTGTGGAGGAAAGAAGGTTGTGGTTTGCAGACGTAAATGTTGCGCGCGTGCGCAGAAATTTCAGGCGGGGTGGTACAGTGTGAGTCATGAGCGAGCGCCAGAAAGAAACGGGGAAGCGAAGATTGCAAATGCTCCGACGCGGAAATGCTTGTACACAAAAATTCAATCACAAAAAGAAAAAAAAACTTACACGTTTTGACTGGGTTTGCTGATTCCTCTGAGAAGAGATGTAAATTAGTTTCTGATGCTGAAGCTGCAGACTATTCCACTAGTCGCCTTCCGCGCGCTACCATTATTGTCTATTGGGTTGTGGAGTGCCTTCTGAGCATGCGCACTATCTCTCGTCTCCGAAATATCTGACTCCGGGCATGCGTCTACAGCCCGGTAACTCGGCATTTCTCGCCTTGGTGATAATCAGTGGAAAGGGGACGAGATTTGATTATTTGGCCATTTTGTAACCTGGAGGTGCCACGGGACAGGAGGATGGAACGGGTAGCCAATCATGGAAGCTTGCGTTGTCGAGTCGCACCCCTCGTAGCACTCCGACGGGAGGTTTTCCTTCTTCGTACGCTGTCGCCCAGTTCTACCGTATTAATCAAAATCAAACGTACAATGTTTTTTTTTTGTTTTTTTTTTACGAAACAAATGTGTTTGCATTTTGACTTCGGCAGGAACAAACCGTTAGACATTTGTTACCCAGAAAAGCCTACACCCCCAGGAGGTACCCCTCGTTAAGACGAGCTTGCTACTCCCTAGAAATAAAGAGCTCGACGCACTCTTCTCTGTGTCGGTTCCGCAAGTACGCGTGAAGTAATCCGAACAAAGTGACAACCGCAGGGTTCTCTTCGCATAGAACGTTTCGCAAAATATATTTCATTGTACTTTTTTTTTTACTTATACTTTTGTGCGGTGAATGAATTTATCCGGAAATCGCCATTTTAAGTTAACGCATGAATAAGGACACTTTCAAAATATTCCTTCTTTCTCTGCGAGAAGAAAAATGGGGAAAAATATATACTACTCTTTTTCGGTTACAAACGCCGGAGACTACGCACACTTCAATTATCAATCTATATTTCCTTTGTGTTTATATATACAGTTGTGTCCCATTAATACGGACCCCGTTAATGTGGATATCCCGTTAAAGTGTTCACAGACGAATTGGGTAAATACACGCACTTTTGTCTCGTTATTATGGACTACTAAAATTAATGCGACACTTTGGGGGAAACTCAGGTGTCCATTTTACAAAGAAATCGCCGTACAGCTTCACGCTGCTTCCAACAAAGCCTTCCCGTGGCCTACCTTCGAGCTCGGTCGCTGGACAGCTATTTGAGATTCCGAGGGAGAGCGGAAAAGTGAGTGAGAGAAAGAGATCCAAGCTCGACTGGACAAAGCGGATCAAGCGAAGCGCGGCCGAGATTGCAAAGAGCCGTTTCTTTCAGCCCGCGGCCTGTAATAAATACGTCAGATTATCGGCTTTTTCGATACTACTTTTTTTTTGGAAGGCGTGAAACCACCGTCGTCGTGGTTTCGAAACCACCCACGCAGGAACTGTAGCGCTCTCCGCGGGCACACGAGCGCGCTTTCCACGGAAGCCAATGGAGCCCGCTTATCGGCCACAACCGGAGAGAACCAGCGGTGGCGATGAACGCGTCGGGCCATTGTTTCCGCACGGATCTTTGGGCCGCCAACAGTGGACTCTCTGTATAGTTATTTTGCCCCATTTTAAAGGGACAGTAACCGAATGAAATCCATGTTCACACTAACCGGACGACGCCGACGACATATGACGTCTTGTGATGGCGACGAGAAACGCGTGATGGCGGGATAAAGTGACCGGATCGCCACCCGAGTCGCGTTTGACCGATGAAATGTATAGAAGGTGGTGAGTTCCGAACATCTTATTATCGTTTAGCAACCAATCAGATGACAGCATTAGTCAATATGAACGACGAATCATGAACAGCTTGGGCATAAGCCACGCCTTGCGTTTCTTAACTGTAGGGTATACTACATAGGTATGGGCACATTCAGATAATATCACTAAGTTGCTTGCGGCGTATTGGGACGCATCTGCTCTTTCAAAACACGGGTCCATTGCGGGCTGACGTGGTTAGTCCAGAATCTCTACCATCGGAACCATTATCATTAATATTGTCAGTGGCTGCAGCGGTTACTCGGCGATAGCGGCTCTCGTGGATCGTCTCCTCGCGCGGGCGATGATTGGAAGGGTTCGTAACAAACGCTGCGAAACTGATGGCGCCGCCCCTTCCCCCAAATATTTAATAACGCCGTTGCTGCGACTAGCCCCCTTTCCTTCAATAAAGGGGCAATAATCTCTTCCGCGCGTTTTGCTCGCGCACTTTTGGCGGCCGCCGCCCGCTTCCGTGGGGTCGAGCTCACTGCGCATCGTCGCTTCGTCGGGGAAGGGGAGGCCATCGGGAAGGGATACTTCGCGTGAGTCTGTTTGTTCCCTCTTGGACGGCCGAGAGATTACGGCGAGGCCTTCGATTTTTCTCGGGCTCGGGTGCACGTGTGTGTACACCGCGCGGGCGATGCCGGGCTCGGGTCCCGGAAGAGCACGGCTCAGTGAACCGAGCGGTCCGGCGGCGGCGGCCGGATGCACTGCCGACGCGGCCGCCGGACTGCTGTAGGAGTCTCGCACGAGCGGGTACTCATGAGAATAGATGGTGGCCGATACGGTTTCTCCTCCTTTTTCCCCTTTTGGGGCGCGGCTTCGCGCGCGCGAGCGCGTTCTTATCCGAGAAGTCGGAGAGGGATGGATAGGTTGGAGCCGAGGTAGGAGGGGAGGTAGTTTAGGGAGAAGAGGGCGGAAGGGAGGTGGCAAAATACAAGCGTCGATTTGTGGTGGGGAGGGTATGGAAATTGGGCAAAGAGATGGGGGAGGGAAGGGGAGAGACAACGTTTGACTGAGGGAGGGGATACTGGAGCACAACGGGAGACACGAGCCCAGTTAGGAGGAAAAGGGATTTAGGAGAAACGCACGGGAGGGAAGGGATTGAATACAAACGCGGATTTGTGGATGGGAAAGGATGGAAATTGGGGAGCGGGACGGAGACTGGAAGGAGACGACGAGGAAATGCTTGGACTGAGGGATACTGAGGCACAAATGAGGCGGCAAACCAACGAAGCATAAAGGTTGAGTAGGGACGCGCAGTAAGCAAGATAAAAGGGCGAGAGAAAGAAAAGAGCGGGGAACGCTGAAAATGGGGATACTGAGGAGCAGGAAGGGGGAGGGAGTTTGGGGATTGTGGAGGAGAGGAGGGAGTGGATAAAAACAAAGAGACGGGAGGGGAAGGAGGGGGGATAGAGGGGGAAAGCTGAGGCCGCGGATCTCTAGGCGAGTCACCACAGTCATTATTCTTTCAATCATGGTCTCTTCCTTCCGAGACGTTGCTTTCCCTCTGGATTCTTTTGGGGAACCGGGGGACGGAAGAGGGAGGAGGGCGGTTTATACCCCTCTTCCGCAGTTTATAAATCTCTGGATTTGAGGTGGACTAAAGCGAGTCGTCGCTCTGGATCACCGAGGTTGTTTGTTCTAGGGGAGGCCGGAGGGAGGGAACTAATGGGAGGAGAGAGAAGAGTAATGTTTCAGGGTCTTTTCTTGACGCAATTTGTGCGTGGTGGTTTCTCTCGTTGAGGCCTGGCAAGAAGAGTGAGTTCCGTTTCGTCTGGTGTCACGTTGTTATTTTGGACTAAAAAGTCTGGGAGAGCTAGTGGAGTTCGTGCCGTGTCACCCTACGATTGTTAGTTTTTGTGGTTTACTTCTTTTTTCAAATGTGTTTTGTTTAAAGTGGTCAGAACGTGATGGAAAAGTGAAATCTTTGGGATGCTATTTCTTTTTGTTAGCACGGTTACTATATAGTTTGTCATAAAAAAATTGCATGCGATTTAATCGAACAGTATTCTAGATTTTGCCTTGATGCCGAAGTGACATCTCTTCTATTTTGAGGAATCGAAGTCAACAATTTGCATATTGTGTTATTTTCTTTGAGGGTGTGTCTGGTAGCCCAGCGAGAGCTCGCGAGCATTCGCGTCTGTTTTCATTATCAAACTAAAAAAAAAGTGAAAAAAAAAGATTAATGTCTTAGCCATGTTCGCTCCATTCAGCCGCCTGGTCTGTTTCCTTCACTCAACGAAGACCCTCGTTAGCGGACCCCGCCCAAGTCCCGTGCCAGCTCCATGCGTTCCCTCTTTTTTTTTATTATAAAACCTTGAAAGTAGTTTAAAGCCCCCTCGCAGTGCCCCCAATTTTTAAAAACAAAAGTGAAATCCTAAAACGTTGCTAAGAATTCAGTCCCACTAGTTAGCCCCTATTGTCGTCTAAACGGCAGAAAAAATAAATAAATGATACATCCGACATTCTTCTTTTTCCCACACAAAGGGTTGGTGTGGCGCAGAGCCAAGTCCGCCGAAAATGTCGACTAGGCAGATACTGTTTAAGCCGCGGTGTGGTGTCACCACTTCTGAAACCCGCTTTTTATACCATCTTTTTTAAACACGTCTTTAGTTGTGCATTTTCCATTGTAGCATTGATGATAATGTCTTGACCGCGCGCTAGTAAGATTTCGGGGCTTTTGTCTCGTAAGCGGTTTCGCCGGTTCCTGGGTCGTGCTTATCCCTAGCTGCTGTTCCTCTGTTATACCTTTCCCTCCCCCCCCCCTCAAAATGTGTCTACAAGCGCAATCGCATTGTGTCTCACTCCGCCTAAATGTGCTACCCCCTTTCAACCTTCGGTTTCCAGACCTTGCTCCCAACCTTTTTCCCCGCCCATTTTTTTCCCGACTTTTTTTCCCCCGCCATTTCTGCCTCCATGGTAAGCGTGCCCTTGCTTTCCTTCGGTCGGCGCCGTTTACGCGCGAGCATTGTTCGGCACTCGGCGCCGGGAGTTCGCGGTGCATCCCAAGGGACCCGTCTCTCCCGCTACTGCATCTTCCTTCCTTCCTCAGCCACCGATCTGCGAGCTCTACAAACGCTGTCGTGTTCGGAAAGACCGAAACACCGTTGAGCGTTCATTTCCGTGTCTTCCTTCGGGCGGTGATCGGCCTCGAATATACGAAAGGTACATCGCTGTTCTAGGGATGTTGTTTTATTCAGACCTAAGTAATGATGCGATCTGAAACGCTGTTTGTTTATTTGAACGCTTCCCCGAAATTCTGAGTTTAAACTAATCATTAAAAATTTGTAAAAAAAGTGTCACGTGTGATTAAAGCGTGAATTGGTTACTTTCGGACAAGGTGCGGAACCGTTAATTATTTGAGTTAGGTTCGGGTTCATTAGCTCTGCATATCGTTCCGGTTCGGATTCAAGATGAAATGTTCGGTTGCGGTATTGTTTCGGTTCGGTTAGAACTAACGGGTTTGCTCGGGTTTTCGGCTCGGGTTCGGTTCGACACCCTTTTTAAGGTGCACCAAATATTTTTTTGTCAGTGTGTCATCACTATTTCCAGTTTACCTGATGCGCTCAGCACGTATCAGAGACAAAGTATAAAAAATAGTGCGACGATGACAGCAAAGCCAGCTCTAGCCGGGAGGTGCTTTTTCAATTTCCCTCAAAGCGAGCACAACGATGCGGAGTGCCGAAAGATGACGTTATGTTACAACCTTCAACCTGGCTTATATGAAAGATGCCACCTTTCTGCCTGACGAACAGTGCGGCGAAAGCAACTTTAAGAACTCAAAGTTGCTTTCGTCTTTGGTATTTGGTTTGTACCGATTTAACGCACCACGCAGACATCGCCGTGCAAGTTGATGACACAGTGTCAAGCGTTGTTCGGCTCTAAGCAGACCAGAGAAAAAGCCGCGCGTCGACTCGATTAAGCAGTATGACAAACAGGAAAATCGCCTTCCAATCAATGGACGAATGAATGAGCGCATGGTCGGTGGCGTTTCCACTGGACCGAGCGGCAGTATGCGCAACAGCTTGCACTGACTGACGTCACTCCAGCACCCATTGTGGTAGACATTACCACTAGCATGGTTCAATGACGTCACGTGCAATCCATGTATAGGAATAGGATGTACTAGGGTGCCTTCATGTGCGCTTTGCTTAGGGTGGAGTCATCCGGCCATTTCGTCCCACACTTTTATTTTCCTTTTTTGTTCAGAAGCGCGTGAGAGAGTGTGTCCCTGCACGCGTCTGTGGCGCTGACTGTGCTATGGCGACATTTTGTTTTCGTCGATTTCTTTGTATTTTCCCCGTGAGCGCGTGCTGTCGGCATCGGGTACTACAAAGGGTGGCATCACCCTAAACAGAAGGACATTGAGGCACCCTAGGATGTACTGGTACTGATAGAAGTGTTATTTGAGTAAATTTAATTCTGGTTGCTGCTTATTTGCGGGACGTGCGCAGCACAAGCTGGCGCGTGGTACTGAGGCTAAAGGGCGATTCACACTTTGCGTTGAGTTCGACGGAGTGCGAGGGTTGCTATGGAAACAGCAGCGTCGGCTCCAACGACACGGTGTAAAAAGCGGTTCTGTTGGAACCGACGCAGCTGTTTCCACAGCAGCCCTCGCATTCGATGGGACTCAACGCAAGTGTGGGAATCGCGCTTAACGCTTGGAACAGTCGGACAGATAGAGTATGACGCGTGTCTAGAGAGTTGACAATTTACGGTGATCTCGTTTGAGTTTGTAGTGACCAAATGTAGGTCCTACCCATTTATTTACACTATTTACACTTCACAATATCTAACGCTATGAGGGATACCTTCGGAACCCACCGAGATCGTCGGCCGTGCTGCACGCTCCGTCGAGTGTCGCGCGCTACCCGACCTTGCCCACCTCTTCTTCTCTTCGTGGCGCTCGGCGCCTACAATACTCTCCCTCCTCTCTCTCTCCTGCGTTGCCAGCATGACCGTAGGATGGTGGTAAACACCAGGTCACTTGACGAGGCGGAGCTAGGAGGGAATCGCGTGTGCTTGTTTGGTTGCGGTGAATAATAGTCGTCGTGTTTGACGGAGAGTTTGGTTGTCTAGATCCAAACTGACCGGAGTCTCTGCGGTTGTTTTCGGAATAAGCAGAGCTGGGTCTGTTGGATTCTTGAGGGGCTTGTGTGCATTGGAGGTGTTCTGTGTAGGTTTGATCAGATCGAGGGGATCGGTGTGAGGTGAGGCAGTGGTGATCAGTGATCGGTCGAGCGGGAATGGTGGAAACCTGAATGGCATGGTTCGTATTACCAAGCGGTTCCTGATGAGCGGGTTTCAGGCGGTCAATGGAGACGGTTTCTGGGCGTCCATTGTAGTCGATTGTAAAAGTCTTGGCTTCTCTTGTGAGCACCTTATGCGGCCCGGTGTATGGTTGTTGAAGCGATCTTTTAGAGCCGTCTCGGCGTAGAAATACGTGGCTGCACGTGTCAAGGTCGTTCGATACGTACACTGGAGCGTGTGCTTGCTTACGGGGTGATGTGGGCCGGAGATTTCGCATTATCGTTCGCAACTGATTGGCATATGTCATAGGATCAGGAGCTGGCTCTTCCATACCAGATGTGAAAAATTCTCCGGGTAGGCGTAGGGTACAGCCGTATACCAACTCGGCTGGACTGTAGCCGAGGTCTTGCTTCAAAGCAGCCCGAAGTCCAAGGAGGACGATCGGCAAGCTTGTGTTCCAGTTATTTGGGTTGGATTGTGCCATCAGCGCCGCTTTCAATGAGCGATGAAAACGTTCGACGAGACCATTTGCAGAAGGGTGGTAGGCGGTCGTTCGTATTCGTTTTGTTCTCAAACTTCCAGTGGTACCAGCAGATACCTGGTGGAGGGGATCCGGGTCGTGGTGGGGAACGTCCGAGCTGTGAAGAACGATACCTTGAACGCTGGCGAGATCTAGATGAAGCAGCGGTCATGAGTGCGGCCACTTGCGTTGTCAACTGGTTGATCTGCATCCGCAGGTCCTCGATGACATCTGGGACCAGAGGTTTTCTTGTGCCGCTGTTCTCTTGCTGCGATGTGCTAACAGCCAGAGAGTCTGTAGCAACCGTTGATATAGCCGGTGAGGCTACCTCAACGACTCTGTCCGCGAGCTCTGCCAAAGCTTCGATGGTGATGTTCATTGTTGGTGCTAGCACCATCCTGACAGTCGCCGGTAGCCGCTGGAGAAAGAGCTCTCGAAGAAGCGAAGGGTCAAATGTTGTAGAAGAGTCACCAAGCATTGCTGGAGGCGTCGAAGCACCTGGGATGGCGTTTTATCGCCAAGTTCTTCCGTTGTCAGCAGTTGCTGTAGTCGTCGTTGTTCGGAAATGGACGTTCTTCTCACCAGTTCCGCTTTGAGGGTGTCGTACGGGTTCTGATTTGGTGGCTTGAGAATAAGGTCCCGGACCTCTGTTGCGACTTCTGGTGACAAAACTGCAATGACTTGGTGGAACTTCGTCAGTTGTCCCGTGATCTTTGCTGTGGAAAACTGAGCCTCCACTTGAGCGAACCATAGGAGGGGGTCAGATGGCCAAAACTGTGGGAGTCGAAGACGAACCGCACCGATATCTCCGCTGGGTTGTCCAGTAGCCATGTCTCGTATGAGGGCGGCGGAAACGCTGAAGAGTGCGTGCCTTGCCGGGTCACCAGATATGTAGTGACCAAATGTAGGTCCTACACATTTATTTACACTATTTACACTTTACAATATCTAACGCTATGAGGGATACCTTCGGAACCCACCGAGATCGTCGGCCGTGCTGCACGCTCCGTCGAGTGTCGCGCGCTACCCCACCTTGCCCACCTCTTCTTCTTTCGTGGCGCTCGGCGCCTACAAGTTAATTCAAAAATAAGAATTCAGCGGTTCATCCGCGACCCAAATGCCTTCCCACGTGTCACGTGACGCATTGCCAGCTCTTGTTCGCTACTCGTTATATCTTATCGCCCTCTCTGCGGCCAGCATCGAGTCGGAACAGTGTAGCAACTCCGCCCAGAAAGAAACGGCCCCCCGCCGCGGTCTGGTTTGCGTGCGCGTGCTGCCGTCGCCAGACCCGGTCGTTCCGGCGACGGCGGGGAGCTCGGACCGCGCAGCGTCGGCGCTTGTCGCCTGCGCGATCACGTCCGCTGGTCGCGCATGCGAGCGGCACGACCCTCGCTGCCCATAAATCCGGCGCTCGTTGTTGGAGGCAGAGCCCTTAATTGCGTTAGCAGCCAGTGCTTGGGGCCTTCCCCGCCTTCCCTTCTCGCCGCGCCCCAACACCAGCAGCAACACGGGGGCCCCTGATGCTGGCAGCTAGCTCTCGCTTTTGTTGCTCTTCGAGCCGCGAAGTCGGGAACACTGGCTGCGGTTCGGATCGTTTCATCTCTGCCGCCTGGCGAATTTTTCCCCGTCTTCTCCGCCTCTCTTTATTTCTGCCGTTATCGTTGTTTTATTGTTCTACGACTTTCGTTTGTTTATGTTTTGTTTGTTTCTCTAGTGTCGCCGTGTCGTCGTTGTATGCGACTGAATGGGGGCCGTAAAGCTGGGATTGGATGGGGGACATATACTACTTGCGGAGCTTATCATTTTGTGTACCGCAAGATGGGGGTCGTGAGATAAAACTCTGCACAAGGGGATCGAACGTGAGACTGCTTCGCTTGCAACGTTGATCTTGCTAGGGGATCATGATACTTGTCAAGGTCAACATGGCTTCTTCCAAGCTTGGCTAACTGCTGGCTGGTCTCTCTCTCTCTCCTGTGAATAAAAAAATAACGAAATCAGTTATAAGTACTGCGAAAATACATCCCTTACATTTTCAAAAACCGTTTGTCATAAAACAAAACAAAATTGCCACTACAGAGAAACTTGCGCAATAAAGAAGACCGGTTAATGAATAAATTACATGCCTATTGCCACTCCACCTTACATATTCTCCTTGCTATATCAAAAATATAAAACGCAGGACTCATATCAATGAACACACTCATAAAGGACACAAGCCAATGAGAAATCGCCCTTAAAGTAAAAACCACGAACAAAACAGCCAGCCAAAACGACGACGTATTCCCATTAACGATGTTCCCTAACGAAAATTGACCGCGTATCATTTTCGTCTTTTCTTTTTTGTTGTTAATTTACTTCTTTGGTTTTCCCGTCCGGAAGTTTAGTGTGGCGACGGTTCGACGCTTTAGCGAGCCGTGACGGTTTCGGCCGATGCGTTTTCGCCGCTCATAAGTAACGACCAAGCGGTTTGAGCGCACCATCCTTCGGGCAATGAGTCGTTGTTTCGTATCTACGACACCGACGTCGCGATTGCCTTGTATCGCTTGTTCGTTTGTGTCTGGCTGGAGAGGGGGCGGGGAGGGTTACAACAGGGTGCGGTTACTATCTGACGTGAAGCGCGAAAACACATTTCCTCGTCTCGGTTTGGGGGTTCAGGCTCCCGGTGGTGTCTCGCGGGGTTGGGACTACCAACATGGCGTCGCACCTGTCGAGTGCGCCTGGACGTGCCGCGATGAAAAGCCGCTTTCCGCTGGGTCCATCTTTCTTCGACGCGTGTGGTCCGACCCTGGGGGCTGTAGATCGAAGCTAATGGGGTCTGTACACCACAATTATAAGCGTTGCGGCGTTCAGCCGTGGGCCATTACCGCGAACGCTGCTGTGATTCACGCTGGCAGCTTCTCGCTGCGGAAGCGAGATAAATAAAAGCGCGCGAAAATAGACTTGGCGCGCGCTTCAAACGGTTATGACACGTGCTCATTGGCTAAATTATTACAGCCTCAACAACACGCTGATTTATGGATTCTTCTGTGCACACACAAAAAAAATCAAACTGGTGTAACGCTTCTATAATGGCAATTATGAAAGTGCATTGTGTAGTTTATAGAGGGTAGCTATCTATTTTTCAAGCAGCACCACGGATGTGCAGGGTTATAGCGTTTATAGTGCATCACATTAACGCAAACGCATCTGTACAAGTAGTTCCGAAGGTAGTAAAAATAGGTGCATGTTACTAAAACCATTTGAAAAATGTGATGCCGAAACCAAAAAAAGGAACGTTAGAATTTTACCTATGCTCATTCGCTATTTATTTTCATTGTTGTAACCGGAAATCCTCAGGGTGAAAGCATATTAAATGTCTAGTAGTTTAAGAGCAGTTGACAAAGTTTTTTTTCGCACTTCATAACGTCGATTCTTACTGTCCTCTCCGTTCGTAATTCTCTTCCATCATTCGTTTATTCATTGTAGTCATATGGTGACGATTTCATAAGGCAGTGCTTTAATTACAACACGCAGAATTATTGAAGAGAATAGAGCGCTTGAAATGTTAGTTTTACTTAGGCGCACGATCGAACTTGTTCATCTCTGCAACACAATTGAAGAGCAGAACCTTTTAGAGGTACACCAATTCTAGCGGAGCCGTTACGATATGGAGGCGGCATTCGTCTCTAAAAATACGCCCCAGATACAGGTACGCGAAATTGTTATAAAGGTATAGGGTACGCCGCAGTTCTTTCCAAAACGACCCAAACCACCGCTTTCCGGGATCGCTCACATCGGTCTCGGTGCCCGGAGGCACAATTCGGAACATCGACGTTCGCGAGCCGCAAGGAGCGGAAGGGGAGAGGCTGTCCCCGATCACAATGGTTCAAAAACACGCCGCGAGCACGCGCTCGCATTCGTGCCCGGAGTTTCTCGATCTCTAGCCAACCCACCGGATTGATTTATAGATCACCGCGGGGGTGGAGGGCACGCTTTGACGTCCCACCGGTTCCAACGACGGCTTTCGGGTCCGCGCGCCGGACACAATCGAGCTCGCGGTCCGACTTGCTGCTTTGGCTTCCTGCGTGACTTCGATCGCCGATCGGCCAATCGATACAATGCGATCTGTTTCGGGGACCACCTGGGCGTCGCTGGCGCGCAGCCGAATGAAGCTTGGCACCTCGCTGAGGTGTGGCCGCTCGCGTGTTCCGCATGTTGGCAAAACTGCCTGACTACTTTTTCCTTTGTTGTGATTGCAGTAGTTTTTTTTTTTTGCATTGTGATTGCGTGCGTAGCGATGTATGCTGGGAATCAATGAAGGTGTCTGAATTAATTTTTTTGATCGCTTAGGCGACATAGGCAGGGAACCTGTTTCGTTTTTTCAGTTTTATGTTCCGCAATCAAAATGCGTATTGCTGCGGTGTGGGCACCGCGCAAACATGATTTCGGTTCCACGGCGAGTATCCTCGAGTCCTTTAGAATTAATTCGTAACTACGGGAAAATATTTAGTTGCAGTGCACCGCACTTCATTTCCTTTTATTATTTTACTGTTCACGTACATAATAAAATAATACTTTGTTTTGTTTTTCATCCTGAGACTTCTAGCACCTCGTTTTGGTTTCGGAACACAAAACAAGAACGCACTAAATGCTAAATAGAACGCGTGGAAAAACAACAACAATACGCGTGAACCTTCTTGCCTGCAATTCTTCAGTCAACCAATTGCCAAACTGATACGGGAGTGTCTTCTTGCAGTTCCAAAACTGTAAAGACTCTTGAAATATGGAATGCTTCGTTCGGCATAACGTTGTGCGCCGCGGCGTGCACGCGAGGGCTTCGAAAACTATTTATTCCGCATAAACTATCCGAACTTCAATAATTATTACTTTTAAATAACCGCGTTAGCCAAGTTCGGTTAGATGTGTTCGTCGTGAATAGCATTTGCTGGAGTTGAGAAACTAAATCTGATTTGCGTCATTCCGTGGCGAGTTGAGACCGTCAAGGTCCGCCATTCTCAAGCTGACGTCAAAGCCCACAAAGTGTAACGTCCCGAAAAGAAACGTCGGAGGTTATGGGAGAAATCCTAAGGCGCGGTCACGATGCTAATACATTATATTAAAGACAGTCTACAGACACTGTTGAGGCGTGTCCGCAGACAAATTTGTTCATCATGAGGGCAACGAATACCGTGACTTTCGAATGACGTACGAGACGAGTGGGTGCGGGTTTTTTGACGAGCCATCTAACGCGCGGTATTAGTGCGATATCGTTGTCAAAGATGCGTCACATGCGCGTCACAGTCTGTCGTTTTTCTTTTATGTGTGTGTGTAAGTGTGTGTTTTTGTTTGTTTGTTTGTTTTTTTGGAAAGGGGAAGGGTCGGCTTGTGCAGCTTCTTCCACCCACCTTTCGGCATCGCGTTCACTGCATCCCAAATTCTTAGGCAAACTAGCGGGAAGACGGTGAGAGTGCAGGCGAGCTGGTGGTAGCTAATCATGTTGTATTACACCTGAGACTGCGGTGGATGAAATCGGAAGAACTTTCAGTAGAAGGAACAGACACGTTCTCTGTGTCTGTTCCTTCTACTGAAAGTTCTTCCGATTTCATCCACCGCAGTCTCAGCTGTAATACAACATGACTAGCGGGAAGTCGAATTTCTATTTCGCTTTCCTTCAAATCTAGAAGTTTATTTCAACGACAGCCTATACCTGACATGCATTGGTCTGCTAAGGATAATTATTCGATAGCGGTCACCGGGTTAATTTTACTTAGTTGGTCCACTAATAATCGCGGTGCAGTTGTACCGTAGTCGTCCACTGGCTGTGCCGAACCAGCGCGGGCCGAGCGAAAAATGCGCACAGCGGCCGGGGTCGTGAGTCGTCCAGACTCCGGAATGTACTGGCTTGCTAAATGTGCGCGATTTGAAACCGTGCGGTGTGGACGTCGGCTGTGTCGAAAACGTTCTCGAGTAGTTGAACTACGACTGCTATTGTTTTCCCGAAATACTACAGGCGCAGTCAGGCCGCTTGTACATCGTGCACAAAAGACGCGGTATTCGCTGCTGATAGTAGAGAGCTTTAGGGAACCATTTTTGTACTTCCGTTCCTGTACGATGGGCGCTCCGGTACGAAATGCGCAGGCGCTACCACAGAAGACTCGCACATGCGCAGTTGGCCGTACCGGAGGGCCCATCGCATACCACATCGGATGTGCAAAAACTGTTCCCCAAAACTCTCTTATATGAGAGAAATATCTTCGGACGCGCCTCAAGCTTGCTTCGAAGCTTGTTCACTCCATACATATATATGTACGCTTCAAACATGTCTGTGGGCAATTTTTTATAACCAATGTAACCGTCGTGCGAGGAAGAAACACGCCTCCTCGGACAGTTTCTGCCGACAATCTTTTGTATGACGTGTTATCAGTATGATTGCTGCTTTCTGCTTCCTTTGTGGGTGAAAGTGACGTGCAACCTGCGTTCCTTGCCGACCACAAATAAGTACCCGAAGGAGTGTCTGCAGCTCTTCAAAAACGACCTTTTTTTTGTTTTGGTTTTTTTCGGTTGAAAAAAAATAAAGTAATTTCCCGAAGGGCTCTCCCTAGAGGCCCCCAGCAATCCCGGTTGTTCCTTGAATTTGTTTCTCCTTTCTCCCGACGCCGTGTCTTCCGTGGCTTCGATGGTTATTGGAAAAGCGCTCTTGGGGGGGACTGCTTGCCAGGCGCTGTCTTTCGCCGCCACCAATCGTGTCAACGTTCGCGGGGATTCCCCCGTGCTAGCTGGTCTCCTCCCTCTCCCCCGGCTCGCCTTGTCGAAACCTCCCGAAATTCAATTTTTCTTGCGTGTACGTTTTTCACTTTTGTTTGCGCCCTACTCTCTTTTTCGCCGTTCGTCAGGAACCACACTGCGTCCTTCTCACTAAAACGCGGCTTACTTCTCTGTTTTCCTGAGATGTTCGGAATAACTATTACGAGAAACCGGCGCATGCTGCCCCGATCCGGATATTTACGAATTACCGCGCGTGTATTAGGTAACTTTAATTTAATAGGCTTCAAAAAACTTGGTGTGAAAAACAACGCGTTATATATTTTCGTACATTCCTGCATCAAGCGAAAAACGAAATAAATCTTGAGGCTACCACGTGGGAAAGCCTGAACGAAATGAGTCTGCTTCTATTGTTTATCCAAATACTTCGCTAAAAGTATATGGCTTCTCTTTCTTTCGCTCTTACCCATTTCTCTCCCTCTTTCTCTCTTTGTAATGTATCATAAAACTTAGTAATATCACAATCTTGTAAATCTCGTAATGCTCCAAAGCCCTGTAATGCCATAAATAATCACGACGTCTTCATGACCCCACGCCAATCTTCTTACTCTCCTACCTCATATATCCCTTTAGCTCTTCCCTGACTCAAACAAGGAATAACTTCGATTTGTCGAAAGACCCTTTCCAATACCATAAAATGTTTTGTTCTTTTCTTTTTTTATTTTCTTATATGGCGTTAAGACGTTTACTTTTTTCATGAGAAAGAAACCTCCAAACTTGAGTAAAACGACCATCGAGTGACATAAATAATTTTCCAACGCATAAAGCGTCCGCTCAGCAATTGAGAAGTACCTCAGATTGCCAAATGGCTAGCGGGAGGAGGATGCGTATCGCGTGGAATATCCATTCGGCGGCGGCGGCGGCGGCGACGACGACTCAATGGGCACGCGGCATTTTCGCATTACCTGGCCTCACCCGTCAGGGGTTCCCGAATCCAGGTGCGTATCATCAGCCGGGTTTTGGCAGCTCCTTTCAGCGGCTCCCGGTTCCATCTGAACGTCGGCCATAATCTCTTCTCGATCTCGCGCTGACACGAACCCGATTTCGCAGCCAAGAAAAGCGAGAGAACCCGCATCCCTTTTTCCTCCCACCGCCCCAGCAGATATTCAGCCCATCCATAGCGCGGTGGCGGCGGTTCATGTGTCCACATCCATCAGCGACCCCAGAGGGTATGCCAGAAAATGAAAGGAAGAGAATAACAAAGAAATAAAAAGGAAATGGGAAAACCTCCATCTGTCAGAATCTAATCTCTCCGGAGAAGGCTGTTACCACGTATCTTTCTCTCTTGGTCGGAATGGCGTTCTGGATGTTTTCTTCGTGCTCGGTTAATATTATCACCGTTCGGGTTTTCAGTCTTTGTTCGTTTCTTCTTAGTTTGGTTCCTTATATTTGTTGCATTTTGTACGAGCTCCAAAAAGTATACGAATTATAAATTTTGCATGAGGCAAACGAAATTCTATTTGCTGCAGGTTTTTTCTCTTTATTTGAATATATTTTGTTTTGTTTTTGCCCCGATTGTCGTCCGATGTGTTTAGAGAGCCCGTGCGTTTTCTGAAGGGCAATTTTCGCGAAGCGATTTGTGAGAATAGACCCGGCACATGAGCGTTTTCTTTCTTGCACCTCAACTTCAATTCATAATACTATAGTTTTGCTTGTTCTCTCCTGCGTCGTCGCTGTATCTTCGTCTCGCCTCAATTCGGAAAAAGGTTATTAGATACAAGTGCTTATCCCCCCGGGAAACGGGCTTCCAATTTGCTTGAACGGAATACGAAGATGGGGCGAGGAAACCTGGTGCTCCAGGGTAATTTAGATTCTCATGATTCAAGTTCTTCATTCCGACACGAAACCTCTTCTTACATTTATTTAGGGAACAAACATTAGCGGACATAAACGAACACAAACGGACAGATATGTCAACGTTCCTTTATGACCTCTCCATCAATGTGTGTTTCGTATAATCAACCTGCTCATCCTGACTGACTTCTTATACCCTGCCTGGTTTGACCGGGCACTTTTAGCCGCAGTTAAGTGTGACTGAGGTCAGACTTAACTGCGGTTAAGGGTTCGCGTGTAACTAAGGCACCAGTTAGTATGCGCCGGCTGCATTTTAGTTATCTCCCGTATAGTAAGTCACTCGTTTTATTTATTTTCCTAGTGCAGAATAGCACGGTAAGGCCATGTGCACGGGTTAGCCTCTCTGCCTTTCACTCTCTCTCTCTTCTCTTCTTTCTTTCTCTTTCTCTCACACACCTTACAAATGGCATCTTATGCATACTTACAACAGAAGCGTGTTCCCTAAAGTATATGTATTAGTGCGTTAGTTGGGCTCTATAGATTTCTTTTAATATATTCAATAGAAATTTAAGAAGTATTAGTGTTCGAAAACCGGGTTGCTATTCTTTTTCATTTTTTTTTTCGTTCATCGTGCACATAATGATACGGCATCTGATAATTCGTTTTTCAGACCGCCAACAGAGAGCGTTCCGAGCGATGCGAAGCGCTGTTCAGCGCATTACCTTGTCTCCGAAACGAAACATCGCAGACATCGACGGAGCAGCAGCAGCACCAGCGTCGGCGCTTATTACGTCCCATCTTCTCACTTCTTTGTTCGCGGCCATTTCCGCCCTCTATGAATGGGTTTTCGGCGCGAAATGAGCGCGGGCTACGCGCCGCTGTTCAGCCGCAAGCCCTGCCGACGGCGCGTCGAGCAGTCGCCTTCTCAGACTTGGGAGGAAACGCGATGGTTTCATTTTCTCTCGTATACAATGCGGTGCTCGCTCTCGGACGCCATTTTCTTCAAATAATGGAGACAATGCCGAGTCTCTCGTCGTCCTCCTGAAAATTGGTTGTTGTGCAGCCGTTCTTGTATTACCCGTTTCAGAAAAAAAGAAAAAAAGAAAAAGGCCCGTGTTTTACTTTTGTTGGAGGTAGGTGGGAGAGTCGTCAAGAGCTTGCCGCTTCGAAACAGCTAGAGACTCCGCGTGATTCCTTGTTTTTCTTTAGATGTTCGGTAGGATAAAACCGAGGAAAATAAAGATCGAAGATAAAGGCGTGGATAAAAACAGAGTGTAAGACGAAATAAATAAAAAGACGGAAACCGCTTGCTTGAAGATAATGTTGAAACAGGCTACTCATATGTAAAGAAAACAAAAACACTATGCAGGCTTCCGGTGTGAGCATTAAAAACAAAACAAAAAACGCAGCTCTTTTACATTGAGCAGAGAAATAACTGATAGTAAATGAACGAGTATCCTAAGTTTTGACAGGTTATTTGCGAATACTATAGATGACCATTCTTTGTTCTAAATCGGTCAAATGTAATTATATATATAAACATTACGCCGAGATGTCTTGGAGTTTCAAGTGTTTTGAAAAAGAGCCGAAGCTTCCTCACTTATCAAATGGCGTGTAAATGCTTCGATTTTAGGGTTATTGTTTATTTAAATCCAGTTTCGCATGAAGTCTCTTCTTCGTGTATGTTTAGCGTACTAAAAATAGAGGGGAAAAAGCGTTGCGCCTGACGAACTTGGCTAGCCAGACAATTAAAAACGGACCCCAGAATGTATTCTCCGAGAAGCCCCATCGATTTGTTTTAGGGGTGGGTAGATATACGTTGGTCTCGATTCCGGTTGAAAAAGGCAGCCCGCGTCGATAGCCATTACCTTAATGGAAGGCGGCAATCTGTGTCTACCTTCGCAGGGCATGAACGCCACTAACGCGCATAAATCGACGGATCTGTTCAACGACTCTCCAATCTCGCCGCTGCTGCCGCCACCCTCTGTGCTTGCATGATGCTCAGGCAGCCAGAGAGGCAAGCCTTCTTTCTATCTTTCCATCTTTCTTCTTATCTCTTCCTCTCTCTCCTCTCTCTCTCTTCGTTGGTGACAACGCATGATGACGTCATGGTGTTCACGCGACTTCATCGGCGATTCGCGCAGCATAACTTGACGTCACACTGTTAGGGCGTCACGAGTGTCATTGTGGCATCTCGCGACACTGCGACGTAACTCAACGCAATGACGTCACGTGACACCATGACGTCATGACGTAACGTGATGATGTCACGTGCCAGAAAAAGAGTGGGTAGACATGCGGGCTCTGCTGCGTTGGCGTGCAGCGAGGTGAGGAGGACTACGTGATATGCATTGTGAGCACCTTCAGAAATCGTCAGAGACAGACAGTTTTTTTTTTTCTTATCCTGCTTTTTGTCTTTTGAACTTGTTGATTGGAAGCGGGGCTTCTTTTTATCTTTTGAGTTTCATTAGGTTTAAAACGGGATGCTAAACACGCATTTTGTGAGACTTGACGGAGACAATCTGAGGCCGAAATTATGCAGGTACGATGAGTTCCCCCTGAGTGGCGGAACATCGTATTTATTTTCAACTTCTTTTATGGAAGTCGCCTTGCTTCTTTAGTTACTCTTTTTGTTTACTTTGGTAATATGGCGGTTTACTTGCAGCTACCTTTTAATACAACTAAAAACCTCTATTTGTTTTGATCGTCGGGTTTTAATTGTATGAAAAGGCGGGGCCGATACAAAATTAGAAATCAGTGATATATCCGTTAAGTATCGAAAGAAGAACAAACAAAACACTACCGTTCGATGTGTCCGAACAGTCGAGAAACAGGTGAGAAAGAACGCTCACTTTTCAAAGGGGAACCGTTTAGAAAGAGCCTTAGTATTGCATACATTTTTTTGTAACGATAGAGTTACAGATAAAGGACAAAACACGGACCTCCAAATTTGCGGCCGGGATGGGGAAAGGAGGGAAACGGGAGGAGAGGGAGGCAGGAAGTTGAAACCAACTCCGGTGATATTTTGATAGTATTCGATTTGTCTGCAAATTGGCAGACCGCATCAATAACCCTTTCTCAACTGATAGCCACAATATTTTGTAAAAATTATTTTTTTTTCTTTGGAGTTGTTGAATTTTCAATTTATGTCAGCCGCGAGGGTTCCAGGAGTCGACTCTCTAGTGGCGACTATAAAAAATGCCTACTTTTCCCTACCCGTCTACGTCACCGGCGGGCAGTCGGACTAGCGACCCGGGCAGCCGCAAAACGGTTTTCCGGACGCCAGCGATCGAGATAAGTTTTTCACAGCTTCAAGGTTGGAAGTTCCTTTGCAATAGGTACCAATCTGTGCTCCACGCTAGATTAGAGGAACAGTGCCAGAAAAAAGACTTATATTTTACCCCTGTTTTCGTAGGCCAAAAAAAAAAAAAAAGCTCTTTTCGACAGCAATGGAGGCTAGCCACGTCGAGGTGTTTTCGCGCGAGCTGTGTGCCGAGAGAACTAATGTCACATGAAACATTCTGACTTGTGCTCGAAATAATTTATAGCCGCGTACTGCGAGTTAAGTATCCTTCTGCAGCTGGAACCAGCTTCAAGAGCGGCAAGCGCGGACTCAAGCCGACTGTGCCCACTACGACATCCTTCAAAAAAAGAAGTGCGTTAAAAAAGAAACAGTGCACATTCTAGCACTATAGCCGACATTTGGAGCAGTCAAAGTTGTTGTTCACAATTGCTTCAGGATTTTTTTTCTAATCATTATATTTGTTTTGGACATTTAATCTAGTTCAGGCTACTCTCGGAGTTCCGGCCACGGGGCCGATCTGTTGAAGACGACATGTGAAACGTCTAAACAAAGTTCAAGTCTGAGTTAGGCATGAGTTTCGACACATTGCTATTCGTTTCTGGTATTGCAGAGGTTTAGGGAGCAGGTGTTGAGCTTCATTAAAGGGGTAGGGAAACGAAATTCCAGCGCTCATTTTCTAGCTTGAATGTGTCGCATGTTGCACCCTAACCTCAAAAACACCAGTCTTCCGTTGAAAGGCACAAGAAAACTAATTTTAAAGCTAAATAAACGATCTTTCAATGTGCACCTGGTGGATGCATGCGGGGCCTATTTGGGAGGTGATCTAGCAACGTTGTGGAACTTGCTACGTAGTCGTGACGTAGCAGATTCCTTCGGAGCAGCGCCGCTCTTTGGCATTTCAACATTTTCCTTCTTAGCTTTCCTCCTCAACTCACAAATCGCGCATTGAACCAAACAGTCCAAGAAGACGGAAAGGGTGGACTCCCTCTTTCTCGGACCCTCGTTTGTGCAGCCGGATGCAGCCATTCTCCCCTAGAAGATTAGCCAGTCGCTCAAAACTCGGACAAAAGTTGCTTTCCCCACCCCGTTCAGCCCTAAGCTGACAGTGCTGTGGAAGCTACGTGCTTCTTGGGCCAGCCACACGCTCGTCACCCCACGGGCACTTCGAACGGCTCGGTTGTAACGCGCTGACGCTATTGACACCACCACAACGCTGACAACGCCACCAAGGGCAAAGCTCATAATCCCGCCAGCCTTGCTACGTCACGAATGCGGGGAATCTTTTCTTTCTGTTTTTGTTTGCGCCGGATATCCCATGACGCATCGCGCTCTCCGTTCGCTTCTCTTCGAGCGCTTGCTCGAGTGCACCGTTTGGAACGAAAAATAGAGCCAGTCGTTCAAAATACAAACGTGCGATTATCATTTACGGTTATTATCCGTCATGCTTGACTCATTTCCGAACGAAATTTGAATATTTAAATTTTTGTTTCCGTACCCTTTAATATACGATAGAGCCGTTGCCTGGTTTGTCAAATGGTTGGCGTGCCATATTCTCTCGCAGAAGAGATGGTGAAAACGTCTTTATTTTAATGCGAATAGCATTTTAATGCGAATAGCATTCTTTGGCTACTTCACGCACTTTTCGTCTATGTATCTATCTGGCTATCTAACCTCTTACGCCGCGGGTCGATAAATAAATAAAAAAGACCGGCGCCGGCTGGGATTCGAACCGTTGACCCTTTGATCAGCAGGCAGACGCGCTAACCACAAAGCTATGAAGGCATTTTTTTTTCTTTATTATGAGCTATGAAGGCAGTCATTCAACGCACTCTAAACGGTTGTTTATATCTTTACCATAGGACGCGCTTACAGCGCTGTCACAGCTACCGGTGCGCGCGCGTTCCATGCACGAGGGCTCATTCCGCTCTCGTGAGGCTGAGCACGGCCGCTAGCTCACCCTCTCCCGCGCTCGGGGAGAGGGTGATGTAGCGGCCGTGCTCAGCCTCACGAGAGCGGAATGAGCCCTCGTGCATGGAACGCGCGCGCACCGGTAGCTGTGACAGCGCTGTAAAGCGCGTCCTATGGTAAAGATATAAACAACCGTTTAGAGTACCGTTGGTTGAGACTAGCTGAGACGCCAGAAAGTCTGGTCGGTACCATTTTGAGTGTTTGTGCGTATGGCGCGTGCTTTGCTCGCCTTCCTAAGTGACACAAACGCACGTGCTGGGCTGCGGAGATCGTGCGCAGGGCTGTGAAAGTGTCAACAAATTTAGAATCGCCTCAAGAGTGGGCTGGCGTATCTAGAGTGTGCCGGCCACCTGACGAACGCGCATAACTCCGCACCGTTTGATGCTATTCGCATTAACGTAGATAATCATTCCCAAAGGATGGGTTCTGCTGATTTTATTCTATTGCGGAGAAATATTTAAAGGGCTCAAAAGGTTTCAAAACCATGAAAATATTAATGTCGTTGACTGGCATGTAAAATGACAGCTGATAGATAGCCCCTCAGCTAAACCAAAACATAATTAAAAAAATTCTTATATGGAATTACTCCTTTCCACATGCACTTGTAGATGAGTTTATAAGCGCGTCGCAACCTAGTCCGACCAAAAAAAGAAAAAAAAATAGATATATGGCTACACATTTTTCTTTACGTAACTTTTTCTTAACATATTTCAAATTAAAACTTGTGACACATTTCTGTACTTTACGCACTATTGTATCCTCAAGCAAATATTAATTTGGAGATGAGTATTTGTGCATTTTATACGTCTTTCATTGCACCTTGATGTTTGGCTTGGTGGTTGCGTAGTTTTAGATGCGGAGCATCTCTTGCTCGGGTCTATGTCCCGCGGCGTCGGCGTCGTAGTCCGCAGTCACACTACGCACGCGCAACTCTCCTCCTTCCTCTCTCCAACAGCTGCGCGTTACTCTCTCCACTCTCTCTCTACCAGCTGCGTGCACTGCGCGTGCGTTCGCTTCTCCTCACACCGCGCGCGCACGCGCAACTCTCCTCCCTCTAGTCTCCTCTCCTTCAAGTGTGAAAAAAAATAAACGGCGAGCGGCGAGCGTTCCAAGTTTCTCTGCCGCGAGCCGCGACGAAGGCTCACGTAGGGGGTACCGCTAGGGCAGTCGGTGGCGCAATCTCTCGACGTCAGCACGCAACTGACTCTTTCCTCGGAACCAACACGATGCTCCGCATCACCCCATGGTTCCCCTCGGGAAGATGGTGTAATTTTTTACTTTTCATTTTAGCACAATCTCGACAGACTGAAACCTGCCATCTGGCCTACACGAATGCAGTTCATTCCATTTTATACATTTCAATGTTTACGAGAATCACGGGCTACATTTGCATGAATGCGATCGCAGCGCATCGAATCGAGCGGGGACCAATCGCACGCAGCCTGTCTTTCTACTTCTTCCTTTTCTAGCAATTTGCTACCCACCAAAATTGTCAAATGTAGATTCGGGTCCCATCCATGTAAATGCTGCCACAGTCTACTTGTGTTAGGTGAAAGCCCAGCACGCGCATGTTCGCCGTGTTGGGAGGCGAGCGAAGTACGTGCCACACACGCGTACGTTGAAAGTGGCACCGACAAGAAGCGCTTTTCTGGAATGGTCTATAGATCTTTTTGCTAAATCACTTAAGTACCAAGAAGCAGAGTAGTTATACGTACTGGTGTCTCCAACAGTAACTTATCCACACAAAATCTAAAATAAATGGCACGTTCGTTTAGGCAACACGAGCGTGTGGGGCACCTGTACGTATATTCCGAGTATTCTCCAAAGTGCTTCGGCAATTTGTCAAAAAAAATGTATTGCGTGACTCTTCGACCTTTTTTCGCCTGCGCAACTGCCAGCTTCTGATAGAACAGATTTGCAAGGAATTCCACGAAACTAGCGAGCCGCGGCTTGAGCCTACCGAGTTGCGAAAACGGTTTCTCAAAATCCCAGTTGCTTCCGTTTCTTTTTATTTTCTCATAGTTCAGCACGTAGGCCAAGGTCATACTTTGTGCAACTAGAGATTCTTATCTACTTCGGATAGCACGAACGCCCTTTTTTTTTTTCTCGCCGTTTGACGCGAAAAAGGCGGGCGCGAGCGTACCCGATTGCGGGCCACGCACTTCGCTGCCGGCCGGTGACGTTACGTTAGGACGGCAGGAAAAACTGGGGAGAACGATGTTTCGGTTTCGGCAGCGAACAAAATATCACTTTTTTCATTAACGAGAGTGAATCTGGGGGAACGAGATGCCATTTCGGAATCTGGAAGCCATCCGCAATCAGATGATGCCTTTGGATGAGGTAGCTCAAAAAAAAAAAAATCGGCAGAGTTCCCCTTTAAAGCTGTTCTGCTTCCCAAAGCATTCAGACCTGAAGTCTCATCGTAACGCAACAAAACAATCGACTCTAACCAAAAAGCCCAAACGTCAAAGTAAGAAATCAAAGGGTGATAGAAAAAAATATATCAAGCGTTCAATCAAACCTGTGCGCTAGTACAGAAAAAGGAGACCGGCATAAAACGTAAAAACAAAACAAAAATTCTAGAATTGCAGCTTTTGTTGTTCGAAATCGGAGGACACCGACGCTTCTGTCGCCATGGCAACTATAGTGGACAAACACAACAGCACGAAAGACCACGGGTGATGACTCTCCCGGTCGACGTCGAACTCTGTCTCTCGCTCTTTCTTCCCCTTCCTCCTCGGCCGGTGCCTCCTCGCAGCTCGAGTTGACAAGTACAAACGATGAGCCGAGTAAGCGACGTCTCGAGATTGACGACAACACGGGGCTTTCTTGGGGGCGTCCTTTGCTGTCTTCGTCATACTTGTGCCTCCGGGTATTCCCAGTCGTCCCCCCTTCCTTCACGCTTCCTTCAAATGCATGGATTTTTTTTTTTTTTTTGCATTATAACTTTTCGAACTTTCAGAAGTTTTGGGGCGCGTAAAGTTAGACGAACAAGTTTGACTTTCGGGCTATTTTGTGTGTGTGTGTCTGTGTGTTGTGCGTTGTGCTGTGTTTTGTACTCTTGCGATGCTTAGGTGGATCCAAAAATAAACAAGACAAAACCTATCTACTATTTAGATAGGTAAAAATTTCCATGCGTGTTGTCGCCTCAAGAAAACAGCAACAATAAGTGTTACACCTGGTTTACACGTTCGCGATGTAGTTCTGACAAGGTTTAGTTGTCAGAGAAAGAAAAGCAACACTTTTCACGAAACGTGTGCGTCTCGATAAAAGAACAAATAGCTTATCTCAAATGCATCTACGGGTATTTTAATTGACAACATCAATCGGAAATTAGGCGAGGCTCAAAATAATTTTATAATGGTTCTTGAGCTGAAGATACAAATTGGTGTCTAGAAATCCTCCCGCTACTTTTCGGAGGCGCCGCAAAAATAAGTTGTAACCCCATCTAAATAAAGTTTGTCAAACCAACCAAGTTCGGAAAAAAAAAGAAAAAAAAAGGCGGTCTGTAATCAGTCAATAAATTTTTCGAACTAAATGAAAGAAAGAATACAGGGGTGGAGATTTTATTTTCGCTCAATAAACGGCCGAGAAAGTAAACATCAGAAAATGAAAGAATGTGGAATAAAATACATAGTTAATCGCCGAATTAACTGAGGGACCGAGGGCATCGGTCAACGTTTTTGTGTAAGGCTTCGTCTCTCGTACCTTGTCGAATGTCTTCGATCGGTGTGCCGATTCCAAAGGGCAAATTCGTACTCTCCACTTTTAAACCAGGAGGCACCATCACTATAAACGTTGGCAGCGCTTATCAGTCGGGGCGAAAAAAAAAGCCGAATCACTGAGCCACACACACACAGCGTCTGATATACCGCGCAACAGAGCTACAGCGCATATTCACAAGGACTTCCACAGCCCAGCAGACAAAGATGGCGGCGCGCAGAGGGCACTTTTCTTTTTGAGCGCAGCTCTTAGGCGCCCGTTCCCGGCTTGAGCGGCGTGTTGCCGTCGGCGTCGGCGTAACCGCGCTGTGCATTATGGGAAACGTCCCATAATGCACCGCCGAAACGTCACTCGTGACGTTTCGGCACTGCGCATAAACGTCGCGTGATAGGAGGGGAGGAGGAGGAGAGGGTACAGATGAGGAGGAGGGGCATACCCTCTCCTCCTCCTCCTCAAGAGCTGCGCTCTAAATCGGCGTTACAGGAAGCGGTTGTAAACGTCTTTCATTTCTTTTTTAATGCTCTACGGTCACGGTGCGGGCGATGTCCAGAGCATCTCGTCATCGGTCCGCAGCGAATCATATTGCTGCATTAGCCGGTACGTAGGATCGCCGCCATTGTTTGGGCAAGCACTCGGAGCGTGTACAAGACTCGAGGGCAGCTGCTTCAGCGTTCGGAGTGAACTCGGCTAAGCTCGTCACGAAAGCGAGCGCTGCGTTCCGCGAGGACTCGGATTCAATCAAGACGCTTCGTGTCCACAGAAATGGCGACCGTTGCTCGACGGAGTTTTCAAAAGGGTCTAGTACTAAGAAAAAAACGTGGACGTATACCATATGCCACGTCCCGCGTTTCTTAAGCGATCGGTGACTGTACCGCGCGCCGCCGAGACAACGTCTTGTTTTAATCAAGTTTTTTAAATTTATTTTTTATAGGTAGCGGTACGGGCCGAATTGGGATTTTGTATCACTAGCGGAGATGCGCACTAATCAGCTGTAACATTATGATCACCCACCTTATGCCGTGTTGATCTTCCTCTCCCACGCCATGGTTGCTGAGCAGGGTTTGTGCAATTCCGGTAGATTACGAGGAGGTGGTTTCAGAGCTCTGCAGCTGGCGCCCCGTCGCGTGCCAGATGTGTTCGATAGTATTTATATCTGACGAGTTAGGTGGCCAGGACATCAACTAGAATCCATCATGATCTTCTTCAATCCACTGCAATTCTGGCCTCGTGACAGGAACTTTGTCATTTTGGAAGATTCCAGTTCGGATGAGGAATACAGGCCACAGATATGTAGAAATGATCAGCGGTGATATTGGCATTATACGAACTGTCCTCTGTCAAAGTCGCTTAGACCAGCAGTCTTTCCCCCTACACGTGCACGCAGTCAATAAAATTATCCCTCTGTATCCCGGTTGCCGTTATCTACCAACCAAGTAAGAAGATGGTGTGTAATGCGGATGGCACTTCAACTAGGTGTGCTCATTCGCACAATGTAGGGGTGGTCGTAATGTTTTGGCTGGATCCGTGTATATATGTGTCTGTTGTTATTTTATATGCAGTCTCGAAGTTTATGCCATGTACAAGAAACACGAGCTCGTTTGCGCACTTATATTCGGGACATACATATTTCCCACGGAGGGTCGCGTTCACAGATTTCCCCTTACCCGAGGGCAGAGGGATTCCCTGACTCGCGAATCGACGCGGCCAGCAGAGTCCCGAAGTGTTCCTGTCAGCGGACACTGGCCGTTCTGTAAACTAGACTCGTGGCCGCGTCTTGAGCTCTAACGGCGTCGTCGGAAACATCGTATCATGTTCCAGTGGTTTGAGACGCTAGCTAGAGTGGCTCTGGGCACGACGGTTGTTCATACGCCGCAAAGTGGCGCCAGTGTAGTCACATCATCGTGGGAATCGCCGCAAAGTGACTTTCAGCTTGCTAGAAACAGCGTCTCAGCTGAGTCTGGGGAAAGAAAGCACTGCCAAAGCCGGCGGACGAGCTGAGTGGGCCTCAAACTTCAAGACGCCCCCAGCCTTTGCAGTGCTTCCTTTCTTACAGTCTCAGCTGAGACGCTGTTCTAGCAAGCCGGCCCGGGAATGCCGAGTGTACCACAGGTCCTGCGCGGAGGTTACGGTCGCACGACGTCTGCACATGCCTCGTTTGCATAAATGCTTCCGTCTACTCCCTAGCGCGAGAGGAAGTTTCCTAGGCTGTGTTCCAAATCTTAGTAAAATCAATCCAAGTTACTCCGGCGGGTCATGTCACGTGACAACACAGATTGAAAAACGCTGGACGCGGGTAGGTTTTGGAACGCCAAGGTACAAAACCCTTAAGGCCCGTTCACACTCTTGCGACCGAGTTCGACCGAGAGAGACCAAACCGATTTTTAAGCCTCTTGCGATGTCTTAGGACCAGCTCCGCTGCAGCCGAGCTGGTCCTAAGAGATCACAAGAGGCTTAAAAACCGGTTTGGTCTCTCTCGGTCGAACTCGGTTTGCAAGAGGTGAACGGGCCTTTAGCCTGGAGTAAGATCGAGTAAATTTTAGAACACAGCCCTAGAGGCACGTTTTCACGATTCTCGCCGTGATCATCGAAGTCAGTTTAGTTTCTACGATCTTAAACAAATCATGATGGTTGGCATATATCTGGATTATACCTGGATTATACCTGGATTATACCTGGATTATACCTGGAATATACCTGGCTTATACCTGGCTTATACCTGGCTTATATCTGGCTTATATGTCGCTTATATCTGGCTTTCGTCGTTTACCCTGAGACTGGGTTTTTTTAGAAGAGCAAAAGTAACAGAAAAACAGACAGGTCGTACGACGTCTGTTACTTTTGCTCTTATAAAAAAAGTCTCAGGGTAAACGACGAAATGGTTGACTTCCACCAGCTAGCCTGTACTATGACTCTTTTTTCGTATATCTGGCTTATAACTGACTTATATCTGGCTTGTGTTAGGACCTGGGGTACGTAACTTTGGCTGCATTCTACAGGATGGTGATACGAAGTATAGTGGACGCTGGAAACAGAGCTTCGCTAGGAAGGAAAGACGAAGAAGCAAGATGGGGAAGTTTACCTGGGGTAATCGTCCCCTGTGAATACTACATGTGTCGAGAGAGACAGACAGAGAGAGAGAGAGAGAGAGAGAGAGAAGAGGTATGGGGAGATTAAAAGAGAGACTTAGAGTAAAGGAAGCATGTGAATCAAAAACCTAAAAAATCGATCATATGGAGTGTACAAAAATTTGACGTCAAGGGACAGGATTAACTGCCGACTTTTGTTGTTGCACGGCAGTTTTTTGTCTTTGTTAAATTCTCATTGCTTATTTTTTTCTGTTTTACCATCTTACTTTTTTCTCCCCGAACGTAATCGAACCGGTTTCAGATTTCCGAAAGCTTAAACTGAAGACGCCAGAAAGAATACACCCCTTCGTATATTCTATTTTCACTGTTTCAAAACGCTAATAACGTTTGCATAATTGCCGGCCCCGTGACTGGAATGGGAGATAGTAATGAGTTATTTTGCCATTTGAGTGCCGCGGCTTGTTCAGGGCAGAACGAGTTTTGAGATAAAACCGCAGTGACTGCATATATGTATATATATATATATGTGTGTGTGTGTGTGTGCGTGTGTATCTATATTTGTTTGTTCCAACTTCATCTCCGTTCGTACGCGTTCCCATGCCTGCGGACCTTGCGAAACTCGTAACTGGAATCGAAACGAAAAAAAAAGGAAGAAAAATATTAATAACCACATGCCATTATAGAACGGCGCACGATGGTAATTCTCCCTTTTCGCGTATAGTCGCTCTCTTGAAATGACCCGGAAAAGGCGTTACGCTATGCGCATCGTGAGGCCAATTCCGCGCATGTTTCTTGGTATCAGCGAGTCCGCTATTCCACACGAATCGAAGCCAATGTCTGCATCGACCCGAAGAAACGCATTTCTCGGCCTCGTACTTGGAGGAGAGATAAGCGGACCTATCGTCGCACATTCGGGTACGAGCGCAGAATCTCTTCTGTACTTTGGCCTTTTTTCTTTTTTTTTTTCTTTTTTTTGTACCAGGTGTTTGAAGCAAACCAGACAATGGCGTGTATCGTCGTAGTCATGTGTCTTTCTTTTTTTTTTTACGCATTTTTATGAGAGATGAAAGCTGTCATCACTATAATGTCGATTAGGTATAATGAAATTTTCGCAGTCCGTTTCACCTCCTCCACTACGCCCTCCTCAGAGGAGACTCCGCTACTGTACATGCGCACTGCTATAGCCTTTCCTGCGAAGTTCCGGACCTCGTTAACGCGTTCCGTAGAGCGTTGCGGGACGGCGAAAACAATCTGCGAAAACGCACTATTAGGGAATTGTTCGTGTATAACTCTAATAACGCTTCCCGACACTCTGCCGACGCCTTTGCGCGTGCATCATATTAGAGAGTTTTAGTAGATCGTTCCGATGCTTCCGATACCCCCGATAACGATACTATATATGTAAGCGCAAAGGCGGAGGCAGAGTATCGGGTATCGTTATCGGAGTCATCGGAACGATCTACTAAAACTCTCTACTGTTATCTGGTATCGTTATCGGAGATATCAAAACAGTCTCCCAAAACTCCCTCTATTGCGATTTTATAATTAGTGTACGCATAAACTTTGCATGCACATAAAAAAATGGCGTCGTCGTTATGCGCCAAATTAAAGCGCTGTTTGTGCTCGGCGCATGCGCGGCGCGGCTATATTCCATGAACTTGCTATCACCTGCTTTAAAACGCGGCTGAAAAACGAGTTAATAATTTTATTTTAAATTTGTTTTTCAACTTCCTTTGGATCGGGTGGCAAAAATAAACGCAGGGTGCTTTACAGAGCCTTTGCCGCATAAAGGCCTGTTCACACATGAAGCGGAGCGCTACAAGCGTAGCGCTTACCTCGCGCTAAGCGCGTGCTGACGGAAGACGTTCACCAGCTTTGTATCGCACCGTCGAAGCTGTTGCTCATGGCAGACGGCACGTGAGGCACGTAGCGCTTCGACGTCGGCTACGTACGAGCGAAGCGCTGTGTAGCACTTACGTGCCGAGCACTTTCGTCTGCCATGAGCACGCCTTGACGGTGCGATAGGCGCTGGTGAACGCCCTGGCCGGTTCTCACATGCAGCGAAGCGCTAATGTAGCGCTCCTCACGTGCCGTCAGCTACTTATCGTCTGCCGTGAGCAACAGTTTTGACGGTGAGATACAAAGCTGGTGAACGCTCCCGCCAGCACGCGCTTAGCGCGAGGTAAGCGCTACGCTTGTAGCGCTCCGCTTCATGTGTGAACATGCCTAAAGCACATACCGTGACTAACGAATGCAAAATGAGAGATGTTTCAAAAGAGTAAATCAATAGTGCACATCATAAGCAAACAACTGGAATAAAGTGCGTGGTATGAAATGTTCCACGGGATGAACGGGTTTGGATGGTCAGAAATTACTTTGAACGGGTTATCTGAATCTAAGGGCAAGCAATTGTAGCTGCAAAAATACTCCAAAAGCCAGGAGACGTCATAATTAAAATAAGAACCCCGACTTGACACTAAAAAAAAAAACAATTCATTAGACGTTTTGCCTCCATGCGGAGCAAATGCCTTTACAAAGCATTTGCTTTGTAACTACTCAACATGCCTCCCAAACGGAAGGCGAAACGCCTAATGAAATTGTTTTTTCTGTTGCGTCAAGTCGGGGCTCTTATTTCAATTAAAGCAATTGTACCGTTATTCCAACATTTCATTCTCAAGGTGGAACGTTGTCGAACGCAAAATATGACAGAAAAAAAAGGTTACTTTGTAATCACCCCCGCCCCCCTCCCTCCGAAAAAGATGTTTTTCTTCTGTCTTTCTGTTTGACTTGTATAAAAGGCCGTTAGAATAAACCCTTCTAAAGGCGCTGTCAAATTGAGGAAACCGTAGGGCAAACTTGACTGTCAGCATGATGGAAACATGTATCGGGCGACCCTGTCACATTGAGACAACATCAACTGTTGGGACACATGTTTTTGTTTTCCCGGCAACCGGCCGGTTTGTTCTCCGACAGACGGAGAACAAACACCCTTTCACACCGAGATCACGGCGCGGCCAACTCAGCCAACACCGCGAACATTCTGCCTTCTTGTTAATTTACCTTTTTATAAAATCACCCAAAAAGTGACGTCATAAAAAAAATTCTCGGAATCTCCGCTCTTGCGCGTCTTCAACGCCTATCAAAGCTATGCTCCCGCACTCTTGCTATTTTCAAAAGGGTAGAAAAAAGACGTCCACACAAGCGACACGCGCTCGGCGGCCGAAAGATCCTTTTATGACGTAATGACTGGTTGAAGGTTCTTCGTGTTTTCTCGCGTTTGGTTGTATCTTCGGGGAAACGACCGTGATATTCAGATTCACGGGATAAAAATACTCCAGAATTTACCTGTCTGGGCAGGAGATCGAACTGTAGGGGGCGCTTTATCGAGCTTGTTGTCCCCACAGCCCGGTGCTTACTAACGGTGCATGACAAAGGAATGGGACCTCGCCTAGCACGGTCTGGGCGCGAGCGCTTTATTACTCTGACCAGTGCTTTAGTCACACGAGGAGCTGCCTTGAATCGTCACCTTCGATGTGCTGGATCAAAAATAAACAAGTAAATACGGTTTGTTGTCCCCACAGCTGAAGCGTTTCGCTAGAGGCGTGACTGTTCGATCTCCTCCCCAATAACTTGTTTTCTTTTTCTTTTTTTTTTTAACCTTTTTAGTTTTTTTTTTTTAAGAATCAGAAAACCAGGGCACGTTAGTGAGCACGCGCGGAATCGCGATCGCGAGCTGATTCGAAATGTTTTTGGGGAGTTCTACAATATCAAAGACCCATTCGCTGAGGCACCTTATGCCGCGGTGCTAAGCATGCTTTGGCCACGGACACTTGAATTTGGGAAAGAGCGAGAGAGAAAGTGAGATTCCTTTATTTCTTCGCCGCAATCCCTGTGGACCTGGCCAGAGATAATAGGGAGCCGCCTAAAAAAGCCTCGGCAGATGGGTCTCTTATATTGGTGTCGATTGTAGGTAGACCGATGATAGATTTTCTTTTCGCCTTCCTGGCGCGACTTCAACACGCCGTCATTACAACTCGGCGCAGTGCACGAGAATTCCTCCCGCCGGTCTCGTCCAATCAGGTCGACTTTCTGGTTTCAAAAGCTGTTCTCCTCTTGTAGAGGCAGACACGTGGATTCTAATGGGTAGCTAGCTCTCAGGGGTTCCCGGATAAACCGCTGAGATGTTGGGAAGTTCACCCCGACCAGATTTGTTTTTCTTCATATTATTATTTATAACGAACCCCGCATCTTTGCGGGAGGAGTCATCGCGATGCATTTTTGATGAACCTCAGGTGATCCGGAATACTGCAGGTTTTTGGGCAAGTTCTTCCCGAGCTCCGAGCAGCCATGGCGGGATATTGATTTCTTCTCAGCCTCCGTTCGGAGCCTCAATATTACGCAACCGAAGTAAAGTGGTTTTTTTTTCCTTTTCCTTTACGCGTGTAAGTGTTAAGGCGTAACTGCGCACGTTTCTCTCCGCAACGCATGCAGCGTTATGTGCAGTGTAGCAACATCTATGGGCCCGTGAACGTGACTTGAGAAGATGCCTCGGCACTCTGGCGACTAAGGCAGTAATGCTTCTTTTCTTGGGGAAAACAAAATCCTTTTTAGTGCCAACTGTGCTTCCGAGGCAGTACGTGCGCATCATCGCGTTCTTTTCATAACTTATAAACAAAACATGATAGTTTGTTCGCAGTAGCTGCGGGAAACTGTGCCAGCGCAGAATCTACTCTTCGAAAGCGAAGCATTTGCACATGCTCGGTTCAGTAAAAAGCGCCACCGCTTTGGCATGCCGTCTGAAACATCGGATGGAGTGCTATGTCGTGGGTTGACCTTCTGCTCGTAAATAGAACGACGCCATTTTGATTCGTTCGCTCATGGGTCCTGACTGATGAGCAGAGCATTCAAGTAAGTCTCATAAGTTTCGAAGTGCAGCATATCTTAAAAGGCAGTTGATGTACTTTTCATCCAGTAAATAGATTGAGAACGCTTTCAGTTTCTAATGCACAATCCATTTTAACGGAAGCGAAAACAAGGTTTGTGTCGCCTTGCTGTGCCGTGCCGTCGTCGGCTAGATTAACCAGGCTGAAGTTCAGGATAGCGGTTTAATTTCGTGGTAAATGTAGCGTGACGCCATTAAACAGGGTATTCCGCGTAACTTGAGCCAAGGTTTAAAAATATTTTGGTGCATTTTAGGAAGGCGAAACTAAAGATATAAGCATGTTCATTGTTCTTTTGAAATATTCAATTTAGAGCAAAAGTTTCAATGACAGAGTTGTAGAACGTCCTCAGAAACACCCAAATCAGTGTTGTTGTTGTTCTTGTTGTTTTTGAGAAACCTTATACGGTTCTTTTGTCTAGACTTCAAAAAAGCACGCGAATTATGATAAATGAATAAATAAAAGACTCGAAAATACGCGACTCTGTCAACAGCGCCCTGACAACAGTGCTCTATTCAGCATGCGGACCTAGTTTATTCGATCCACGGCCGAGAGCGCTGCAATACAAAGCGCGCAAACGCAAAGACGTTTGTGTTTTTTTTCGTAATTGGAGTTTTTTTTTTCTTTTTGACGCCTAGAAAAAAGAACCGTGTTAAGGTCTCTTGATAAAAAACACTGAATTGGATGTTTCTGAGGACGCTCTACAACTTTGTCATTGGAACTTTTGCAAGCAAAAGCGCCGAAAAATACATGGACACAGACGAAGGAAACATGACAAGGCGCTTGGAACTTTTGCTCTAAATTGAATATTTCAAACATTACATCTTTCTTGCATCTTTTCGCATGGTCGCAATCGAAACATCACGTGCACCATATTTTCAGACATGAAACGTTACTTCATTTCACCCTTATGCTCTTGTTAAGAATATCTCGCTACCACCGCTAGGGGATTCTTTTCGGCTTCTGGTTGGCCAAGAGAGCATACCAAGCCCTCTATCTGCATCTGGTGCATTCCCTGCGCTCTGCTCGCTTTTCCCATTGACCAAACACTCTCCATACACGGCTTTGTGGCTGGTGAAATTTGTCTGGTGACATGAATGAAAATAAGGAAATACGAAGCGCTCTACGCGAGCTGAGAGTGTGTACTTTCGGCTACAGTTTACTAGGACATCACGTGTGTTGGTGCTACAACCCTCGATCTAAGAAGGAACTCCTCCCATACGACTCCGCACAATCTAAACTAGTGAGAAAAAAGATTGCCACGTTCTGTCTCCAGCCAGCACACAGGTCTTGCCATCATGTCATGCTTGACAGCTTGCAAACGCGGGCCAGGCGACTCTTAAGAGCGGGGTTTCCAATGTAAATTTTGCTCAGTGTGTCGCAAACTTTCCAGAAAAGAATCAAGAGCGGATGTCAGGACACAAAAGGAAAGCCTAAACAAAGACCCCAACTGGTTCCGTACTTACATAAGTTATCAGACAATCTAAAAAAAGTGGCGAACCGTTTCGATGTGCCGCTGGTGTTCTCGGCGCCACACAAGTTAGCACAAGGATAACAACAGGCTTTCATGCACTGTCAAAGACGCAAACAGGTTTGTGGACTGCCCGCTGTCAGGCGGCAAACTTTATAAAGGGCAACCAGGACGACGTGTTAATGAAAGAATGCGTGAGCATGCCCTTTCTTGGCGATCAGTGACCGGAAGCCACTTGTACGTGCACTGTAGAGACTGTCTGTGTCAGGTAAAGATACTTTGAAGATACCTCAAACATTGGCAGGGGGCGTAGAAAAGTGGATAGAGAGGTTCTGGAGGCACATGCTATAGAAAAAGCAGCTGCGAGGCACCGAGTAAGACGGCCTTCAATTTAGCTACGTAAAGAAGAAAGATCGATTTCATTGATGCCTGGTGAGCTCCACGTCTTCGTTGACGGTGTTGTTTGATATTAGGGTGGCCTCTTGTTCGAGCCGTTTTTGTGCTCGTGCGCCGCGATTAGAACGGGTGCGTTGTCCCGTTATATATATATATATATATATGTTAAGAGAAACAAGCTAGCAAAACGCTGGCCTTCACCTGCCACATTCGTCTATGTACACGGGACCGTTTTCGTACGTCGACAAGGCCGGATGTGCGTCGTCGTCCGTAAGATCCGAGCGCGTGCTCGCCGACGGGGCGCCCGTGTACACACACAGATCCGCGCTACGGGGGCACCTGTCACGGAGAGGCGTGACGCGAATACGGTAGGTCCGTCGAATGCGGGAGCCCCCGCGGTCGATGCTCGCGACGGCGATCACTGGCCGGGTTCATTTGTCACACGTCCAATTACTGTAATGGCAGACGGGGAGGAACAGTCAGTTTGGCACACTGCCTACCCGTCTCACTCTCCTCCTCCGAGCCTCGCATCAGGCGCGAGGGCGCCTGTTATACTCAGTGTCAGCTTGCGATAGAACGCGGTGGACGTTTCGAGCCATCCTGGCCAATCAAAGCGTTGCGAACGGGTATCACGTGATTGCAAGCCCCGTGCGACGCCGCCTGCCTCCCATAGGTCACGCGGCATTCGATATTAGCTCTGATGGCTCGTAGCATCTTCTACGGTCCATCATAAGGTGCGATATGTCAAACGCACAGAGACGACGAGCGCCGTGAAGAAGCACTTTTGGAGCTATTTGATTGGCTTCATCGGATCGTGACGTAGCAACTATCGTAGCCAATCGAATGTTGAGTGAGTATCACGTGACCTTCAAGAGGGGGCTCAGTAACGCGCGGGGCGTGCGTGCAGTCACGAGGTACGTTCTCGGCGCTGGATTGGCTGGGATGGCTCGTCGCAGTTTCCGCTCAGGTCCATCGTGCGGTAGAACGGGGCATAGCGGGGTGCGTTTTCGGGGGACTCACCTTCCGCGTTCAAGTTGTCGCTGGGCCTCGGTCGTGGCGGTTAGCAGCCGCCATCTGGACGGGCCCCTTGGGGGATATATGCGCGAGAACGAGTTCGCTGAAATGTGCGCGCGAGATGGCGACTCGATGGCGTCGTGTTTGGAGTTGCGCGGCGTTCATCATTCGGCGATGAGTGAGCGGCGGATAGGGAGATGGAGGGTGTTTGCGGACGCGAAAAGATTGTTCTTATTTATTTTTTTATGTTGCATGGTTGTTAGAATTTTTTTGCGTACGTGGATGTGGCATCTTTGTCAACGTTTGTGTTGTTTGATGGTACGGGCTTGTGTGTGAGGCTTTCACACGTATCTGTCTGGGGATATGCATGAGAAAACAAAATCACGTGGGCAGGGAATTTATATTTTTCACGGGTAAATTTCCCCGATCGTATAATAGTGCGAGTGTGAATGCACACACACTCGCGGAAATGAATGTGTGTCTTCGCTTCATCATCATTCGCTATCTTTGAATGGAAGTTTCTAAAATCATAGATAAATTTTAAAAAGTTTGCTTTTTTATGGTGTTTTTATGTTCGTAGGTTGCGGACCATGTTTGCTTCAATTTTCGTAACATAGATTTTTTTTTTGACATCCGGACTTTTTTTGTTAATTAAGCCTTTGAAAGGCACCGTTAGAAATTAATTAAAGAAATAAAAATTTCCCAGCTTTTTTGCTAGACACGATCGAAAAGCGCAACACTTCCTCCTTTACTCTTTCAATTATTTCCCGCCCGCGAGGGAAGAGGTTACATAAAACGTCGCTCCGATCTTTTCACTCATATAGCCACGCAGTACCGTCAGCTTGGCACCGGATCTCGGGGCGACTGCCGACGAGTCCTTTCACGGACTCTACGATGACTGGAGAGTATACCCTGTCTCACACGCAACTTCGACCACAGCCGGCGTTCCGACGGAGCCGACCAAGCAGCGCCAGAAAGTCGCGGCGCTCGTCCTTTTCATGCCTTTCCCGTCGGCGTCTCTGCACCGATCGCGCACACTGAATGCACCGTAATCCTGCTATTTTCTTCCCCGAACGTGATTGGTCTAGTCGCTGACGCGAAACGCACAAAAGAGCGCCGCGAGTTTATAAGGCGCCGTTTGATTGCCTCCGCCTGATCGTCGCCTGAGCGGGTGGACTCCGTCCGAAACCGAGTATACACAGCGTGTTATCGTTTCCCAAATCCGAGACATGAGACGCAGTACAAGCCGGGGAAAACCAAAGTCACGCACTCGGACTGTGTGTCACGGTTGCAGAGCGCATGCCAATGCAGAATTGCCGCAGTTTTCTTTTCTGCTCTCGTTTGCGATGCGGGCGATAACGGGATGAACTTGTATGGCAGCTGCACGACACTAATTATCTCCGTCGTGCCCGGGCTCGATTATTGTGCGCTCGAGTCGTTCTTTATCTCGACACCGATCTGGTGTTGCGAGTGCAGCCGGAGTAACTTGTCAGCCCAATTAGCCTGATGAGTTTCCTTCTTTTCTTTTTTTTTGCTCGCAGTTGTTTGTGTTGTGCGAGTAATTTTTTGCTTCATCACTTGATGTGGGGATGACGGCCCTTTCCCTAATAAAGCGGTAAATTGTACAAGAAAAAAAAAGGGGGGGGAGAGAGAGGGGTACACTATAAAAAAGCCCATGGTCTACTTTCCCGCACTGCACTCGGCGAGCCAATCACCGGAACTTACGCAGGCAGCTCAGGGAATGACGATACCGAAACATGTGTTTAGACAAAACGAAAATAAAAAAACCAACGTAGTTTGAGTTGTGACATTAAGCAATGCAATCGTGACGGTTTGCATTGCTTAATGTCACAACTCAGACTCGTTTTTTGGTCTAAACATGTTTCGGCATCGTCATTCGCTGAGCTGTCTCAGGTGTCGTTGTCAAACATACGAGATCGGCAAGAAAAACAAAAAAACACCACCGATGAGCATTTCTTGGTGTTAAAAATACAGAATCGGTTAATACATAAAAACAGCGATGTGCACCCGACTGTGCCAAAAATACGAAATCGGTTACAACTGAAAAAAACTCCGAGGACCATCCATCCAATCAAAAATACGAAATCGATAAAAAAAACAGTCAACGTTCGTTGGTGTCAAAAATACAAAATCTGTTAAAACTTAAAAGCGGCGTTTTCTGCAAATATTTGCTCCAGCTAGGACTGTTTTTGTCGAAACTTTCCCTCTTAGACTTGAACTCGAAGTTTTTCGTGGCATTTCTTTCACCGATGATCGCCGTTCTTAGCGTCTGTCCGAAAGAGATCACGTAAATATACCAACATTTGATAAATAAAACATATTTAACACCAAAAATCATCCAAAGACTTAGTTTATAAATAAACACCGAAAAATGTAAGGTTAAGTATGTGCTAAAAAACTTGAAAAGCTCATTGTATACAGCTCTAAAAAATAAAAAAGGCCTCCTAGAAAATATTGACTACACGCCGGTATTTGCACTTGTTATAGTTCCTTTGTCACTGTTCATAGGTAATGTCTACGAGCCTTTCAAGATACCTCTTTATAAGCACATGAGTGAAATTTAATTATCATCATCCCCACCAGAGGTGTCGCTCAAGACAGCGAGGGGTTGGAGCATATGCACCGCAGTTTCGGATAAAGTACTAGAGATTGCGAAAATTTCCAATGGATAACAGGAGGTATCCCTTCCCGATGAGCGAAGTACAAAGAAGTTTTGAAACAGTAGAGCTGTAGGAAACACTGTCAAGAATGAACGGCTCTTGTACGCTTTGAGGTTTAAGAAAGCTCGGTGCCTACGACACAAGAGACCAATTTTTGAGGGCCACTAAGACCTTAGCGATTCGCTAAATGAGCGCGGGACTGGAATAAGCTCCACACGTTTCTTAGACTGTTGGAGTCACTTCTAAAATCGTATCATGGCCGTACTTATCCTTAATGACAGTTTTTACATAGTCTTTTTGTTTTCTCATCGCTATGTTCAGTTAATCATTAGGTGTTCCGATTGACATCAAATTGAGTTCTTTTTTTCTGCACTATCGTATTTCTCTCTTTTCCTCTCTTGGTCTTGTTCTTTTTTCTTCTTTCAATGTCGCACAGGTGAGCTAGCCAAAAATTAATTATTATTTTTGCGGGCGGGAATACACATGTACGTCACAAAGTGTTCCGTTATTTTGTTTGTCATCCTTCCCTTTTACTACTCGTGTTTTTTTCAAACACTTTTCTTTTTGGTGCGGTCTTTTTTTATTTCGTCGTCAGTTATTTTTGTTTGTAAAATTATTCTAGCAATCCTTAGTTTCTTCCTCAGAATATTAGAAGAAAAAAAAATCTAAAGCTGCCTAAACCAACGTGAGCAATTTATTTATATAAAGGTTTTATTCTTTTGTGCCAGTGGTAGAACAGGATTATAACATGTGGTTCAGTTGGGACAAACATATTTAAGCTGCTCTTAATAAAGCGCGTCTCAGAAGATTTTCCCCCAAAGTTTTTGATGCTAGGCTTTTTTTTGAACTTCTCACGTTTGAAAGCCTAGCCGAAAATCGGGAAGCTGGATGATACTCCAAACTCTAAATCTTCCGATGAATGTCTCAAGCACGTACAACTAAAACTCGTCAACATCGTGCGTAAAAAGAAAAAAAGTTGGAAGTTTTTAAATCCTTAGGTGAAAGTGAGCCGTATGGGGGTGGCCTTTTATTAGCCCCCGTCTAGCTATCTTTAAAAACAATTCCAATCGAAAACAACAAAAAAAAAATCTCGCAAAGCCGTGCATAATATACGGCATCTTCCACGTGTCCTTTCCTTCCCGTTTCTATTATTTTTTCGTCTTTCCCGTCTGTGAAACGCTGGGCAAGCCGCCTATGGCGGTGCATCATCGAAGGTGCTTGGCGTAATCGCTCGCGATGGGCCAGGAGCCATATTTCAGGAGCGCTACCGCCATCGAAAAACGTTCAGCCGCGGTGGCGTGCGAGCTCCGCGTTCGGTCCCTATTTTTCTTTCCCATTCTTTCCTTCTCCCTCGCCTGGGGTCGGGATCGCTTGTCTTGAACCGGGGAAAGCGGCATGCGCGGCACGGTTATGCATTATTGAACGGTTGACCGCTGACGTGCTGGACATTCCCTCCGTTTGCCCGGGGGCGAGGAGGATCGTTCCGAAGATTGGCGGGAAAATTGGAATGACGCTATGTACGCCACGCGCCGAAGCAGCCGCAGTTCCACTGTTCATACATCAGACAAAGACATGGTGTTCGCGGCCGACACCATGACAGAGCAGTTTTACTGGTAACCAGTAACAAGTTACTGGTTACCAGTAACTTGTTACTGCCCAAAACTGCTCTGTCATGGTGTCGGCCGCGAACACCGTGTCTTTTGTCTGATGTATGAACAGGTGGAATTGCGGCTGTGGTAACTAGTTATTTTAGAGCGCAGCTCTTAGACGCCCGTTTCCGGCTTGAGCGGCGCCGCCGTATACCGCGCGGTGCATTGTGGGAAAATTTCCCTGCTAAATATAGCGGGAGATTTTCCCCGCAAAAAAATAAATTCAGCAAAAAAAATTTCCCGCTCAATTTAGCAAAAAAATTTCTCCGCTAAATTTATTGGAAAAAAAATTCCCCGCTGAATTTAGCGGAAAAATTCCCCTAAATGGGAGGCATGCGTGAGAGGATGAGGGGCATAGCCTCCTTTCCGTACCTTCCCCTCCTCCTCAAGAGCTGCGCTCTAATTCGGCGTTACAGGTGATTGTAAACGTCTTTCATTTGTTCAGTAACTTTTAACTGTAACTCGTTGCTGCCTAGGGAAAGTAAATTTGAACTAGCAGGATTACTATTTTTTGAAAGTAACTGTAAAAAGTAACCTCGTTACAGTTACTTTTAAAGATTTATGTGCAAAAATATCGCAAACACGACCACCAAATCGTCTCGCCACTCGTGAGAGTTCCGATACGGAAAGGGCACAGCAAAAACTTCTGCAAAAACCGTCTGGAGCACGAAAAAAAAATTAAATAACATTTTGGGTGACTTTGCTTGGCCAAGCTGGTTCCGCCAACTGGGAGGATTGGGACGTTGGTGTTCGTACCCGCCGTATAGGGTACATCGCCCACAGCGCACGCAGATGTAACAAAGCGCGGCATCTGTGAAGTGTTTCTCCTTTCTTCGTCCGGCGGAGGGTCTTCGTCTGGCGGAGAGAGCGAGTGCTTTTCGCAGAGGACAGTTTCTGGTCATTGTCGCCACAAACGCCCGCAGGAATATGGCACAACCGGATCTTCCGAACCTCGCCTTTTTGCGGCCAAGCATACGTTTCCTTCCCCTCTAATTAGGATTGAACTCCCAGATGCACTCTTGCGGAGTCTCGACTTTAGGCCCATTTGCTCTTTCTTCTCTTCGTTTGCAGCCGAATCACCGGCCCTGTCTCCCGTCACCAACTTGTTGTCCCCCCATAGTTCTGCTCTTCGGGTCCTGCAACTTGAGAAAGAGTATATTCGCTCGAAGGGCATCGGTGTCGTTCTGCCAGTGTGTGTGTGTTTTCTTGAAATTGAAAGACCGCCCTTAACCGGGGCCAGGGGCGCTTGGCATCAGTTGGTTTATTGATATTCACGTCGTGGGCTTTTCCGACTGGTTTCTTCTAAGAGGGATAATGAAATGGAGGAGCGCAAGCGTGTTCGATATAGTTAGAAAGTGGCGGCGAAAAGATCTCAAAAGCCGTTTAGAATTCTAAATGCAGTGGTCGTTTGTAGCTCGATCAGGGCTTCTTTTGCACCGCTACCGTGTGCCACGGGTTCCACGGAGGAATTTTGCCGCAACATTGCTCTCCAAATTTCCAAGAAAAGCTTTGTATTTCGTGAAAAATTGTGCGCACGCAGTAGAAAACAATTCGACCGACGAGTTGATTGGAGTGGCATAAGAAAACGTCTCCAAAGCCAATTGAAAGGTATGGCTGATATTATTATGAACTTCACATTGGCACGATTTTTATGTTTCCGTCCTATTTCGCCTCACTAAAGAAATCTAAAATTAGAATTGACCGATTATAAACTCGCTCCATGATTGGATATACCCTAGATCTAGACGCGTGCTGTTGTATTCGTGTAAACCTTATGGTGGTCGCACTTATTTTAAAGTCCTTAATGGTTCATCATCAGGCATATCTTCTAGCTTAAAATTTTGAAAAACTAAACTCGCCTGTAAGTTTGCCAAATAAGAAATTATAAATGCTTTATTACATAGCGGATGTACCCATTACTGTCTTAAATTATGATCTTGTTCAGGAACTATTCACTGTAAAAATTGAAATAGGAAGAACCAAACATGCTAATATTGATTATAGGGAAGATCTTAGTGTCTCAAGAAATCAGATTCACTACCGTGAACAACAACAATGTCTTATGAAAAATCTGCTCATGTAAGCGCATCAAGTTGGTTCTTTGAATTTTGTAAATAACTGTAGCAGGGTTCCTTTTTTTCCTGAGTAACTGAAACTGTAACACTGTTATATTTTAGCAGTAACGTGCACATGACTGTGACAGTTATCTGTGGACACTCCTCCTGCATGTTTTCAGCATGTTTGCTTCGTACATGCACATGCCCCGACAGTTTCTGCAGACCGTCTTTCGAAGGATGTTTTAGCACCGCGAATGCGGCTTTATACTCCGTGCTTGGGCTGCTGGATACCTCGTACATCTCGAGATGATCGAACGTACACGGGCCCCACGGAACGTGTCCGACGCTGCGGGCACATAATGCTAAACAAACTATAGAAACAAACAGCCGCTTCGTTAACTATCGCGTTACCGAACACACGTGCGCACATAAATAAAGAAAAAAAAAGCTACTAACATCTCATCAATTTAGCGGAGAGATAGGTTCGTTTCCTACCGTCTTCTCGCACGAAACCTAAGCCCGAGATACGCCGATAGATAAAAACGAAAAAAAGAAGCTGACCCCATTTCTTGGTGCTGCAATCATTGGTCCGACTCGTACACGATGTCTGGCCGAGAAGCAATTGGTCCGAGGTGGGTGGGTGGACGGAAGGCACACCTTGTGACATCTCTCACTCTGCGCCTGTTTACTTCCAGCCGACCAAGGAGGGGAAGTTTCTCTTCGCGGATTACAAGTTGGGCACAGTTCGTTGCGTGCGTGCGTGTGTTTGTGTATGGCTTTGTGTTAGCGCCCACGCTTCGGTCCGGAGGTTTGCGCATTTGCTCCCCGCTGTCGTCTTCCACGGGGCCCCGATGGTTTATTTGCGCCCGCCGCGGGGCTGCCGGACTGACGTGTCTGGGTGCGGCGGCTACACTCCGTCTCACCGGAACCTGGCAAACGACGAAGGCTACGGTCCCGGTGGGCCAATCAGCGCGTCGGCGGGAAACACGTGATAAACTATATCTCACTAGTTGCAAGCGATGCTATCGAATCTACGTGCGGAGGGGGAAAGTCTCTGTTTGTACGAAGTTTAAACCGACGGGCTATTCTTTTACATGCTAATTGAAACCTGAGACCGTGGTTTGAAAAACGGAAATATTGGCTAATCTTATAGGGTGGAAAAGCGACGTCTGGGACACGCAAAAACAGGGTCCGAGTACAGAGAGGGGCCCCGCCCCCCCCCCCCCCCTTATTCAGCTACTTGGGTTACGCTTTCGCCCCTTTGGTAAGGCCTGTCACGTGCTTAGCCTCCATCGCTCTGGCTGGCTCGAAGGGGCCGTAGCTTTCGCTCTTTGCCCAGTTACGGTGAACCGAAGTCCAGCGGGGGCCCTGTGGTTCCGGCGCTTGCCTCGCTTTCTTCGGCCACCTTTTATTGATCCCGTTTTACGAGCTGTCAACGGGACCCGCGGTGCTGGTCGTGTTGGGGCGCGATGGATCTCGTGGCGGAAGCTCCACCCCAAATCTTCCCGAGCAGCCTTGGGGGCCCGCGTCTGCTCTTCAGCCTCGCTTGGAGAGTATAGCCACGCCGAACTCGCCCCCCCCCCTTCTCTCGATGAAGGCGCAGCAGCCGGACCTTCTCTGCCCGTAAATCACGCCAGAGTTTGCGCGTAAACGTGCGGCGGAAAGTGCCCGACTAAGAGAAATATCCGCTCAGGTAAATACGAGAAGGCTCGTGCTCAGGGCTGTGGCAGTAGTCGGGCCAGACATATGGGCCAACGCGCGTTTTACAGTCAAGCTCGCGTTCGCCCACACGAGGTGTGGGCACTGCAAAAAACAGATTTGCGTGAATCATCTGCGCATGCTCCATGTCGATGGCAGCGCCACTGCAGCGATGTGACGTCAGAGCCGTCTGTTGGTCTATACTTTTTTTCAAATTTATATATCCTCTTTACGCGGGCAGCCTTAAATGGGCACTGACCCCCAAAGGTCGTATTTTTTTATCGTCTAAAACGACGCAAGTTGTAGTGAGTCACTAAATGAGTTGCGCTTGGAGTATCTGCACTCCGTACCCCGACATTGTTGTGGGCGCCGCCATTTTTGCTCGTCCGCAAAACAGACGCAACTGCCGATCGTAACAATTCAAAAGTGCGACTTCCTCAGAATTAGATTCGGTGTTAGGAAGGTCATGTAATATTTCTTTGCTCTGTCGTGAACTGTTTAAACATTTGTGGAGGGCGGAAAAGCGTTTCCTGTGATTTCAAATAAAGCTTCAGATAACTGGAAACTATGATTTTAAGACGCGATATGGCCAAGTGTCGTTACTCTGAAGCGTAGCTTATTTAGTGGCACTAATCGTCGTCATAAACACGCAAAACAAAAACGCATCGGTAAAAAATTTTTGCGAGCGCGCGCCTTTTTATTTTTAGCTTTTTTTCTCCCGTTCCTCACCTCCTCGCTTTTTTGCTTTTGATTGGTGACGTCAAAAATCATGAAATTTAGAAGCTTTTATAGGCGACATTTCTATACCATTTATTAACGGCAATCGCAAAGCTGTTTTTAACGCAATAGCGAACGCACTATGGTCCTTCGTTTTGAAATACCAAAAACAAGAGTCCGGTGTGATGTCGCCTCCTGGATTCGTGTCCTCCCTCGAAAAACTTGGCGGCGCTTGACGCACATAGCAGATGATGATCGGTGAGTCGGGGAATCGGACGAAGAAACCGGTTTTTTTCCGGTCCCCCGGCGCCCTTCTCTCCCGCCCTTCACCTCCTCGCTTCGCGTCGCTGTGGTTCGGAGGCGCGAAAGAAAGTCGACTCGCAGGACTCCGCAATATTTGACGTCACCGCACAGGCGCCGATCGCGCAAGAACTTCAAATTCGGCATTTGAATTTTTTTTTTTTTTACTTTACAAACATTGTATTTTTAAGTTTCGAATTTTGAGAGTAATGTCCGGGCGTCGTTTTCAATCGTTTCGAATAATAAAAAAAAATTATTTTGATGTGTTAGTGTCTCCTTAACCGCAGATAGGTCACCCTTAACTGCTGTTAAGACCCATTTATACGCTGGCGACTTCTGAGCGCCACGCTTTTCAAAGGCACGTTCACACTTAAGACTACGACCGACTGAGACAAGATCGGGCTTTTTCAGCTTTTCGTGACAGCTTACGACCGGCTGTGCAGCAATGCAGCCGGTCATAAGCCGTCATAAGACGCTTATAAGCCGATCTCGTCTCGGTCGGTCGTAGTTCAGCGCAAGTGTGAACGGGCCTTTAAGACTTCTTAAAATCTCTTATGACAAGAGAACACATTGTCGCCACCTGCCAGGAAGCCGGAACGCTTCGCGGACCCGTACATTTTAATTTTTTTTCGCGCATCATGATTATTTATTTTTGCCTCGAAACATTTTTGTCGATGTTATAATCGACCATTTCTGATAAGTGTACTACGCGTATTTGACCTCAAAAATACCGCCAAGCCTTCCGTCTAGTGTAATGCAGTTCCAGGATCACTGCATAGATGGAGCTGGCGTGCCAGCGTGTTATATCGTCGTAAAACTGGGGTCACACTGCTTATGCCCGAGTCCCACTGGAGCGACAAACATAAGCAAACGACAGCGACAAGTCTCAAGGCCGGTTCAGACACTTGCGTTTGAGTGCGTTTGACTGCGTTGCGTCGAGAGCTGAAAGCGAGTCACCAGCACATCTGTGCTTCGTATGAAGCGTAAAATCCAATTTAAGGAATCATCTTGGCACGGGATATAAGCAGCACGGATGTTCTGGTTTCTCGCCGCCGCAACGCAGTCAAACGCAGTCAAACGCAACTGTCTGAAACCAGGCTTCAAACACACGCAGCGTGTTCGCAATGGTACCTTTGGCAGGCGTTTAGTCGTTCGGTGCTCGTGGAATAAGCACGAGTGATTGGAAGCCTACCAAAGATTCCCTCGCGTGCATGATGCTCGTGTTTGAACATATCCTCCTTTATTCTACAAAGCCTGTCAAATCGCGAAAGATTCTGGCTTGAGGCTTGTCGCTGCCGTTCTTTCTGTTTGTCGCTCTAGTGGGACTTATACATCACGCAAAAGACAGTCTGCAAACACATTCGAACGCGAGTTACCGTAAGATCCGTGCTTCGAATGCCGCTTGGCAATGAGTTCGAGGAGAAAACTTGGCACGCGGCATTCGAACCACGAATAAGGCAGTGACTCGTGTTTACAGACTGTATTTGGTATGATGTATGAGCAGTGTGACCCTGGCTTAAGATATTTTAAAAGGTTGTAAGGCACTCGGTCCTAAGGAGTCCCAAGTATTTGAACGGACCTTCATGCTCAAACACAATGGACCCTTTCGAGTAACGAGCGCCATCTTGGGAGTTGTCTGCGAACTACAAATGAAGGGCAGCCCAACATGCCTCCGCCCGTCAATACACATTGGCATCGTGCCATTGTATCGGTTTTCAGTGCGTTTTATACCCCATACTACCGATACTAAAACATGGAGCGTCGAAATAGACTAAATACGCGCGAAGATAGATGCAGACAATGTTGGTCTTGCGGGACGGTGCCCCGAGAAAATGGCGACAGCGGGAGTGTACGAATGCGTAGAAACTTACTGAAAAGAGTGCGCGTGCGCTGCTTTGATGGGCGCTCAAGACGCGTGCGTATTCGCATCGCTTTGACTGCATAGCCACCGAACGTTCTACGAGGGTTTAGTGTGGTGGCTGTGGCTTAGCGTAACTTTAGTTAAGTGTGCCAGTGTAACGAGGGTATTTTGGGGCGAAGGAAAGAAAATGGGAGCCTTTTCCTTCACAAGCCGAACAAGTCCCTTTTTGCGTTTCCGAAGTTGGCCGCCAGGGCAGCGACACCGTAGCTGGGATCTACGAATTCTACGAGGTACTAACTCAAGGTGCTTACTCAAGCCACTGCTAAGTTCCTTGTCGCTACCGCTGCTGCCTTGACGGCGCGTACAGTGCTTCAACGCGCTCGGCGTCGAAACTGTCGTGCGCGTGGATTAAGAAGGAAAGCTGCACTCAACAATTGGGCTTGAAAAACAAAAGTACACGTGCAAATGGAAATTATATTTTCATCAATTCGGCGGCGATTCCGCTATGAAAATTGCCGTCGACCCACTGTTTTTTGCAGCGAAAGTCACAGCGGCAAACTCGCGCTATCAATCACTCAGCCTCCTTTTCGCGTCCTACACTACAAACTAGATGCGTACAGTCTCCGGCAATATGAAAGACCCACTGGAGCGCGTGGCCGAGGCGGTGGCTGGCGGGGCGCTGCGAGCGCTCCGGGCAATTCCATTCTGCTTCGAGGGGAGGACGCTCATTCGGGGCTCAGCACAATCTGATAAGCGCGTTGCGCTTTAGCTGAGCCCGAGTGAGCGTCCTTCCGTCGAAGCAGAATGGAATTGCCCGGAGCGCTAGCAGCGCCCCCGCCAGCCACCGCCTCGGCCACGCGCTCCCAGTGGGTCTTTCATATTGCCGGAGACTGTACTTGCTTGTCTCATTGCAATTGATGTACACTTTCGGGAAGTATCCAACGTAGAGGAACGTGAGCACAAGCATTTAAAAAAACTGCCCAAAATATTGGATTCAGCAACGTAGCCCCAGCGGAAGGGAAGGGCCGAAGCGTCGCCGAGCACTTCAGAATGGCCGTCATAAGAGAGCGTCCTGGCTGATTTTGTCGTTACCAGCAGCCACAGGACGCACTACCGTAGTTGCATCGTGCATCTGCGTTAATTCCCTTTCGTAAAGGGAACTCAGAAAACCACACAGGCACCACAAGAACGACCAGCGAACTTCGGGTACACCGGTGCAGCACAATTCTCTTCGCTCGCTTCGGCGGTCCGACCGACTACTTCATACCAAAGTGTTATTTTTTGCCGTCTTGACTGTTTTGGCGACAAAATTGGAGATATTCAGCAGCCCATAAACACGAAACAACGCCCAAGTACAAGTCGAAAAGCAAAGAATTTACCTTCTACGAGCAAGGAAAAACACAACGGCCACCTTGCCGACTAAATGTCCACTGAATCAGCCTCTGGATTCGTAGCTGGATTCAGATTCACATTTAGACATTATGGGCTCTAAACCTGAGTAATACATAAAAAAGATACTTATTTATAATAAATAACACCAATTCTATACAAACACGCGTTTGATACAATTTTCCCATAATTTCTCGTTTATATTCCACGCGAGGTTACCCAGGGGTCGCCAGGGGGCTGCGGCACGGCGGCGATGCTGCTGCGCTGCCGCAAGCGACACAGCTGACACAGTCGACGTTGGTTGTAGCACTCGGCAGCCTTCATTGCGGTCGCTGCAACCTAAGGATGGTTCAGTCGGTTCCAACCGCCCCATAGAGCTCTTTAAACACAATTGGAAGCACCTTACCCTACCCTATCCAGTCTTCCGATTCGGCTGCCGCGGCCTCTGACCGCCAAGTCTAGCTCGTCCGCTATTGGCGAATGGCAACTATGCGGAGAGCAAGTCGTCTGCTTCTCGTACAGGCGTTGCGGTGACGTCAGAAAGACGCTGAGCTCTGATTGGCTCTGATTGAAGGACAGTGGGTAGACCTGAAAACAAGCTGCCTTGAGGTCTACCCACTATCTTTCGTCCAGGACCAATCAGAGCTCGGCGTTCTGACGTCACCGCAACCCATGCAAAAGAAGCAGACGAACTTGCGCTCACATTGCATCTCGCCTACGTTCCGTAGCGCCTTAGCTCGGTCAACGCCTATAAGGGCAGTGTGAACGCGCGGCACAGACGCGTACGTAACGTAACACAACGCAACGTAAGCAAACAGGGCTGTGTGAACCAGCCTTTAGCAGATTCATGCCCGGTTCAGACAGCTTGCGTTGGTTGCGTTTTGAAAGACCGGAACAATAATTTCACCGGAAGAACCGTTCGTCGTCCACCATGTGGGAGGCGATGCAAGAAGTAACTTTTGGAAGTCATCCCGAGTCACGGCCGTGGACGGTAGTTTTGGTTGCCGCGGACGCAGTAGGCGCAAATGCGTAAACCAGTCGCACGTTTGCGTCGGGTGCGCCCACAGCAACCGAAACGACAGCAGTGATCTGGACACTGGCATAATTGTAACTCATTATTGTTTCACGGATCTACTTCTTGCGTCGCTTGCCATATTTTTTTTGTACTGCGAACAGTTGTATTAGCGAATGTGTTGTTGCTGACGTTTCGATCGTTCTGAATCTGAACGCCAGCAAAGCAACTGCCTGAACCAGGCTTTATTACACGTTTGTTTCTATTGGACTGTTGACACGCTTAGACGGCGCCATTAACCGTCACGTCTCTTGAACAGGTGCAGCTCCCGATGCGTGGTTGATAACTTTCATATACTCGAGTTCACATTTAAGCTGAAAGTTTCGGGAGTCAGCACTTGTAGATTACACTAACAAACCTTTTACGGTTACTCCACTCCTTTCATACCCGCTAGTTTTGAGAAGGCTTAAAATGGAACCTTGTATATGTTTGTAATCAATCGCTACGCCGACTTGAGTGTGATAATCTCGATGACGTTCAAGGCCGGAGAGTACTAAAAGTAATGTGCTGGAAAATTTCACTTTCTGCCGTCGTTGGAAACTTCCGCCATCAGCCTTGACTATACGGACGAAAAACCAACAAAGAAAAAACCTTGGAGTTGCGACGTTTGTATCGTCCGGCACCTTCGAATATCACGCCAGTGTCGTGTACCGTTGATGCGTCACTCTCGACAACTATACGAAAGCATCGCAAAAAACTTTTTTTTCTCCACGCATTTGGCAAGTGCGGAGACGACGATGTCGACTTGCGCCATTAGAGTTGAGAACCCGGAGGGAGACAGTCTGCGTCACTCCGGCAAAGTTGCCGCTTTCAACCGAGACGAGTCCTCTGGTCGCCCTCGGGCTAGGCTTGAAAGCAAAACGGGATTTGAATTTTTAAATATCTTTATTTATCCCCTTTCCTCTCCTTTCCCCGACACTTCCCTCGCGTAAGGAAAAAAAGGAAAAAGAAGTCGGGCAGCGAGATAGTGCAAGAAAAACGACCTTCTTCCGTTCTGCCTTTTTTTCTTATTTTTAAAAAGTTTGAACTATGCATCTAGAAAACGGGCGTTATTTCTTTGATACGTTCGTGCCGATCCACTTTTTGGAGAACGGCGCATGATTCCCCAACCCCGTCATCCTTTGGGCGTCGGTGAAGAAGGCAAGAGGGGGGTTCAAATATGGTTATGGCAGTTTTCTCGTTTACTTCGCTCAAAAGGGCGGTAGGAAAAAGAGAGAGGGGAGAGAGGGGGAAGGAGGATACGTGCCTGAATATTCAAAAGAAGTTTGCGTTTGGGCTCCGAGCGAGGATGTTCACATATTCATTAGCTTCGGAGGTCCGGGTTCGAACGTTTCGGCGGCGGCGGCGGCCATCCTCCCAAGCTGGGCAAGGGAACAAGGCTTTGAGTGTCATTCTGTTTTCTTCATTCCTTCTTCTTTTTTCTTTTTTGTTGTTGTTTTCTTTGCGTTTTCGTGCTCTTACTTATACATCTTTGATCTGAACCCTCCTCCGGTGCTTGTGAAATGTGTGACGCGTTCTTCCGAGGCGGGTCTCTCCGGCTGCGCAAGTTTGGCTCGTTTCCTGTCCGTTCCGCGCAAGTGATAAATGACGCTCTCCCAGTGGCGCCGAGAAAGCTCGCCGGCGCAGCGCGATTCTCGTGTTGGTACAGCGGCGTCCTTCTAAGCTTCCTTTTAAAGTTCTTCGCCACCCTCCCCGCCTCCCCCAGCCCCGTCTTTACGTTTCTTCTCCTGCTCCTTCTGTCTAGAGCTAATATCCCTTTCGTTGTTAGTGCGAGCGCGGGATTTGCGGTGAATACGTTTTAATGGACGTTAACGCGCAGGCTTGTTTCATAAATATGCGGCAGTATTCTACACTACGCTTTGTGTTCTTTTGGTTTTCTTTCTGCAACTTTCGGGTGGCAGCGCTTTGTCGTTAGGAATGTTGAGTGGTTCATATTCTCAAGGCACTGCGCCATTTATGGTGGTATGCTAGAGCGTGCGTTGGTATTTTTTCTTTCATCTCCCGTTTTGCTCCCGCCGTTTCCACGTATAATGCTCTTAAACACATATTTCTGGCGGTCGGCCTTACGTGTGTTAATGAAATAATCGGAGTATTGATTAATTAGCTCCCCCATGACGGGATATAAACCGAAAATTATCTTTGTTATATTTTTTGGCACTTGAGATTTGTCATTTAGGTAAAGTGGCGAAAGTCATTTCACGCGTAGGATACTATCATTATGCGTGAATTTTGTCATTTGGTGTGAAATCTTTCTCTATCGCATTAAACTTCCAAAATTATCCCGTGATGCGGTATGCGTTTTTATCTTATTATTATTTTATAAATATGATTGTTTTAGTCTTACGTGCTTGGAAATGCATTATTCAGCGTCTGGAACAGTTCTGCTTCGGTACACGCCGTATCAATGGCTGTGTGTGGACTCGAATACTTTTCAACCCCACTTTTGTTTTCCTGCAAGCCACGAAGTGGCAACACTTCTAACTGCTCAGGATGTCACACAATGAATAGAAACTACTGAAAAATCGCATCACGTTGAAAGGCTGTAGGGATGTTCAAAACCCAAAAATCACACAGGTGTTTCTTTTTTCTTTTAAGTCAAAGAGAAGATGGGGACGTTAAGTTGCAGACAATATCCGGATTAGCTGCTTTGAGTGGGGATATGTAGTAACGCATATTACACATGTCACATGTCACAAGACACAACGCAAACCCTCGTAAATTTTTTCCAAACCAGACAAAATGGCAACGTATAACGATGGAGTAGATTCCACGCACTAGCGGTTACGGTAAAAACTGAAATGAATAACAGCAGCATTCAGCCCTCCTACTCGCCACCAGAACAACCTGCCACGTGATCTCGTGCCGAATATATTCCCTAAAGTTCATCAGAGCAAGGCGCTGGAGTTGGCAATGCGGATGACACGCGGTGAACCCAGGTATTGTTGAAGTTCGCCACTGTCCGCCGCCACAGCGGTTGGACAAGAGTCCGAACCCGAATGTCCGCCAAAGCTTCGATTGCAACCGAGCACAGAGGTGCTTCCTGTGGCTACGTCCAAAAGCTTCGCGAGGGACAGACTAAGAAATAGTTCACCCCTAATTTCGGGATTCTACACATGCCACCAAGACGCTGACACGTCTATCAGTACGCGTAACCTTCAAATCCTATGTCGTTTCATGGAACATTTATGCGTATCTAAACTTATAGCTGTTTATGTAGGCTATTTATGCGGAGGTACTGGAATAACGGTATATAGGCACCTTTAAAATATCTTAAATCAGTTGTCTGTTTTGACTATTTCTACGTGGGTAGTGTAATGACAGTAGAGGGATCGTTTAGAGTCGCTGACGATTGTCTAAGCACGAGAAGATGCTTCTGAGGTATAACGTAGCGCCCCCGAAATGGCGCGCAATGGTCTTGTTCCAAAACTCGAAGCGCCACATCGCGGCGTAATGTCACGTTATGCGTTGTGCGAATCAGTGGGCCGCAGGTTCCCACCTGCGGCCCACTGGGAACCTGTGGGCCGCAGGCTCCGCTCCTGGCCCACAGGTTCCCAGAATGCAACGCGTGCGGTGACGGTTTTGTGGAAGGGGACTATTCGGCTGCAGCTGAACAGATTTTTCCGGGAAAGCTTGCCATCAAGTACTGAAAGCGCCTCTGCTACAGACCTAACGGATGGTGGCGTGAGACCGGAAACATGCTTCTGTTTAATACAGCTCTTTAACTTTCGTCGTCACATTCTCTATCTGCAGGTGTATCCAATCATTGTTTTGCACCTTCGAGTATATCGTGACGAATTTTTCGCTTGCCCTAATGAAAATAAAAATAACGAGAGCCGCCTATTACTTACATGGAGTGATTTTTCCGGAAACGCGCGTATGCGGTATTCTACGAGCAGTTTACCGAACAAAAAAAAAGCGCGCAATGCGGAACTTGTGTTATAACCGAAGAGAAACGGACTGCGGAATAATATTTCAACGGAAGCGTTCTGTTCTTGTTCATTAGCCAGGCGATGAATCTATTATTATGCTTCGTGTTCGAGGTGATTACAAATTTAAATCGTCGTTTAAGAGAGCACAAACGATGCATTTGCATCTCGTATTAATATCCAGAGAGGAACCCACTTTAATAAATACATCAAGGGTCTTCGAACGCCGTGAAATATTTAATGTTCTCTTAAAAAAGCATCTACCCGTGTTTCTTGCAAACAACTACGCATTTTTCTCTCGTTAATTGTGTTTTATTTTGTTTTGTTTGTTTAGCTTTCGCGTTAAAGATGAAAAGAAAAACAAAAAAATAATATTTATGAAAATAATCTTTATTTTGTGTATGGTGGGAGCATTACAGCCGATGTCGGCAGAATAAATGTCTTTCCGCGGAAATCTATTTTCCCGCGCGAAACGGAGCTCTCAATGTGCAACCTTCATTGCCTGGGTCACCGCTCTTCCTCACCCGCCCATCTCCTTCTCTCTCCCTTTCCCACCTCTCTCTCTCTCTCTCTGCCCCCCCCCCCCTTCCCGCCTCTTTTCATTTCGTCTCTGAACAATTCATCGCATGCTTATGTTTGAAACTGCCATTTCCGTTATGATTATTTCAAACCCTCCTTTACTCTTTGTTTCGTTTGTGTTTCTCTGTTGTTGTTGGTTGTTGTTTTCAAAAACTGCATCAAAGTGTGAAACCGCATTTCTTTCCCGTTTCTCGTCGCCGCAACGTCACAGAGCAAGCAAACGAAAAGAAATGTGACGAGGCTTTGTTTATTCATCGACGCAACTCGGAAGGGAACGCACGAAATGAACGTCTTTTGTTCTGTCGTTTTGGTGCGCCATGGTTCGATCGTTTGATCTTTTTTCTTCTTTTTTTTTGCCATTTTGTTTAGTTTGGTGACCCGCATTTTAAATTATTCTAATTTTTGCGATAGTTCAGCTTAATTTCCTGTTTATCCTATATCGGCTTCAAAACTCTCGTCTTGTAAGTCTGTATGTACTTGTCTTTAATGTTTGGCCTTGGTATCTCGTTTTCTGATCAAGTGTTGATCTTTTGATTTTTCGCGCTTGGTGAAATTTGGAACACATAAATCAGAAAGGCTATATATCATTTGACGTCCAAAACTTTATTTGAAATTCTCGAGAACCACAAACCCTGCCCTAATTTTAGAACGCACAAAAAAGAGAAAAATCTGATATCATAAAAAAAAAGAATCGTAGACATATTTTTGAAGTTGTACTCGTGAGGAACATTGAGCATTTTGCAGCGCTACTTTACGTCGAACGACTGAAAGCAGTTAACTAGAAGAGGGCACATGTGCATTTTCAATTTCGCACAGTGGAGAAGGTGCAACCTGATTTGCGATATTAGGGAGTTTTAGAATAACGTACGCAATTTTAGCGCACCCTAGCGCGAAATTTAGCGCTTGAATTAGCGCACGCGACGCAAGAGAGTTTTAGAATAGCGTTTCTCCGTCGCAACGCAAAATCCCAAGTATCTCGCGCTTGCGACGCCACCAAGATAGTTACAATTTTTATTTCGCGCACGAAATGCTGTAACTTTAGAAAAAAAAAGTTTTTGGTCCAGAGTAGCATTTTAGATTTGTTTAAACATGAGAATGCGAGGCGAGCGGTTGACCGGTCGTGTGCGCTTGCGTCGCCTCGGCAAGAGAGGTCTCATGTACTGACCTTCCCACATCGTACCTTCGCCGAGAAATGTTCGCGCGTCGAAAGCATCAAGGTGCCGGTGATCGTTGCCAACCGCCGACGTCGCACTCACGACGCCGCCGAAGGAGCCGCCGACGTAATCCTGGGAGCCGCCATTTTTTTAAACTCTGCTCGTCTTGGCTTTAGCCAACTTCTCATCACGAATCCTCTTTGGAGAAGCGCAAAGACTCTTTGCGTACGCACGCTATTTCTGAGAAATAGCGCACGCTAAAATTGCGCACGCAAAGCGCAAAACCTGGTTTGCGTTCGGAGCATGCGCAGTAGCGACGACGCTATTCTTTGCGCACGCAAAGCTTTAGCGTGCGCTATTCTAAAACTCCCTATTTTCGCCTGTTTTTATTCTCACAGTTTTGAGGCAAAAGGCAAGTGAGGCAGGTGCCGTACGCCATCACTTCTCGCATCCACTGTCGGCTTTGGTGTTAAAGGACGAGTGATCTGTTCTCAATATGCATTTGGATCCTCCACTGCTAGGCGCGGGTATCCCCGTCGGGAGAAAATAAATTATTCTTGAGTTCTTGCTCTCGGCCAACGCTGGGCACCAAAAGTTAAGCGCACACGCACGCGCAAAAAATGAAAAGAAAAAAATTAAAAACTGCTTACATCACTTAAAAGCCTGAATCTCGTACAAAAGGACACCACGGAAGAGTCATCACGCACTAACCCACTCAGCACTCCGCTCGACAAATAGTCTCGTGGAATTAAATAAACAAAAATGACACGACAATGGTAGGCTCCCCGGTTTTAGTGCCTCGCATGTCCCCGCACGCTCGGAACGGCTTGGCGTGAGGTACGCGTTTTAAAGCGGGCACCCTTTTCATTCCTTTCGATCTTCTTTCTTTTTTCTCACTCTCTCTCAATCTTTCCGGTTGCTGCGCCGGTGTTGAATAAATCCAAAATACAGTAAAAAAGAAGAGAAAAAAGGAGCAAGACTCATACTAGTAAGGATGAAAGTTTCGAAAGGGACAGAACGGAAGAGTTGGTAGGAACTTCCCCCGCCGTTTTAGGGAAGAGGTTTTTTGGGGGAGCGGGTTTTTAGGGAAGAAGCCTTCTTCACTGGCTACGCCGTACTACTGCGTGCATGCGTGCGCTCCGGGAGCAACTGCGTGGCGCGTACCGCGCGGATGAAATATGGTCGTCGCATTCGACTGGCGATGATGGAGCGTCTCTGACCGAGGGTGGAGACGGCGCGTCGGACTGGGCCAAGACAGAAATGAATGCGCACGTTCGTGTTTATGGGGAAGTTTGGGGAGGTGCCAGCCAGCGCGTGCGCTAACGGTTATGGCTCCGACGGTTGGGAGCTGTGACACGGCTGTGGGCAAAGAGGGGCCGAGCGGCTTTTTCCCTTTTCTCACATTTTTGTCCACCTATGTTATTCTTCTTTTCTTTGTTCTTGGCGTTCCCTTGCTTGTCTGTTTTTTTTGCCTTTTCTTTTTCTTTGGGCAGTTTTTGTTCGAGTTTTTGTATGTGTTTGGTAGCTCGTTGATTCGGCGAGGCGTCAACGGGCTTCTTAGTTGCAGCAACATTTTTTTCCTCCGGGGTAAGGGAGGGGGGGGGGGGGGTAGAAAGGACGACTAGCTTTTATTCTTGTTTCTATATTTTTCTTGTTATGAGTTTGCGAATATCGTCGACTCGGAAAGTGGGCAGAAATGGGCGTTGGTCCACAGTTGCTTTTAGTTCTCTCAGCAGTTTTGTTCCTTTTTTTTTATGCGCATAGTTTGAGGAGTTTTTATTCTAGGTGTTTGGAGTGGTTGTATTCTATTCCTGCTGCTTCCACCAGGACGCTGTCATTGTTTTCGCCTTTAAAATAACAACTGACAAAATAGCGATTGATATGCGTTTTTTCTTGTGTGTGTGTGGGTTGGTTGGGTGTAGTTGTAAGAGCCGGGACGTGCTCAAAATACCACCGTCACGTCATCGTTTTGCAAGTGCAGTAATAAGCAAATGTCAGAGCCATGGTATTCCATTATATCTTTGCTTTGTGCAAAAAAAAAGCAAAACTTTGCTGGGATGTTTTTTTTATTATTTATGTGAGAGCCGCCGTAGTGTATTAAAGCGTCACTTTTCACTTATTCTGAAAACGTTGGATCATAAAAAGTGAGTCGTGGCTCAGTCTGGAGGAGGCGGCTAAATCGAAGGTGGGGCCTATAAATTTCATCCTCAAGTTGTAAAGTGTGATCGCCAAATATTGGATAGTGGGGAGTTAATTCGATTGCCACTACTAATCACGGCGGCCTACTCACGGCAGGCACGATGAGAGAAGAATTGTCTGCAGGCACGCCTCAAGCGGGCTTTGAAAATCTCTCCCGACAGTTTTTGTATGACCAATGTTGCAAAACCGTCCTACGAGGAAAAGAAAACACGACCCGGACAGTGTCTTCATATTGTATTTTGTACGGTGTATCAAAAGTGCGATGGCGGCTTAATATTTTATGACGATAATATGTTTTTTCTTGCGTCACTAATAATACATTTTTCCCCTCTTTGCAGGTAAGCGAACCTCTCCAGATCACTTCCCTTCGGCTGCGCTAAGGCATGTACATCTTCCTTCTGTATTTACTTAAAGTAACTACCCAATTCACGAGGGATCTTACACGCTAGGATCATAAAATAGCGGGCGCGCAACAGGACCACTATTTTTGACCTCAAAATATGTTTGTATATCCCCCCTCCCCCTTATGTCTACATTAGCTCAACGTTAATGCGAATACCCGAGTACAGAACTGTCTTCTACGACTTCACTCGCACGATTTAAATAATAAATTAGATATTCGTGGAGCGATGTAACGTACCCCAGCCACAATTTTTACGCGCGCAGCAAGTGTTCGGGATGATTGCAGCGTCACTGAATGTGCAGTGAATAATTTAACGCTCTCTATGGAAATCTCGCTTCCGAGACGTAACGTATCTTGAGTGCGATTGTATTTTTTTATATTAAGCAATTATAGAAAATAATTTAAAAAAGAGAAAACATTCACGCGAGCATTTGGAGTAGTAATTCTTTTAAAACTAAGCTCTGATTATTGGGGGCTTTCGGGGAAGTCGGATTTGACGAGCAGTACTTTCGGGATTCTACCGGGCAATAAATAATCCGGCGACTCAGAAAGAAGACACGAACGAACGTTGTGTTTTGGGATTTCTGTTTTTCTAATTCAGCGAGTCCGGTATTTTCAAAACAGCTACATTCTTGAAAGCTAAAACGCTGAAACACTAGACTTTTTATTTTGCTTTGGCAGAGTAGTATCGATACAAAGCGTTCGGAGCCCTATTTGGGACGAGCTCTAGCGATCATCGGGACTCGTTTCTTCCGCTCCGGGGACTCATTTGAGCCCGGGATTTTAACTCGAGCAGAGGGAGAACAGAGATTCACGTCGTCGTCGGGTGCGCTTTGTGCGGGAACGAGGAGGCAAAGCGAAATGAGAGCTTCCGAAAATTACAAAAACCCTAAAATAATCGGGAAAAAAAGCCGCTGCATTTGCAGTTTCTTTCGCGTCGGAGTGCTCGATTCAAATAAGCAAGACAGAAACGACTTAAACTCTCCACATCGATGTTCGAATCAGATGTAGTAGGTATCCCGTTTTGGCTACTAACTTACTCTTGATGGGCTTGCGAGGGCGGTTCAATCAATTTTATTTACTGTTTTATCACTTCGTTAACTTTTTAAGCATACAAAACACGCGAATTAGAAGCCGAACCAAATACAGCGCTCAAACACAATTCGACCGCATGAAGCGCGGAGAGGGTCATGCCTTCTCTGCTTTCAAGAAAAGAGAAAATCAGATGATAAAACACAAAAATACTCTATAAAAACAAATAAAAAATAAAACTAGGGATGTATATATGTGTTTTTAATTCTTCGTCGAGGATTAGCGCAAGAAGATGTAGAGACGTCGTCATCCCTTTTCCGCGCACTCTAAATCCGAGCGCGTTAGTCCTTTTTAATTTTTTTCCTCCTCCCTTTTATTCCAAGAGGGCACAAGTTGGCAGCTCTCCCGCCTCGCATGCCTGCTTCCTTTTGTCTGGCCCGTGTTTGCAATCACTCCTTTTCTCTTCCATCGCTTCACCCTCGCCACTCTTTTACGTTTTCCTAGTGCGCCTAGACTACAGAGTGTTTCCTGGTTCTCGGTGGGGGTCACGTGTTTTATGAGCCGCGTTTGCAATACGCGCTGCGATCGGAGGCGACCGAAAGCGTCAATCGTCTCAAAGTGTCTCCACCTTTCTGCCCGCCTTCCTCCTCCCCACGCAACGCATGCGCACTTGCGACCAATCGTCGCAGGAAGCGTCCGCCATTACATTGCAAATGCTCTCCATGGCTCGAGCCGCTCCCACTCTCAAATCTAGGCTCTCCACGTTCCCCCGCCGTCGTTGATCTCCTTACCGGAACGCGTATTAAGAATGCTTTCAGGAGAGACGCTGCCTTTCTCCCCCCCCCCCCTTTTTATGCGTTACCTGCGGTTTCTAATGTACATATATTTTCCCGCTCTTCCCTGTGGCTTTTTCCCGAACCCTCCTATTTGCCATTCGTCTTTCGCGGACGCATCTGATTTTTTTTCCTTTATTTTTCTCGGCGAATCTGCGGCTGTTTGCCCCTCGCTCGGGGCCGCAGGAAGGCCTAAGTTTCCCCACGCCGCTGCTTCGCTTGCGGATTTTACGCTACCGTGCTTCGGTACGACCCGACGGGCGGACCGCGCCGTATGCTCCGCGGGTCGTTCGAACCAACGCCGGGGTGCCCGGCATGGCAACCCACGTGACCTCGCGCTCCGAGTATATCGCTGCTGCACCCCAATAGCCACGTCACGTGACGCGGTCGGGGGTCCTGGATTGGCCTAGACGGGTCCGCAGCGTACCTCGCGATCCGCCTCTCGTTCACGATGTCGGTGCGGGTTCCGTTGCAAACCGTCCGTGGGAGAACCGTTAGATGCATTTTGCATTAGTGGCTTTTAGGAGAACGAAAGGGAAAAGACAAACAACACGCAAAAGAGCAAAGGGAGCGGTGACCTCTCCACCTGCCACGCACCCTTTCCAACTCCCACGACGGTTGCGTTTTCTGTTCAAAGATTACGTGGTGGCGTCTTTGTTTCCTGATTATTTTTTTCCTGGTTTTTGGCGGCCGTGGGTGCTGAAACGGATTACCACCGCCCACCCAGGGATGGGAGAGGGAGGCCATTTTTGGGGTGGTAGGGAGATGGGTAATTAGGGAAGGGCAAAAGGTGATACCCTTTCTCCCCGCGTGGGGAAGGGTAGGATGGAGCTGACTTTCCCGGCTTCCACTCGTGCGGAGTAGTAGCGCTGACCGCTGCCTCCCATCAGAGGCGATACTATTGGGATCGGCTTGTTATGGATGCAGAGTTCCGGTAAATTGATACTGGATGCCTGCCTTCTGTTTCTTGAGACATCTGTCATTTCTCGTAAGTACTACTGGAAGGAAGCAAAATGGTAAATAAGAATTAACGTATGAGATAAGAAAAAAACTGACGTTAAAGCTTCAGCGGAGTTCTTTGCAATCTATGCAGATCGTTTTTTTTTAATCTTTTTTGTGGTTTTATAGTTTGCTTGTTGTGGAAGTTCAACCCAAGCACATTTTCCACACCTTGTCGTTTTCCTTACGACTTTCATCCGGTGGGCAAATAATCGCAGATTAAGAAGGGTGAAACTCGGCGAGACAATGTTTTCTTCAAACGCGTAATGTTAGCATGTGTGCAGTATTTTGCGCAACTTCATGCAAATCTTGCTTTATTTTTATTGCAGGAATGAGGGACTCGGGCAAAGTTGAGTTATCCAGAAGTTTACTTTGCGAGCTCTCCAGTCGACCGCAATTAGGTTTATATATATCTCACATAGGTTTTGCAACCAGCACTTAGCCAAGTGCCCTTCAGATCATCAGCGAGTCGGCTTACGATTGAGACTGATTGTGCTGCAGTGGTGTGCAATGGTTCGATAATTCTCCAGCTACCCAGCACCTTTGAAATCATCGTCTTACACGGATGTTTAGAGCCGTAGTAATTTTTTCCCATATTTTCGTTAGAAACGCCATGCACGTGTCATACATAGGTGTTCTTGTTTTTCTACGAAGGCGAAAGCATGTAATGAAAACTAAAAATAGCATACAACTTCGTTAGTTATTCGTTCTTAGAACTTCTCAAGCCTAAAAACCTCCGATAAAAGGCATGTTCAAGAAACGGTCCCCACGTCGTTTTGAAGCAACTTGCTCCAAATACTGCTTGACACTGATATGTCGCTTAGTACATTTTCTATGCCTGTTCAGGTTAACTAACAGCCACAGCGCCCTCCCCATGTGGCGCAACTGCCCGTAATGGACAGCTTAGCGGTCGCTGTTATCTTTCCTTTGGCTTTTATCTCGTCAAACCTCAATAGATATCGCCTTAATTCACGACTGAGAAAGGAACGGGCTGCTCTTCTCACTCCCAAGCAGAAGGCGTACAAAAAGGGTGGCTGTAAGAATCAATTGGCCCGCGTCGAGGGCACGCGATTGCTCCCCACTTCTTTCCGATGATGACCAAACCGTCTTTCACCCATCAGTGTGCGGCGCCGATTAGTGCCCTTTTAGGCCCGAGGCTTTCCGCCGCCCCCTCCGTTCCTCTGCCTCTCAATCAGGTTCGGGGCAGCGGGGGACAGCTTAATCATCCTGCGCCTCAAGGCGGCAGCCGTCCTATGCCAGCTTTCTTCGATTTACCCCTTTGCGTCTTCCGCGTCTCTCCCCAGGTAACGGGGCGTGATTGGTGAGCGCTGCTTAATTACAGCTGCCCCGCCAAACACATGCTCCCAGTCGATCGTGCGCCGAAAAGGATTACCCTCCCCCTTTTCTGTTCCTTCTCGCCATGAACCTTTTGTCTCGTTCGGGCCCTCCGACTCTGCATCTCTGTTGTAACGCTGATTGAGCGACGTGGAAATGTGCGTCCGCAGATTTCACGGGTTTCCAAAGACACTTTCTGGAACACCATCTGTCTTGGCATCTTTCGACATACTCCATTGTTTTAATTATTTTGTTCAGTACGTCCTTTAGTTGTCGATTATATTAGTCTTTCTGCCTTCTTTCCGGTTTTGTTTTGTCTGGTAGCAATCTATGAGTGTCGATGATAAAAAAAGTGCTATAATGATGCCTCCTAGTCTTCCGGTTCCTGTGTTAGGGTGGCATTCCGAATTCCGGAGAGATCCGTTTAGGTACTGCGCTAATCGACTGATAGGCTGCTAGCAACTCCGAATGCACAAGAATGTCTCATTGCGTGTGTGAGGGCGCGCCCGTGAGCCCACGCGCATTTGTGCACCGGTGCGTTGGGTTTCGCGCGAATTCGCAATCGACGCGAGCTCAGCATTCCGACTGCACGGTCCGCGTTTGATTGGACTTTCGAAACTCGGACCGGCCTAGTTTCCAAAGTATGCCCACCTCTCTTCAACCGTCTGTGGTGCCCTGTTCCTGCGTGGCGACAGACAGCGTTAGTCGGCCGGTCCGACTGTCCCTGGTCGATCGCACCTCGTTTTACGGCAATGCCGTGTTCAATCAATCGTGCGGAAAACTGCGCCCATGATTAATTGAAGTCTTGACGTCCCCGTCTTCGATGCCTGCCGCAGCGTCACCATTATCGTCGCCGACCGGTGAACAATTGAGCGACTCCGAACCGTTTTACCCTGGCGATTGGTGGTGAAATAAAAAATTTGTAGCGATTAAAAAAAAATGCCGGAGCTTGTTTTGTTTAGAATATTTAGCCTTATGGTTTTTTTTTAACTTGTGGAACAAGCGCAAATTTACACACGGTGAAAAACCTAGACTGTTTTAGTGTTTCGACGAAATTCCGGTTGAATTGAACGATTATATAGCTTTTTTTAAATTATTTTACATATAATTTTTTTTAACTCGCAAAACAATAAAAACTTTATAAAAAAAACACAACAGTTCTTCCGTTCATTGTTCCCCGGAACGCGTTATCACTAATATTGCCATCTTTTTAATACAGCAGTGTGCGTATAAAAATACAATAACCGAGTACTACGCAAGTTCGGCTTCCCCTCAAGCTCGAAATCAGTGCGGTGGTGCACGCTTTACAGGGGGTGCAATATCTTGTAATTACGTGTTTTCGTCTTGAAAACTTCCAAGCTTTTGTTCGAACGGGACTCTCATTGTGTGTTCCTCGCATTGGTCGCTTTTCATAGAAACGTTTTTAACGTGAAACGTTCTTTGGCTCGTCAGGGGGATCGCCCAGATTAAGTGAAGCCCCCAAAAAATGACCGCGAAGCCCAACGCTGATTGGCTGGTGGAAAGGTCACGTGATGAACGCTGATTGGCTGATTCCGGCGAGCATGGGAGGTTGTGGCAAACAGCGTCAGGCTTTAAAACCCGACTAGCGCCAACATCGTCATTCCAGGAACTGCTATCAAGTTTTTATGCCACGTGTTAGTTAACCGATGAAGAGCGCATGAGGCATAGGCGCCGAGCTCGGTAATTTTCCGGAACGATGCCGTAACCTTTCACATGTTACACACTTGCCCAACAATTTGCTACACATTTTTTATGAAATATTGAACTTCAAGATTAGCATTAAGTTTATCGCCTTCGAATATGAAAAATATGAATTGTAGGTGGACGTATGTCACCGTTCCCATACTTGGGTGGTTTCCTCGTGAAGTTTGCACATTTGTTGACGAGATAGCGTTCGTAACGCTTTTCTTTATCTTCTTTACCTTAAAGACGTAAACATGATTACGAGGCTTATTAGTTATACCCTTGGAAATTGTTTCGGTCTTATAGTTGCAGCTTTATATGCACCGACATTTCAATCCCGCACTTAAGTGTGAATTTCAGTATGTAATAAAATATTGAACTTAGACCATTATTGCTACTTTTAGTAATAAAAAGCCTTGTCAGTTAATTTAAGTGTTTACACTGTTCAGGGGTTACAGAATGGAGACGATTGTCACCTTCTTAGGTGGCGCACTATACTTTCCCACAATTATGGACCCATTTTATTACAAGCTCTCTCAAGTAAGTTCCTACCATTGAAGCTGTCGACTGTTTTCTAGTTTTCAAGAAATGCCGGGAAAGCTGCTCAGTAACCGTTTGCCCGGTTTGTGTTTTATTGTCAAATATTGATAATAAACTGACCATTTAAAAAAAAACATTTTACAGCAGTTTTAGTGATACTCTTAACAACTCGCACCAATGTGCGAGTTGTAAATACGAGTTGCTGCGCATTTCCCTAAAATATTTCTGAACTGAGGCAGGTCAGGATCACAGCACATGCAAGCCGTAACAAGAAACGTGACTGCAAAATTTCACTGCTTCGTTTTTAATGTGTGACTATTTTTAATTGTGCATACTAACATGCGCGGATAATCAATGAATGTTAAATTGCCTCCTCCAGGCAGCGCTAACGTTGCGGCTCACCTGTGGTTTTAAATTTCAGCGCTTATCTGGTCTATTTACCGTACTAAGCTCAAATATGATCTACGCAGTGGTTACCTATTAAAGAGTTTCGCGCCAGAGAATAATACACATAAAGGTTCTCTGTGGCATCTCTCAAGAGCGTTTATGGGGCCTCTTCCCGATCCGAATTTTACGGTCACAGTAAGGATGCCATTGAAGGGCACATTGCGAGAGTTTGTGATTGTGTAAAGCTCTGTGTCACGTCATATCACGTTATGTTTTCAACCTGACGTCCAAGTGTTACATGACATCACGGTGTAGCGCAACCTGGCATGACGTTGCCATGTCATGGCGTCGCCCGAGCTTGTCTAGCCAGTTGACGTAACCTTAGGTCAAGTCACGTGACACCATTTCGTCATCCGGGCTGCGTGCCATGGACACAAAATTCCTACGGTTGGAACAATAGGTGCTGTGCGCCTAAAACGAAGATTGATTTAGCCTACTTTCGGATCGAGTCTGGCATGGAAAGCGAATTTAAAGCGGGCCGAGTAAACTTGAAGCAAATTTTAACTATAGGAATTTTTGACTTCGAACAAGATTACCAGCATCATGGTTACGTAATATTGCGACAACGCTTTGTGCTCGCGTATGCTTGATAACACGCGCGAGCGAATCTACGCGCGGATTCGTCCGATGCCAAATTGCAGATTACGTGTAGGGGGCCGAAGGGCAAAGAGGCTTTTCTACTACGTCGAACCCGGGTGGCCATTTGTAGAGATGCATTTGCGGCATACGGATTTGTGAGGCTTACGCAAGCATTGCAATTTCTGGTCGAGAAGTCTGGCGGACAACGTGGAGCCATCGCGGACTCGAATTCGTATGCATCCTAGAACTTGTTTAGCGTGGCAGACGGCCTTTCACAGTGACCGTTTCGCAACGTTGCTGAGGGCAATCTCTGCGTTTGGGTTTGTGCGTCTATAGTTCTGTTCTACTAGAAATTTATCTCCAACGTCAATGGCTTCTTACAGTCGTCTCCTAAGAGACGAGCATTGGAACAAGTCTGAGCAGAAATAGATATATGCCATTTTTCTCTACGTAACATAACTGTCGAAGACGCGACTTATACTGAGCTCAGTACACGTATACGTTGTAGTTCAAAGCGTATTACACGTAAATAAATCGGTTCCGTACCAATAGCGAACCTAACGAAGAATGCATAAAAATCATTAAAAAAAAACACACTGGAATGCAAACAAAACAGGAGGCCTAGATAAATTTATTTAAAATGTTACCATAGAAACATAAAATATATATTTATTTGAAATATTTCCGTCGAAAGAAAAAATTTGACAAATATTTACAATTTTAGATTTATTTTAGGTGGAGGTTCCACTGTTCTATTCACCGCTCATAACAAAAGTGCTTTGCTAGCTACGCTCCGCTTCTCGGCTCTCATTGGTTGGAGAGATGATTGACATGGGGAATGTTTGTTGTAAAATCGTTTCTCTCTGCCGTGGTAGTCTCTCATTCGGGATATTTGTATATTTGTATGTGAGAAACGAATGATATATAAGGTGTCTGAAGCCACCAGGCTGGATCTAAAATGGACTGTAAAGTCGACACCTGCACGAAGCAATCCAAAATTTTCGTCAAACGTATATTTCACAGCTCCGTTTTTTTCTTCTAAAATTACAAAGCGTAACTCTCTTTCTGTAAAAACAATAGGGCCAAAAAACTTGCCAGGGTCAACGGTGGGCGGCGACGAAGACAACTGAGTCGAGCGACGGAGCGCGTTTGCCGCACGTATTGACAGATGGCGTCGGGAGCATCATCGGAAGGTGGAACCAATCAGCGAAAGAAAGCATACGACACGCAGACGAAATCCTTTGGCAGCAAGTACGCCGTCGTTATGCAAACGCGTTTATCTTTTAAACTTCAACTTTTGCTTTTATTGTACGCATTTATTTTTAAACCAAGGTACACTACAAAAAGATTATCCTCATTTAGTAAACCACGGTCGTCGCGAGCAGTCTCGATAAGGAGGTAGCGCCATCTATCAATGCGTGCGCCGCTCTCTGTCGTCTGCGTCGCCGCCCGCCGTTGACCCTGGTAAGTTTTTTGGCCCTATCGTTTTTACGATAAAGGGAGCTATGCTTTGTAATTTTACAAGAAAAAACGTACCTGTGAAATACACTTTTGACAAAACGTTTAGATTGCTTCGTGTAGGCGTCAATTTTTACGGTCAATTTTAGATTGAAACTGGTGACTTCAAACACCCTATAAATAGTCATCATTGTTCTTAAAAAAAATATCACGATCACCTTTTCTGTTTGGGTTTTAAAGAATGACAAACATAAATGTTGGCATTTGCAGAGAGCGGTTTATACATCGCGTAACTTTTGAGTTCGCCTACTCTTATGAGCTGGAGTTGTTTTGCGTTCACCGATATGTTCAAAGAAAGTTCTCAAGTGACTTAGTTCGCAGCAAACTGTCCCAAGTACACGCCTTCGAAAGCGCTGTGCCGGTGCTTGTTTCCGTATACTGAGTGATTAAGCCTAGCGTTCCACGATCAGGATCACCATCCTTTGCAGACGATAGGTAGGAGCTTGATCTGAGGATGCGGTGACCGATTAATTATTGTTCTCAACTTCGACTGCTCAGGAAGGAAATAATAGCGGACATAATCGCGCTGCCAGCGTCGCGGCCGGTGGCGCTCACTCTAGTCCACACAAACTTGTGGTTTACTCTTGCGGGAGTTTAAACTCTGGTAAGCAAACACGTTATAACGGCGGCAGTTCCGAGTCTGCACGCGTTCGTTGTCGTGCTCTCGACGACTAGTTTTCCCTTCCGTTTGTAAATATAAACTTCGTGCCCAGTGAGGCCCGTAGTCTCCATTGTTCGACGCCGTCCACACCTGCTGCCTTCCTTCCCAACGCTCACCGGCCCGCATTTTCACGCCGAATCCAAAATGTGTTAGCGTTTTTAATTAATTTCCGCCGCCGGGGCGGGCAACGGTAGCCGAAATTAATTCGTGGCTGCTTGTAGTTGTCGTTACCAACATCTGTCCGAATATTGTTTATGATATAGGACGTCGGCTTCGACCCGTCTCTGGGTGAAAGTGGGTACTAGAATGTATCGCAGGTTGCTGAATAGAGAGAGACCGCTTACCGGTGATCCATGGGTCATGCAAATTCAAAAAAAAATTTTAAAATCTTATTGTTGCAGATGTCATCTAAACTTTGTGTAAAAGAGAGCTGTGGCGTCTGGACTTGCGTTTCTGGGTGTTCTATTTTAGCTGGATTTATTTTTGTGTGCCTAAATTTGGTTTACGTAATTACGCGTCCCCTAACTCTGCAGAGTATTTATTAAGAAGCAGTGGAGCTCACGCATAAAGGTTCGTGTTTGCTCACCATACAATTTCGATGGCGCGTAAGCGATAAACAGGAAGAAAAATGTTTGTTTCTCTTCCCCAATAAATGACGCAAAAAAGTAAACATAAAACGAAACAAAAACACGATGTTGCGTTCTGACAAGTTGTAGTCATTGGTTACACTGTAGCGATAGGAACGACATTGATTACGGTAGATGAGAAGCAAAAACGGCGCTGCCATGCAACATATGCGACAACACGAGATTACCCAAGACAGCCGCTACATTTTTATACGTCCGTGTGATCGATGAAAGTGTACGACATATGTTGAATTAATGTATATGTTTGTAGACTCCAGACGCAAGCATCGCTAACATGCGACAGATCATCATAAGAAGATTCACTAAATAGAGCTTTAGATGTTAGTCCTTTTCAGACCGCAGCTCTTAAGCGCCCGTTTTCGGGTTGAGCGCCGTCGCCGTCGCCGTAACCGCGCGTTTCATTATTGGACGTCTCCCATAATGCAACGTCACGAGTGTAAAATTTTTCCGCTAAATTTGGCGGGAAATTTTTCGGTAAATTTAGCAGGAAAATTTCTCGCAAATCTAGCGGAAAATTTTCCCGCCCAATTTACCGAGAAAACTTTACCCTCGTGACAGTCAACGGTCACGTGTGACGCGTGACGCAGAAAATTTAGCGGGAAATTCAGCAAAAATTTTCCGCTAAATGGGAGGGAAGCAGGAGAGGAGGAGTTGAGAGAGAGGAGTGCCACACCCTCCTCTCCTCCTCCTCAAGAGCTGCGCTCTAATCCGGCATTGAGAGTTGTAAACGTCTTTCATTTTCTATTCGTGTTTGAAGCGAAAAACCATTATGCTTCTTCACTTGTCCTATATATTTTGTTCTGACACTGCATCCCATGTTGAATTTAGACACGTTTAGGTTACACAGCTGAGCAATGATGAACAATGAACACAGTTGAACAATGATTACACAGTTGTTGGTTACACAGTGACATGATGACTCTTATTGGTGAAGGCGGTAAGCTGTGAGTGTTAAGCCACGCATTCGACTATTTATTACCCGGTGCTCGTTTTCAGTCTAACAAATGTTACGCAGAAACGTTTATCCGACCTGCATTGCTTCATATTTACATCGGACCAAAACGTTTTCATCTTTGCTCCCGCGTGCCATCACACGCACACGCAGACGCGCACGCACGCACGCATACACACAGACACGCACACACGCGCACGCACACATACACATACATACATAAGCACAGACCCACACATGCACAAAAACGCCAGCACGCACACACGAACACACATGCTCATACACAAAAACAAATCCGCGCACAAACGCACGCACAAAGGCGCTCGCCCACACGCACACACGCTTGCACACACGCATGCACAAGCATGCACAAGCATGCACATACGCAAGCATATGCAGATGTACGCGCACACACTCACACTCGCAGGTTCGCACACACACTCGCGCACATTCGCACATACAGACCCCAACTCCGTCGGCTCTGGTTAGAACGTTGACAAATCCCCCGGCGCTCCATCTTCACGCCACTCCCCCTGCCGTCAGGAACGGAAACGCCAGGGCAGCGGTAAAGCGCACGTCGATCACGGCCGCCGTCCAACCCTTCCGCGACACCGAGCTCTCCGGAAGGCGTCCTTCCGACCGGCCGCGTTTGCGGGGCCTACCAAGACCTATGCCTCCGTGTTTGCTCGACGTCCTGCCCCGTCCACCGAGCCATTGGGGCCGCCATTGAGTGTGCGGCGCGGATCAGCCGAGACCCTGTTTGACGAAGTGCGCGCCGGGCTGCCGCGCTGTTCTTGGCGAGGCAGACCTCCCCCGCTGCGAGCTCGGCGCCTAGTCCGTATAAATCGCCTGCCACTTCGTCGACCCTCGGGGGGGCTGGCAGCGTTAAGCTGTCCTCGTCGACGTGGTTTGTCAAGCGGACGAGGGGGAGAGGGGTAGAGAAAAAAGATTGCCGCTAAGGAGGAGATTACGCGTCGGCGACGACGTCTCCTTGTTGACTTTCGTCGCCCGCGTTTTTGGTCGTTCGTCTCGCGTCGCTCCGCTACTGGGTGCGGAGCGCCCGTGCTGATCGTTCGGACGATTTTTTCTTTTCCCTATTCATTCTGTTCACGGTAGATTGCGCAAGACGTGGCGATGCCCATAATATTATTCTCTTCTGGTACCGTCTGCGCGCGAAAAGACCCGATTTCTACGCGTTGTATGCCTCACAATCGCTGCAGGGAGTCGCTATTAATAGGAATTTGGATGATCAAATTCCCGTTCTTTGAAGGCGTGCTCGCATTTGTGCATGCGTGTCTTTGATAAAAAAAGAGAAGAAAAGAAAACATTTAAAAGTGTCGAATATACCGATCGTCTCTGACAGCCTCGGGATACGTTCTTCACTGATCTTTCCGGCAAATTCCGCAATCCTATTGACTGCACTACGATAACAGGATGGCCACTACTCGCCGCTCCGTGCATTTCTTAAACTGTCCCTGACTATGAACGTGCGTTATGCCACGGTCATAAAAGACCGCTAAACATAGCAAAAAAAAAAGAAAAACGGCGATGTTTTTATTTTAACGAAAACGACGGCCATCGTCACGCATGGAAGCTCGGAATGGTAAAACCAGAACGTCTTATGGAATCAAAACCTTCCTCTTATTTTTCCGGTGATTGGCCTAAATAAATGAATAAAGCGAGTGATCGGTTTTTATTACGGAGCATGCTACGGAAATTTTCGGTTGCGGGACAAAAGGGAATGTACGAACGTGTTTTTAGAAGAAATTCGAGGTGAGTTTCCAACTCGTAGAACATTAATGGGAGAATCGCGTATCGAATTTCATACGCCGCACAAGTGGGTTGCACACAAGATGGGAAGAGGGCCTTCCTGACGTCATGAGACCCTTTACGATGCCGTCTCCAGCATCTTCGACTTTCACGTGGTGGAGGGGCAAAACGGCAAGGAAGCGGCAAACACGGAGCCGTGATGGTTCATACTTGTTTCACTTTATCTGCGAGTGAAGCCAAAGCTAGAAGCGCGAGACCAGCGAAACTGCTGGGTCGAAATTTTTCGACCCAGCGAGACCAGCTGGGTCGAAAAATTTCATCCACTTGTCCCTGTAACTGGCGTTAGTTATAGTGTAGTAAAAAAAAAGAAATACCTAGTATTTACAATATTAGATATAATGAAGACTAAAGATATATGATTGCTATCGGTGTGCAGTTTCTCGGTTGAATTTATAAAGGACTGTGGCATGGATACAACACAAAACTGACGCATCTTAGATTATTTTTTTTTTTTTTTTTTGAGGGGAGGGGGAGATTGATATAATACGTTTTATGAAGAAGATACGCTACCAAACTCACCGGATTCCAACTGTTTGAGATAATAATTTTTCTACACTTTGTATCGTGAAATATACGTAAAACGCGAACAAGGCACGTGATATATTTTCAAATGATTTTGTACTTTTATTTATATTATTTATTTATTGCTCGGGCACTGCAAAATCGCGGACCTCAATCTCTCTCCAGGAAAATCGGAAGCAAATGCATCATCGTACCCAAATAAAAAAAACGAATAAAACTAACCCTCGTGGGCAAAGAGATTTTATGCGTTTTCAAACAAGAAACCTGTACTTCGGCGTTCTGCCGAAACAAACGTTTCTTGATCTTTTGGTTGTACCTCTTTCGGAACCCGCAGGAAACATTTTTTAATCATTTTTCTTGCGTCATTTTGAGCTCGTTTTTGTGCGGGTCTCCGTATTTGTGGTCTCAGCACATTTTCTATTTTGTATTGATTACGCAAGAACGACCGCGCTCTCGTGGTCAGTTGTCTGGCTCGTTCCTTTCTTCTTTACATTCTGGTTTTTCGTTGTTATGGCGTTCCTATAGTATAATCCGAGCTTTCACCGACTATGCTATTTTTTTCCTTTATTTCTTAATATACTAACTAGGCAAGTTTCACAATTGATCCAACCTTCGATAACGTATATTAAGAGGGCGCGGTGAGTGTAATGATGAATTTTTGCAAAGGCGGTTATAGGTAGGGTTCGGCGTTTTCGGTTTCTATTTTTTCAAAATTCGGCGTACTTTTTTCGGTGTTTATTTTAAAATTCAATTTTCGGTTTTTTTCGGCGTATATTTATGCTCACAAAAGTTTATCGGCTTTTTTCGGTGAATATAAAATAAACACCAACGGACACCGGATCAGATTATCCTTGTAGCTCTGATATTTGTTACCATTCAAAGAATAATGGTACAGATACTTTGAAAAAGAAATGGACACTTTATTTGGCAAATGTGTGCAACTGTAAAAAAAAAAAACACCGAAGTACAAACAAGTCAGATATGAAACCTATGCCCAGAATCATGGAACTTCACCTTCTGTATATCAGGATTACGTGATCTTATTATAGTACACACACACACGTACTTTCCCAGGTTCTCCTTGTTCATCCGCACTCTTTCTTTCCTGTTAATATAACCCTGAGCTTCGAGAATGCCCTCTCAACGCTAACACTGGACGCAGGCAAGCTGAGGAGATGAAGCGCTGCCTTAGCCAAAATCGGCCAATCAACCAATTGTGACCGCCAAAAGAGACACGGTGCGACGTTCTGAAGCACAACACAACATGCAGAGCTTGCATCAAGTCAGTCTTCCTTACAACGAGTTTGAAAACACGCTCGTACATGGCGAAGTCATGGGGCATTTCGGACTTCACGTTTTGATCGATGATGCGTACATTAAACCAAAACGTCGAGATGGCACTTGTGTGTCCCATACATTCGGACATGTTTCGATAGACAGTGTCGTTCCACTTTTTCGCCACGGTTCTGCGGTACGACTGGAAGGTCAAAGTGACCTTCACCGTTTAAAACTGAATTTAAACAAAAAATTTATTTGACGTACTTTTATCGGTTTTTATCGGTCTAAATCGAAAATGCCGAACCTAAAAACTGACCTCTTTCGGTTAAAACCGAATTTCCGAAAATAGATTCGGCGTACTTTTATCGGTTTTTATCGGTTTAAACCGAAAACTCCGAACCCTAGTTATAGGGCGAGTCGGAGAAATACTTGAGTAACATATTACGAGTAATTCGCTCAATCGATCCATTTTATACTCCGCAAAAAAATGAAAATCTAGCAATTTTGGATGAAAGTATAAAAGGATTACATAAGCCGCATCTTCAGGTTCGTTCGCGTAGCCTGCGCTTGCTGCCCCTGCTTCGCAAGTGCCGAAGCGTTCGAAAGGGAAAAAAATCTTTCTTTTTGTACTTTGTGCGGCGGATGGAGAGGCTCGTGCGGTATACACCTTTTCTACGAGGGCGCCGCCATCTTCAGTTCTGCCACTTCCGGCAGTGCGTGAAAACATCGTTCTCTTCCCGCCTCGACAGTAGAACGTAAACATTTTAATTGCAACCGTCAGTCGTTCTTGTTATGACCCTTCTATACTTTTTACTTGTTCGGGGTTGTAATCTCGTGCTTTTTTTTTTCGGAACGCATACCGGATAGATTGGTACAACGTGCAGCTGGAGTGCGAGGCTAAACGAAAAGTGGGCATACCTCGCAGGTCGAAGCTACGTCTCTGCTGAGATAAGCGGTTTCTGTCGAGAACTATCGAGCAACGAGTTCATTGTGTCGCGAAAACTGCTCTTTCGAATGGGACTGGATTATGACTTGCACTGTGTCCAATCTATTTCTGGTCGGGAATCGCGACGTTAACAGTTTCTTGTGTCTGGGTCTCTGGGGACGTGTCGAGTTCCAACCATCTCGTTATCACTCAACAAACCAACGAGATAGGCGATATTATCTGATAAAAATGCCGAAGAACACACCGCCAAGCACAAAGCACGGGAAGAATATGCCACGTCCTGCGTTACTTAAAACACTGACACCCCAAAGATCTTTTCTTTTTTTTGTTTAGCACGATGCAAATTGTAGTTATAAACACTCAGGAAAAAAAAACACAACGTAAAAAATACTTTCTTACAAGCGCGCTCTCCTTTTTTTAATTTTTGCGCTTCTTTTTTTTTTCTTACCTCCTCGCTTTTTTTTATTTGTTGCGTAATTGATTATCAAATATAGAAGTTTTGTGAACGAAATTTTCATAATATT